>CM054156.1:33548091-33560591 GCA_028751875.1 Rapana venosa
TTACCCGGGTGATTCAAAACTGTTCCCTTACTAAACTCCTAAAACTATAACTATGGCCCTTTGCCCTACAGGGGAAACAAACCTAGCTTTCTAGGGACTTGCAGGCGCCTAAACTTTTTGCCTTTGCCTCCCCGGATCGTCGACCACAACTGGTTCTTTTTGAAACCCAAAAAAAGCAGTTTTCGCGCCTCACCCATATCAGGACCACAAAAAAAATGGATCGTTTAGATAGCTATTCTGCAAGGCTGCTTTTTTTGCACTTTTTGGATATGTTTTTTATTTGGTTCAATCGAATGACCACTGTGTTATTTGTTTTTAAATTTTTTCATTTTTTGTTGTTGTTCTTTCCAACAAGGAAAACCATTTACCCCAATAACAAGCCTTTGGGGTTAAAAAGGATCGAAACGGGGTTTTAAAAAAAAAAAAGTTATTTTACACAGGCCAAAACAACAAAAAAGGAAGTAAAAAAAAGAAGCAAAGCGCTGGGCGGGGCCAACGTAAATAAAAATAAGAAGAAACAATTTTGGCGGGACAATTTTCCGGGGTGTGTGGAAGGGATCAAAAAATTTTCTGCAAAAAATAGGGGGGGTGCCCAACATGGGGTCAAAGACATTTTGCAGGATATTATACAACTTCCCCAACCCATCTAAAGCATTTTTTACTCCTTTTTGAAAAGCAAATTTCCAAATGAAATAATGATCTGAACAACCCTATTTTGGAAAATACCCGTCTTTGTTGATATAAATTATCTGAAAACCCACTTAAAGGCAAAAAATTTTAAAAAAACTCCCACCAATGTAAAATTGGAAGAACCCTAAAATTCTTCTACTGACCTTCCCCAGGGCCTTAAAAACCCTTTCAGCCCATTGGATCTTGTCAATTCCGTTTATTTGGAAAACTCCAAGTAAACCTCTTTCCAAAAAACCCAATTCTTCTCGCAAAACGATTTAGACCTTTTCCTCACATCCTTTTGGGGATAAAACCAAAAAAGATCTAAAAACCCCCTTCATTCTTTCTGCACAGAAAAAGACCTTCGCAAGAAAATTGCAACAACCGAAGGGGTGTCGAAGATGCCAAACACTTTTTAACAATTTGTAACCTTTTGGGAAACCCCTACTCTCATGCAAAAGGGGTTTGCTACTTTAGTTCAGCTTCATTCAATGCAACCTCACCTTCTGGAAAAACAAAATAATTTCAAAATTTGACTAGACAAAAACTTTTCTTTTGCTGTTTATATTTTTAACCAACGACCCACAGCGTTTTTGCCAACAAAATAAATCCATCCGGATCACTTAGACCACGGTCCCCCCCAACCGAGTTCGTACCTGGTGTCACCCTACGGGACTAAATTTTCAAAACAAAGACCTCCTATCGCTTCAAAACGGGGATACCCTAAGAATATTACATTCAAATAAAGAATTTAAAAACGTTTTAAACCCAAATACTGGAACCGTTTTGACCCAATTTAAAAAACGGGGACTTAAAACACTGACCATATTCAAAAAGGGAAACAACGTCGTTTTTTCTGGGAAACTAACCATTTTTTGGAAGAAAAAGATTCTTTCCCCTTTTTTTACAATCTTACATGAGATTTTAAAGTTTTGCTTTCTTTTGGGTTGTCAATCCCTTTAGTGTTAAAAAACAAAATGGGCCTGGGAAATTGAAAACGCCAAAAAAATAATGAAAAGAAAAAAGAATCCATTCTTCCAAATCGCAGCTTGCACCAAAGCCACAGCCATTTGGCTGATCCCCCCCTGCTTTTTTCCAAATTTCAAAAGGGCCTTCGGAACGCCTTTTTCATGCCCCCCACCAAAAAAACAACAAAAAAAAAAGGCTTTGGTCCATAACCCTTTTCGAATTCTAAATTTTCAAAATGAGTTCTACCTATTTTTATTTTCTCTAATTACTTCCCTGATTTTCAATTTACGAGTAGTCAATACATAAATTTGTGTGGGGGGTGGGGGGTGGGGCGGGTTGTGAAATAATCTTCTTCAGTCAACCTTAAAACATTAATCAATTTTGGGTATGGGGTGGGGGGTGCTTTTTTTCACACACACACGACGCTTTGTCGTGTTTGAGGCGTTGGAGGTTTGCGTGCTAAAAAAAAGTTTTTGTTTTCAGTCAAGGGTTTAAAATTGGTCACAATGATGTTGTGCGGGGGCCCGGGGTTTGCGTTTTTGTGCGCATGCGCGCGGTTTTGTTGGTGTGTGGGTTTTTGTGACATTTTATTTGAAAACCAATATGAAATATAGCTTTTTGTGTCTTTGATATATTTGATGTGTATCAATCTGCCTGTCAGTATTGTAATTGCCATTCATGGGATGATTAAAGTGTTTTTGACTTGACTTTGACTTGACTTGAGAGAGAGAGAGAGAGAGAGAGAGAGAGAAAGAGAGAGAGAGAGAGAGAGAGAGAGAGAGAGAGAGAGAGAGAGTCAGACAGACAGACAGACAGACAGACACATCGTACTGAACAAACTGCGCACACAATAAACCTGTTCCGCTTTTTGGAAAAAAAGTAGACCATTGTGTGCCAGTGAGAACGGATGTGAAAATTTACAAAACTGCATGCACACGGGGATTAGATGCAAAAGATGGACATAACTGCTTATTCCATTTCTTCGAAATAAAAGAAAGAAGGAAAAAACACACACCACACACTCAAAGCAGTTCAAGTCAATACATGCACAAAGAGACTAAAGATAATATAAAATAAATACAAATATAGAAAATAACAACAATGCCATAATTACCGCACAATCAGCCTCATATGCCACCCAAGCAAGGTCATGCTACAGATAATATTAAATAGACTGAAGCCACAAGCAGAGACCATCATTGCTGAGGAACAAGCAGGTTTCAGAGCAGGGCGCAGCACAACAGAACAGATATTCAACTTCAGAATACTATGTGAGCGGTACCTTCAACATCAACAGACCTTTACTACGTATTTATCGATTTTAAGAAGGCATTTGACAGGGTGTGGCATGCAGCTTTGTGGGCAACCATGAATTTGTACAGCATCAATGTAAACCTGATCAGAGTCATCAAACACCTGTACAGCGAGGCCACCAGTGCAGTGTACTACAACAACAACATTGGAGAATGGTTTCGAACAACAGTTGAAGTAAGGCAGGGCTGTCTACTCTCACCCACTCTTTTCAACATCTTCCTTGAGAGAATCATGGCTGATGCACTGGAACATCATGAAGGATCAATCAGCATTAGTGGCAGAACGATCACAAACCTCCGCTTCGCAGATGACATTGATGGAATAGCAGGATCAGAAAAAGAGCTTGCCAGCCTAACAGAACACCTGAATAAGGCCTCCAAAACATACGGCATGGAAATCAGTGCAGAGAACACCAAACTGATGACTAATAACACCAACGGCATTAGCACTGATATCAGGGTTAATGACCAGAAGCTGGAAACAGTTCAAAGCTTCAAGTACCTGGGAGCCATTGTATCAGACCAGGGATCCAAGCCAGAAGTAGTATGCAGGACTGCACAGACAATAACAGCTTTGTCAAAACTAAACACCATCTGGAGAGATAAAAATATCTCACTTTTCTCCAAGATCAGACTAATGCGCTCCCTTGTCATATCCATATTTCTGTATGCCTGTGAATCATGGACCCTGACTGCAGATTTGGAGAGAAGAGTACAGGCGGTGGAGATGAGATGATTTCGGAGACTCCTTGGCATCTCCTACAAAAAGACCACATAAGCAACGAAAGCGTGCATAACAGAATCCAGCAAACCATTGGACCCTATGAGAACCTTCTAACGATCGTGAAAAAACGTAAACTTAAATGGTATGGGCATGTCACAAGATCCAAAGGACTTGCAAAGACAGTTTTACAAGGCACTGTCCAAGGAGGAAGAAGAAGAGGCAGACCAAGGAAGAGCTGGGAGGATAACATCAGCGAATGGACAGGCCTAGAACTCAACAAAACCCTGAGAAAGGCAGAACAGAGAGAGGAATGGAGGGAACTGGTTGTTGAGTCTTTGAGGGTGCCCCCACGGTCGTCAGACTACGGGACAGATAGATAGATAGACAGATAGATAGATAGAAAATAAAAATAAAAGTAATTACAATGCAAACACAGGTGCATTCTCTTTATAGCATGGAGGCATGAGCACCCAGCCACGCCTACCCAACCACCTACCCCCTCTCCCCCCACCCCAATATATATATATATATATATATATATAATTATATATATATATATAATATATATATATAATATAAATATATATTATATATATAATATATAATATACATATATATATATACAGAGAGAGAGAAAGATATCACTATCTATCTATCTATCTATCTATCTATCTATCTATCTATCTATCTATCTATCTATCTATCTATCTATCTATCTTTCTATCTATCTATCTATCTATCTATCTATCTATCTATCTATCTATCTATCTATCTATCTATCGATCTATCTATCGATATATGTATGTATGTATGTATGCATGTATGTATGTATGTATGTATGTATGTACACACGCGCAAGCTTACACATAACGACGTACTCATACACATTGACTGTATTTATAACAGTAATAATGAAGCAAGTATTGCCGAGAAATGTGAGGCTGCGTAGTCAGTGTTCTTGTGAATTCAGAATTCAAATGATGACTGGCACAAAACAATGTCCTTTTCTGTTTGTTCTGCCGTTGGGGCACTGACAACGGCGTCCTGAAGGCAATACATGACATTCTGAAAACAAAGCATGGGAAGGATCGCCAAGATGGCGTGCCTTTGTCAATATCTCTTTGTTCCTCTCCAATTACTCGTGAGCAGACTCTCACAGTTCGCTGAAGACTGTTCTGACTTTGAACACTCCGGCTATTATACCAGTAAATGAAAGAAAGCTAAGACGCTCTCTATATTAGACTTTTAAAAGAACAATCTTTTTAATTGAAAAAAGAAATGAGTTCAGCTTCCTTCGAAAGTACACACGTCAGTGTTAGCGTCCCAGTTTCACTTGTGGTCAAAAACAGTTCCCAGATACTTATAGTTCGAAGCGTTTCCAATTTCTTGATTGTGGATCATAATATTCTTAGGAGTGTGCCCTGATCTTCTGAAATCAATAAAAAGATTTTTAGTTTTAGAAACATTAAGCTCCAGATACGCCTCATCATACCAATGTCCTTCTGATGAGACTATGAACCGAGGCCCCGTGTTCGAACGCATGCAGAACATCTTGTACACACGTTAAATCCTGTTCCGCTTTTCGGAACAGTAGGCCATTGTGTGCCGGTGGAAACAGATGACAAAATTTACAAAACCGCATACACACGGGGACTGGATGTAAAAAAGTACATAAGTGCTTATTCTATTATCCTCGATATGAAAGAATAAATAAATAAATACAAATAAATAAATGGACGAAATCGTTGAGGGCTGAACTGTGGTCTAGGACTGATCCGGATAAAAGATAACAAAAGCACTGTTATTTCCAAGTTTCCAAAGAAAGCAATTTTCGTAGCTGCTGCTGCAATCATCTGAGTAAAGAATGTATAGAAAAGGCAAGAGAACGCAACCCTGTGGAGAACAATTGCAGGTAAATCTAACCGATGAAGATATTGTGTGGGCAAAAACACGCTGTGGTCTGTTGGGTAAAAATTCAATCAGCAAGTGAGCAAGTTGGTTGTCTACGTTAAAGTTTGAAGCACTTTGTTAATAAGAACGTGAGGCTGCATTGTATTGAAAGCTGAACTAAAGAATAGTATTCTGGCATGAGAGTCAGGTGTTTCTATGTGGCTGTATAAACTGTTCAAAATGAATAGTTTGATATTTTCGACACCCCTTCCAGTCCTAAACGCATGTTGTTGGGAACAAGATATTACTCTGTAACGGAAAAAAGGAGAGATTTTACGTTCTTTTCTGATGTTTTCACCACAAGAGATGTGAGAACTAAAATCGTTAGGTGAAGAAGGATTGGGTTTCTTTAGAAGAGATATTACATTGGAAGTCTTCCAAATAACTGACATCTGGCCGGTGATCAGCGAGGCTTGGAACAGGTGCTGAAAGACGCTGGCAAGCTCAGTGACGCAGAACGTAAGGGTTCTCATAATAATAATAATAAAAAAAATAAAAAAAATAATAATGTATGGAATTTATATAGCGCTGAATCTTGTAAAGCAACAAATCAAAGCGCTCAGATGATCAAAACTTTTTGTAAAAATGCGTGTGTATGCAGTTTTAAAAATTTTGTCATCTGTTCCCACCGGCACACAATGGCCTACTCTTTCGAAAAGCGGAACAGGATTTAACGTGTGCGCAAGATGTTCTGCATGCGTTCGCACACGGGGCCTCGGTTTATAGTCTCATCCGAAGGACTTTGACATTCAGTTCGATTGTTTTGTCAAACTGGGAAGAAAGGGCGAGGCTGGGAATCGAACACAGAACCTTACGGTTTACTTGTTGGCAGGCAAACGTCTTAACCATCCTGCCACCTTCCATCACCTTCTAGCTCATATACCATTTGTTTCGGGAGTTTGGCGATATTTATTGCCTTGAAGAACTGACAAAGACCATGGCAAAGACATATCACTATCAGTACAACAGCACATCCACACCAATCACCCGCAACCCCTCCTCTCTCACACTCTTTCCTACATCCTTTGGTATCTATATCTTTTCCCCCCAGTGGGGATGCCAGAGGCCAGTCAGTATAAGCAGCAACCTCACCTTCTGGAAGTTCTGTACTAGGATTTCCCCTTTTCTATCACTCTCTTTGTTTCTGCCTCGTTTCTTTTCTTCATGTCACCTCCCTCTTGTCTGTTTTCTGCCATCTTGGTTCATTCTCCTGCTTCCCCCCCCCCCCCCCCCCATAAAGACTTTAAAGGTAACAATTCTCTCCCACGCCGAAGTCGAATGCGCTGGGCGTGACTTGTCAAGCGCTTAACGCCAGCACAGCACATTTTCGTTCATATGACAGAAAACAATAGTTACTGTCCGAGCGTCAGAGGAAGAAAAAGAATATCTACCTTTTACCCAAGTAAAACAAAGCAATAAAAGTAAAAACAGAAATGACATTGTTAGACCTGAATGGGCATATGTGATACAATTATTGTTTATATATCCCGGCGTCAAATGGACCCCAGAGATACAAACACCTGCAGTGTTGGTCAGGAAACGTAAGCAACACTCTCAAAGTCGCATCCATAAAGTGGATGAAGCTTGACTGCGTGGTTCGCAGTCTTCGCCAATGAGCCTCTTCTTCTTCATGTGCCAGGTCTGTTGCAGACATCGGCGATCATGGCCTTCCATTCCTCTCTGTTGTCAGTTCTCCTGATGAGTTCATTGTTGGGGGATTCTTTCCTTGTTGCGTAGCTATTCAGACTGTCTGTGTATTTTGTGCGTTGTCTTCCTCTGTCTTTGGTACCACAAA
This sequence comes from Rapana venosa, assembly GCA_028751875.1. Taxonomy (NCBI): domain Eukaryota; kingdom Metazoa; phylum Mollusca; class Gastropoda; order Neogastropoda; family Muricidae; genus Rapana; species Rapana venosa. The sequence goes on from CM054156.1 coordinate 33,555,512, forward strand.
TATTTCCACACAATACTTGCTTTTCTATTCTATCAGCTCTGTTTATGTGCCCAAAAAATTGTAGTTGTCTTTTTCTGATGGTTTTAAGTAGGGATCTTTTGTACCCGGCCATTTGCATTACTTCTTCGTTTGACTTCTTTTCAGTCCCTGATATTCTCATAATTCTTCTGATATACCACATTTCTGCTGCTTCAAGTCTTCTTTCGAGGTCTTTTGTCAGCGTCCAGCATTCACATCCGTACAGAAAGATGGATCATATGTAGGCTTTCAGAGTGTTGATTTTGGTGCTGAGTCTTATATTTCTGTTGGTAAAGATGGGCTTCATCTTGGTGAATGTGTCTTTAGACAAAGCGATTCTCTTCTTCATTTCTGTGTCGCATCTGGCGTCTGGAGTTATTGTGAAGCCCAAGTATTTAAAGGTGCAAACTTGTTTTATTCTTTCCCCTTTGCATAACATGTTACATACAGGCATGTCTGACTGTTTTGAGATTACCATGCACTCAGTCTTCTTTGCATTCAGTTGGAGTCCTTTGTTTTCACTTTCGATTGTGACTGTTGTAAGGATATTTTGTAGTTTTTCCTCCGAGTCAGCAATTAGCACTGTGTCATCCGCATATCTTAGATTGTTTATGTTGTGACCTCCAACTTTGACACCTTCATGCTGCTCTATGTTCCGTAGAATAATTTCGCTGTAGATATTGAAGAGGTCTGGAGAAAAAACGCAGCCCTGCCTCACTCCCCTACAGATCGGTCTGTACTCACTGCAGTCATTATCAACTCTTATTGCAGCTTCTTGTTCCCAGTACAAGTTTCTGATCACTCTAAGATCTTTCCATCACAGTTATGTCTTAGTAAAATGTCGAACAGATCGGAATGTCTTACTTTGTCAAATGCCTTAGAATAGTCAATGAAGCAGAGGTACAAGTCCTTTTGTACCTCAATCGCCCTTTCCATGAGGGTCCTCAGGGCAATGATGGCATTTCTGGTACCTTTATCTGTCATAAATCCAAATTGCGTTTCAGATATCTCAGGTAGGATTTTATTTCTCATTCTGTTCATCAGCACTCGTAGCATGACTTTTGTGAGGTGGCTAATAAGACTTATTATGCGGTGCTGATCGCATTCAACTGTGCCTGGTTTTTTGGTAGTGCAATGTACACCGACTTTTTGAGGTCTGTTGGAATTTCATCTGTAGCATGGATAGTGTTGAGAAGTTTTGTTACTTCTTTGATTCCAAATTCGCCAGAGCGGTTAGCATTTCGGATGAATGTCATCGGGTCCTGGCCTTGCCCTTTTTCATCTTTTTGAGGGCCTTTTGAACTTCCTCCTCAAGAATATGGGGGCCTTCATCTTCATTACTGATGATAGGTGGTGGGCTTCTGTCATCGTATACAACTCTGTGATGTATTCTGACCACCTGTTGAGAATGTCCTCCTTTTCCATAAGAATGTCTCCATCTCTTGATCGTAGGCACCTTGTTTTTGCTGACACTTTTTTCCCTGTGACCTCTTTTATCTTTTGGTGTATAGTTTTGCTATTTATTCCGGTGTTGGCTTCAATTTCCTTACACTGTGTGTTAATCCAATGTTCCTTTGCTTCATTGCACCCCTTTTTAACTTGTTTGTCTAGTTCTCTATATTTCTGTTCGTCTGCTTTTGCTTTTCTTCTCTCTTCTATTAGGCCTAGAATTTCTGGGGTCATCCATTTTTTGTCTTCCTTTCGTTTTGTGACAGGAATGTGTTCTTTTGCAGATTCTAACATGCTCTCTTTCAACATCTGCCACCTTTCTTCTGCCGTGGTCAATTGCTCTAGTGCACTGAATTTGTTTTTGACGCTGATGCTATACTTATTCATCATTTCATCGCTTTCTAATATGTTGATTTGTAGCTTTGGTGCTGTTTTTGCTCTCTTTAGCCGTTTTAGCTTAAGCTTCATTGTACCAACCACAGGCACATGGTCACTGCCACAATCTGCTCCAGGCATGGATTTGCATGATGTTATCGAGTTTCGAAAGCGTTCCTGAATTAGTATAAAGTCGATCTGATTTCGAGTTCTATCTCCTGGGATTTTCCATGTCCAACATCTTCTTGGATTATTTCTGAACCAGGTGTTCATTACTGTAAGGTTGTGTTCTTTGCAAAATTCAATGAGTCTGTCTCCCCTCTCATTTTTCTCTCCTATTCCAAATGGTCCTACAATAGTTTCTGTTCTTACACTTCCGACCTTTGAATTGAAGTCTCCCATTACAATCTTAATGTCCTAGGACTTCAGTTGTTTCATTGTTTTCTTGACCGTTTCATAGAAGATTTCAACTTCTCCTTCGTCTTTGTCTGCAGTTGGTGCATATATTTGTATGATGCCAATGTCAACAGGTTTACCTTGGAGTTTAACAATGATGGCCCTGTCGCTGACAGTCCAGAAACCCTTGATGGCTTTAGAGGTTTCAGGGTCGAGTATCACACCAACTCCTCTGTAGTGGTGTTCTCCTCATGAGTAGAGAATTTTGTAGCCGTCTGATGTTATTCAGCCCGCTCCCTTCCATCTCATTTCACAGAGTTCGAGTATGTTGAGCTTCATCCTTTTCATTTCTTGTTTCACATTTTCCAATTTTCCTTTCTGTAGCATTGTTTGCACATTCCATGTTCCTATTTTCAGTTGTTGGTGGTTGCTGACAGTCGCTTGATGACGATCGGTGACACCTGTTGCATATGATCCTCCCTACCAAGCGAGGAGTTTCCAGTTGAGCTCGAAACCCCCTTCACGCTGTTGTCTGACTTCATTTTGGTTTTTCTTGCCATGATTTTCTTTGCAAAGATATACCTATAGTAGGTTGCAATTACTTTCTATAGGGGCAGTGCTCCTACCGAGCGGGTTGTCTTAGCCATTGTACTGAAAAGTATCATCTGCCTAACACATTGAAAAGCTGACCAGTTCCCAAACTATTTGGCTGCTCAACAGATCATCCATCACCTGCCTGCCGTGACTTCACGTACCCTGATCGGGGGGCTAAGTGGGTACTCGACCTTTCCCAAGGGTCTCCCACAGGCTAGCGGAGGGAAGGAGGCGCCTTACTGCTCCTATTGGTGAAATTATTTCACCCCGCTACCCACACACACACAATGAGCCTACAAGCTACGAAAAACTCACTTTGGGTAGGAGCAGGTCAGAGTCTGAAAAATCCCTATGACTTTTTTGAGGTTCAAACACACACACACACACACTTACACACACACACACACGCACACACACACACACTTACACACTACACACACACACACACACACACACACACACACACACACACACCGCAGCGCGCGCGCGCGCACCCGCACACACACACACACACACACCACACACACACACACACACACACACGCACACGTTAAATCCTGTTCCGCTGTTCGTAAGAGTAGGCCATTGTGTGCCGGTGGGAGCAGATGACAAATTTACAAAACCGCATACAGACGGGGACTGCATGTAAAAAAGACACATAAGTCCTTAGTCCATTATCCTCGATATAAAAGAATTTAACAAAAAAATAAAAAAATCACACACACACACACACACACACACACACACACACACACACACACACACACACACACACACACACACACACACACACACACACTCTCCTCTGTTCCATTTCCTACAAACTATCACTTCAGATTTACGAAGTGATTCAGCGATCAGGAGAGAAAGGCTTCTTGGTCTGTGCGGATTCGCTCTCAGCTCTGGAGGCTATGGCTTGTAGGAACGTAAATCATCGTAAGCATCCGGAGTTCTACGAACTGTTTACTTCCTTGAGGCTGTGATATTGTTTTGGTATGGATCCTGGGGCACATGGGCATTCGGGGTAACAACACGGTTGAACGACTCGCCAGGTGTTTCATTTATTTAGTTATTTAGTCTTTTATAGCGAGAATAATGGAATAAGCACTAATGTGCTTTTTTTACATCCAGTCCCCGTGTGTATGCGGTTTTGTAAATTTTGTCATCTGTTCCCATCAGCACACAATGGCCTACTCTTTCGAAAAGCGGAACAGGATTTAACGTGTGCGCAAGATGTTCTGCATGCGTTCGCACACGGGGCCTCGGTTTATAGTCTCATCCGGAGGACTTTTGTGTGCCATGGGGAAGGAGATTTCTAAGTCTACCGTACCATACACAGATCTGAAACCTGAAAGTGAACAATACACCCCGTCCCTCTGGCAAGAGGAACCGAACGCTCAGACAGACAACACACTTTTCCAGATTCGCCCTAACTTGACAGAAGTCCTTCCTACGTGTGTCAAAAAAGAAGGGAAGCAACTGTGCTCACCAGGCTACACACGGGTCATTCTCATATCACCCATGTTCATTTGCTTAAAGGAGAAGGAACCCCGTGGTGTGTGACTTGTGATGTGCAGGTAACCACCAAGCATCTGCATCTGGAGTGTCGAGATGTCCAGGATATTAGACACAAGCATTTTGTTGCAGACTCCCTAAAGTCCTTTTTTCGTGATGATCCACTGGACACCATTTTTTAACTCCCTGACAGAATCGGCGGTTTTTTTTGGTCTGATATGAGTGAAAGTGTTACAGTTGGTCACTAAGAACAAGGTTGTTTTCAGGAATCTGGTTTTGGTTTTATCTCATTTTATGTGTAGTTGATGTGGCTTCTCCCACAACGCGGTGACCATCCTGGGTTGACCCTTATGGTTGGCCAGGGCGTTGATACAAGGAAGGACAGCTCGATTTTACGTCTGTTCACTCAAAGTGATATTAGTCCGGTTGAATTTAGACCCTGTTTTAATCTGTATATAAATGCACAGTTTTATTCTGAGATTTAAAATTTTACGAGGTGAAAGCTCAGGTATGGCCTCTGTGGTCGGCGGGGCTATAAACAACAAGACTGGATTGATAGCTCGGTTTTACAAAGCTGTGATAAAGGAGAGAGGAAGGGCAAAGGGACGTCACCAATTATTAGCTAACAGCCAGTTTACCTAGAGTTGTCGGGAGTGATCAAAGCCATATCGATTTGTGTCAATCTTTGTCATTGGTTTAGCGCCGGTGGGTACAGATGACATAATTTACAAAA
>CM054156.1:33564922-33572422 GCA_028751875.1 Rapana venosa
GGAAGGGGGGAATGCTGTTTTTTTCTTTTTTTTTTTTTATTTATTGTTGTTTTTTTTGTTTGTTTATTTGTTTGTTTTTTGGGTTATTTTTTTTCTCATTTGTTTGTTTGATTTTCTTTGTTTTTCTTGTTTTTTGTTTGTTTTTTTGGAAGGGGGTGTTTTTTGTCTGCTTTTTTTTTGTTGTTGTTGTTGGTGGGTTTTTGTTTTTTTGTTTTGGTTTTTTTTTTTTTTTTTTTCTTTTCTTTTTTTTTTTTTTTTTTTTTTTTTTTTTTTTTTTTTTTGGGGGGGGGGGGGGGGGGGTTCTGGGGTATGTTTTGTCTTTTGCTCGTCTGGGGTTGTTTGTTTTTTTGGGTTTTTTTTTCTTCTCTCTCTTTTTCTTTAAAAAATTTTTTTTTTCCCTTTGCTTCTTCTGCTTGAAAGTAGGGAGTACTGGTGCATTTTTAAATGTGACCCAGGGGCGGGGACTGGATTGTAAAAAAAAAACATGAATACTTATTCATTATCCTGGAAAAAAGAATTTGTTTCTATTACTTACAATGTGTAGATGTTTTTTTTTATGACTTTATTGGCTTTTTCCCCCTCTTTATTATGAGAGTGTATGGGTATTTGCACTTATTTTATTACCATGACATTCAATTTGCATGAACATATTTAAAAAGTGTTTGTGTTGTTTGGGTGTGCTTTGTGAGTATTACATATTTAGTTTATCCCTGAAACACCCCCCACCCCCACCCCCCCACACACACACTAAAAACACACCACACCACACACACACACACACACACACACAACACGCTCAAACACACACAACACACACACACACACCCCACACACGCACACACACCACACATACTCACTCACTCACCCACCATTTCTCTCCCTAAACGACTGTATAGTTTTTAATTTCTTCTTGGTTTGTTTCTTGTTTTTATTGTGTGGATGTATGGGTATAAATTTATTTCATTATCATGACATTAATTTGAAACGAGTATAATCTAAATTGATTTGTTGATGGGATCGCATACGTTTTGGGATTTATATATTGGATATTATCTCTGAAATACCACACACACACTCTCTGTCTCTGTCTCTCTCTCTCTCACCTTTTATCGTCCTGCTTATAGTCATAGTATATCCTGATGAAGGATTCATATTTTTATATTTTCAATACTTTATTGGATTTTGCCTCTGTACTTAATTTTTAAATGAGTGCCCTATTTCAATATCTTATAATTAGGGTGTAACAAGTATGTGTACCATTTGACAATGTGTAGATGTTTATCTTTTGACTTATTAAGTTTGGTTGTGTTATTTTTCTTGGCTTTGTTGTAGCTCTTGTTTTGTTGTTTGTTGTTTGTCTGTTTTTCTCTTTTTTATCATCTTTTGTTGGTTTGGTTTTTCCTTCTCTTTTGTTTGTTTTGGTTAGGGTTTTTGGGGGGTGGGGGTGGGGTGGGGTTTTTTCTTAGGATTTTTTTTTAAATTTGCTTGCTTTGGGGGGGAGGGTGGTTTGTTGGGGGGAGCTGTTTTTGAAAAGGGTTATTTCCCCTTGTTTTTATTGCGAGACTGTATAAGTATTGGGTTATTTTATTAAGTTTGTATCCCTAACGGGCGGGGACTGGATGTAAAAAAGCACATGTGTGCTTATTCATTATCCTCGAAATAAAAGAATTTGTCATTGTCATTGTCATTGTCTTTCTCTCTCTCTCTCTTCTCTTCTCTCTCTCTCTCTCTCTCTCTCTCCTCTCCCCCTCACAGACACACATATATGCGCATGCACTCACACACCTGCATGCATAAACACACCATGCATGCATGCACATGCACACACACAAACACACACAGGGACAAACACATTCAAAAACAGACAATCAGAATCACAATCAGTTATCCAAGGAAGAATCTGACAGCGTCCATGATCACTTTTAGCACATCCAGTCCAGCATCAATCCTGTCTTTGAATCTCTTGCAATAAGCAGGTGTCCACAGCTGCAGCCTGGAGGTGAGGGTTCATTCCTCCTCAGACATGTGCTTCGTGTCTCTTTTCACAAACCAGAAGAAATCAGCTTGTTCACTGGAATCTTTTGTCTACTTGAACTCAAACACCACATCATCCCTTTCACAAATAACATCTAGTTTGTCCTTTAGAAAAAAAGCATGTGGCACAAGAGAGAGAGAGAGGAGAGGAGAGAGAGAGAGAGAGAGGAGAGAGGAGAGAGGAGGAGAGAGAGGAGAGAGGAAAAGAGAGAGAGAAAGAGAATGATGACAAGTGTTTATTGTGATAAGCGTCATCACCCATTCACAAAGGGACAGTGGGATGGACCGGCCACAAAACATTCAGTCATTGAAAAACATAATTGATTAATGACAGCCCAAGCAAACTTCATGACATGTATTCCATAATTATCATTGTTCTATATAGGTGAGAAGTGAGATGGACAGGATTTGGTGAGACATTGACTGAAGAAGGCAACAAGATCTGGTACAGTGGCCAAGAGAAACATCACCAACATGGAGTGGCATTTATTGTCAGAAAGGAAGTAGTGGGGTGCATTATCAGCTGTTCACCGGCTTCCAGCAGGATTATCAGCATCCGGGTGTCGGCCAAGCCCAAGAACATCACCATCATACAAATCTATGCACCATCATCTGACCAATCAGATGAAGAAGTAGAAGAATTTTATGAAGATCTTGAAGTGACCATAAGAAAATCCCCAAGAAGGACATCATCATCATCCAAGGGGATTTTAACGCCAAAGTAGGCCCTGACTCTTAAAACCCAATGGGCCGGAAACAGTTGGTCAGTTTGGAACTGGGGAGACCAACGACAGGGGACTACGTCTGTGGAGTTTGCCCGCACCCACAGACTTACCATTGCCCAAACCCTCTATCCCCACAAGCAGTCAAGGAGGACAACCTGGGCATGCGCCAAACGGCAAGATCCATAACCAAATGATTTTATCTTAACACCACGGCGCTTCAAATCCAGCATTAACAGAGCCAGAACAAGAACCTTCCCTGGAGCTGACATAGACAGTGACCACGACCTTGTGCTGCTGGTATTTAAAATGAAGCTGAAGAAAAACAAAAAGCCTGCAAACCCACGTATCAAATTTGACGTGGACAAACTGAAAGATCCAGATGTCGAGGAGATCTTCCAAGCTAAGCTTGGCGGACGTTTTGCGGCATTAACCCCCTGGACAATGACATCAATGACCTCACCAACCCAAATTTAAAGAGGCAGCCCCCAGAAACAGCAGAGGAGGTACTCGGTCTCAGAGGAATAAACACCAGCCATGGACTACCAATGACATCTGGACCTCTGCGATACAAGAAGAGCACTGAAACCAACCAGGTCTTCCAACCCTAAAGAATACGGGGAGGCCAACAATCTCGTGAAGAAGTTTAATGTTTTAAAAGGGCCAGAGAGAAGTGGATCAGTGATCAATGTGATGAGATCGAAAAAAACATGAAAGTGGGCAACAGTAAAAGGCATACGACACCCTGAAGAAACTCACAAAAACCACTTCAAACCAAATCATCAGTCATTGAAGACAGCTCCGGAAACCTCCTCACAGAAAGCTCAGCTGTATTGAACAGGTGGTCTGAATATTGTCCCAAAAACTGTACAACTACCCCAAAACAACCTGACAGGAGGCATAATAGAAGAGAAAGCAGCACATCAAGAGCACCTCGCCATTACCTATACCGAGGGAAGAAGTGGAAGAAGCCATCCGCAGCTTACCGTAGGAAAGTCCCCCGGAGCAGACAATTATCCAGCAGAGTGCTCAAGCTGGTGGCGAAAAATTCACTTTTGTTAAGCTATTGTCAGAAGATTTTTTTTGGGGACAAAACAGTGGCCAACAGACTGGTCACAATCAACTTCATACCTGCCAAAAGGGGAATTTACGCCAATGCCAAAACTATAGAACAATCAGCCTCATTTAGCCCACGCCCCAGAAATTTTCTAAAGTTATTTTGAATCGACTCAGAAGGAGGCAGAAGAACACCTTGCAGAGGAAACAAGCTGGGTTCAGGGCAGGCAGGAGTAATATCGAACAGATTTTTAAAATGCCACATCATGATTTGGGAAAAAAATCTTCAAAATCAGAGAGACCTGTTCCCAACTTCATCGACTCAAGAAGGCTTTTGACAGAGTATGGCCCCGAAGGCCCCGTGGCAGGTCCTCAGAATGTTTAGCATTTTAAGAGGACTTGCAAACCCTTCAAGCACTATACAACACTGAAGCAGTGCAGTCCTTCTGACAATAGTCGAGACTACTTCAAAACCACAGTGGGGTCCGACAAGGATCCGTTATCTCACTGTTTAATTGTTCTTGGAAAACATCATGAGGAGACCTCCATGACTTCACCCTACCATCTCCCATTGGGGCAGACCCTCAACAATTCGGTTTGCCGATGACATTGACCTCATGGGCGGAAGTAACACAGAGCTGCAAGATTTCGACCAGACTTGAGAAACGAAGCTGGAGCATATGGGATGGAGGTGGCTCGGAGAAAGTAAAGTCTTTTGAACAGCACGAGCAATGCCACCCTAAAATTTACTGAACGGGCCCAAAAACTGGAGGAGGTAGACGCTTTTAAAAACCTCGGCGTACACTAAAAGGACGGGCGATCGACGACGAAATCAAAGTCGAATAGCCATGGCAACATCTTCCTGACAAACTACCACCATATGGAAAGTAAGAGATCATTTCCAATCAATAAGCTTTTACAAAACCCTTATTCAGTCGATCTGCTTTTACGGAAGTGAAACCTGACATTGACTCTTGAAACAGCAAACGAATCCGTCATTCGAACAAAATGCCATAGAAACTTACTGGCATATGCTGGAGAGAACGAAAGACCAACGAATTTGTCAAGAGTTCAAAGAACACGGCTGGCAGGTCACAGAACCCTTTCACCCTCGTCAAGAAGAAAAAGCTGACATGTTCGGCCACGTCACCCGCCCAACACTTGCCAAAACAGTACTGCAGGGACACTCGGGGGTGCAGAAGAGGGGAAGCAGAACAATCATGGATGGACAACATCAGAGAAGGACCAGGATAATGACTCGGCTACTGCGCAGACCGGAGGGCCGAGATGGATGGAGGAGGCTTACCCGGCATCGTCTTTCAAAGTCTCCCCACGACCGCCAAAGGGCAAGGGTTGATGATGATGATGATGATATAGGTATACTGCCATCATCTGACCCCGTTTATTTCCGTTTTTAGTTCAAAAAGAAAAACCTTTTTAAACCTGGGGGGGAATTACAAAGACGGGGATTTTAAAATAAATCTGAAAAAAAACAAAAACTTCATTTAATTTTAAAAAAAAAATAACCAAAAAAAAATTTAAAAAAAAATTTTTGTTTTTAAAAAAAAATTTTTTTTAAAAAAAATTTTGTGAGGGGAATTCCTTAATTTTTTTAAAAATTTTTGGGAAAAAACCGGCCGGGGTTTTTTTTTCCCCCCCCCCCCCGGGTTTCCAAAAAGGGGGGGTTTTTTTAAGGGGGGTTTTTAAATTTTTTGGGGGGGTTTTTTAAGGGGCCCCCAAAATTTAAATTTTTTTCCCCCCCTTTTTTTTTTGGGGGGAAAATTTTTAAAAAAAAACCCCCCCCCCTTTTTGGCCAAAATTAGTTTAAAAGGTTTCCCCTTTTTTTAAAAAAAAAAATTTTCCCCAAAAACCGGAAAAAAAAACCCCCCAAAACCCCCCCCTTTTTTTTTTTAAAGTTTTTAAAAACCCCCCTTTCAGAAAAATTAAATTCCCCCTTTTAAAAACCCAAAAAAAATTTTGGGGTTTTTACCCCAAAAAAAAAACCCTAAAATTAAAAAAAAAAATTTTTTAAAAAAACCCCAAAAAAAAACCCCGGCCCCCTTCCCCCCCTTTTTTTGGGCTCCCCCCTTTTAAAAAAAAAAAAATTTTTTCCCAAAAAAAAACCCCAAAAAAAAAAAAAATTTAAATTAAAAAACCAAAAAACCCCCCAAAAACCAGGGTTTTAAAAAAAAAACCAAAAAAAAGGGGAAAAAAAAAAACCAAAAAAAAAACCCCAAAAAAACCCCGGGAAACCCCAAAAAAAATTTTTTCCCCCCTTTTAAAAAAAAAAAAAACCCCCCCAAAACCCAAAAAAATTAACCAATAAAATTTCCCCAAAAAAAAAAATTTTTTTTTTAAAAAAAAAACCCAAAGAAAAAACCCCAGGGGGGGGGAAAACCAAAAAAAAAAAACCCCAAAAAAATTTCCAAAAAAAAGGGAAAAAGGGGAAAAAAACCCCCCAAGAACGGGAAAAAAAAAAATTTCCCCCCAAAAAAGGGTTTTTTTCCCCCCAAAAAGGAAAAAAGGGGGAAAGGGTTTTTTTTTTTTGGACCCCCCCCCCAAAAAACCCTTCCCTTTTCCAACCCTTCCCGGGGGGGTTTTTTTTTTAAATTTGGGGGCCCCCAAAAGGTTTGGGGGGCCGGGAAAGGGAAAAAAATTTTTTAAAAAAAAAACCCCCCCAAACCCTTCCAAATTTTTTCCAAAAAGAGGGGGGGGCCCCCCCTTTTTTTTGGGGCAAAAAAAAAAATTTTTTTTGGGGGCCCCCCTTTTTTTTGGGTTTAAACCCCAAAAAAGGGGGGGGGCCCCCCCAAAAAAAAAAATTTTTTAAAGGGAAGGGAACGGCCTTTTTTCCCCCCAAATTTTAAAAAAATTAATTTTTTTAAAATTTAAAAAAAAACCCCCCCCAAAAAAAATTTTTTTTTAAAAAAAAAATTTTTAAAATTTGGGTTTTTTTAAAAATTTTCCCCCTTTAAAAATTTTTTCCCCCGGGGGCCCCCCGGGTTTTGTTTTTTTTTTGGGGGGGGGCCCCCCGGGGGGGTTTTGTTTTTTTTTTGGGGGGGGGGGGGGAAAAAAAAAATTTTTTTTTTCCCCCCTTTTTCCCTTTTTTTTTTCCCCCCTTTTTTTTTTTAAAAATTTTTTTTTTCCCCCCCACCCTTTTTTCCCCCGGTTTTTTGGGGGTTTTTTTTTTTTTTGGGGGGGGGGGGGTTTTTTGGGGGGGGTTTTTCCCGGGGGGTTTTTGGGGCTTTTTTTTTTTTTCCCTTCCCCCCCCGGAAAAAAAAATTTTTGGGGGGGAAAAAAAACCCCCCAAAAAACCCCCAAAAAAAGGGGGGAAAATTTAAAAAACCCCTTTCAAAACCCCCCTTTTTTTTAAAAAAAATTTAAAATTTAAAAATTTTCCAAATTCTTAAAAAAAAATTTTTTTTCCCAAAATTTTTTTTTAAAAAAAAAAAAAATTTTTTTTAAATTTTTTTTTTTTCCCCCAAAAAAAGGGCCCCCCCAATTACCCCCCCCCCCCCCAAAAAACCCCCCCATAATTTTGGGAAAAAAATTTTTTTTTTAAAAAAAAAAAAGGGGGGTTTTTCCCCCCAATTTTTTTTAAAATTTTTTTTTTTTTCCCGGGCCCCCCAAACCCCCCCCCAAGGGAAAAACCCCCCCCAAAAAAACCCCCAAAAACCCCCCCCCCAAAAAA
>CM054156.1:33577422-33589318 GCA_028751875.1 Rapana venosa
AAAAACCCCCCAAAAAAAAAAAAAAACCCCCAAAAACAAACATAAAAAACCCAAAAAAAAAAAAAAAAAAAACCCCCCAAAAAAACAACATACATCCCTACAAAACCCCAAAATCCAACATCCCCCCAAAAAAAAAAACCCCCCCAAAAAAAAAAAAACAACATACAACAAAAAAAAAAAAAACAAAAAAAAAAACCCCCCCCTTTTAAAAATCCCAAAAAAAAAAAACCCCAAAAAAAAAAAAAAAAAAACCCAAAAACAACATCCCAAAAAAAACCCCCCCCCCATAAAAAAAAAAATTACATCCCCAAAACCCCCAAAAACCCCCAAAAAAAAAACCATCCCCAACAAACATACATACATACAAAAAACCCCCCCCAAAAAAATAACACCCCCCCCCCCCCCCCCAAAAAAAAAAAAAAAAATAAAAAAAAAAAAAAAAAAAAAAAACCCCCAAAAAAAAAAACCCCCCCCCCCCCTTTTTCCAAAAAAAAAAAAAAAAACCCCCCCCCAAAAAAAAACAAAAAAAATTTTTGGAACAAATTTTAAAAAAAAAAAAACCCCCCAAAAAAAAAAAGGGGGGGGTTTTTTTAAATTTTTTTTTTTTTTTTTTTTAAAAAAAAAAAAAAATTTTTTTTTTTTTTTTTTTTTTTTTTTAAAAAAAAAAAAAAATTTTTAAAAAAATTTTTTTGGTTTTTAACCCCCAAAAAAAAAAATTTTTTTAAAAAAAAAAAGTTTTTTTTTTTTTGGGTTTTTTTTGGGGGGTTGGGGGGGGTTTTTTTTGGGGGGGAAAATTTTTGGTGGGGGTTTGGGGGGGGAATTTGGGGGGGTTTTTTTTGGGTTTTTTGGGGGATTCCTTTAAAACCCCCAAAAACCCCCCCCCAAAAAAAAAAAAAAAAAAACAAAAAAAAAAAAAAAAAAAAAAACCCCCCCCCCAAAAAAAAAAAAAAAAAAAAAAAAAAAAAACCCCCTTTTAAAAAAAAAATTTCCAAAAAATTTAAATTTTTAAACAAAAAAAAATTTTTTAAATTAAAATTTTAAAAAAATTTTAAAAACCAAAAGGTTTTCCCCTTAAAAAAAATTTTTAAAATTTTTAAAATAAAAAAAAAAAAATTTTAAAGGGTTTTAAAAAATTTTTTTAAAAAAAAAAATTTTAATTTTTTTAAAAAATTTTTTTTTTTGGGGTTTTTTTAAAAATTTCTTTTTTAAAAAAAAAAATTTTTTTTAAAAAAATTTTTCCAAACCTTTTTTTTTTTTTTTTGGGGTTTTTTTTGGGGCCCCAAAATTTTTTTGGCCCCCCTTTTTTTTTTTTGGGCCCCCCCCTTTTTTTTTAAAAAAAGGGGGGGCCCCAAAAAACCCATTTTTTTTTTTTTTGGGGGGGCCCCCCTTAATTTAAAAATTTTTTTTTAAAAAAAAATTTTTTTTAAAAATAAAATTAAAATTAAACCCAAAAAATTTTAAAATAAATTTTTTTTAAAAAAAAAAAAAATTAAAATTAAATCAAAAAAAAAAGGGGTTTTAAAAAAAAAATTTTTTTAAAAAACCCAAAAAAAAAAAAAAAAAATTTTTTTTTTTTTCCCCAAAAAAAAAAAGGGGGGGGTTTTTTAAAAAATTTTTAAAAGTTTTTGGAAAAAATTTAAAGGGTTTTTCCCCCAAAAAAAAAAAATTTTTTTTTCCCCGGGTTTTTTTTTCCCCCCCTTTTTTTTAAAAAAAAAAAAATTTTCCCCCCCCCCCCCTTTTTAACCCCCCCCCAAAAAAAAAAAAAAAAAAACCCCCCCCCCCAAAAAAAAATTTTTAAAAATTTTTTTTTTTCCCCGGGGGGGGGGGGAAAAAAAAAAACCCCCCCGGGGGGAACCCTTTTTTTTTTTTTTTTTTGGGGGGAAGGTTTTTTCCCGTTTTTTCCCCTTTTTTCCCCCCTTTTTTTTTTTTTTTTTTTAATTTTTTTTTTTAAAAAATTTTTCCCCCCCCCCCAAAAACCCCCCCCTTTTAAAAAAAAGGGAAAAACCCCCTTTTCCCCCCAAAAAAATTTCCCCGGACCCCTTTTTAAAAAAAAACCCCCCCCCCCCCCAAAAAAAGGAAAAAAAAAACCCCCCCCGGGGAAATTAAACCCCCCAAAAATTTTTTTTTAAATTTTTTTTTTTTTTTTTTAAAAAAACCCGGAAAACCCCCCGACTTTTTTGGGGGGGGAAAAAAAAAAAAAAATTTTTTTAAAAAAAAATTTTTTAAAAAATTTTAAAACCTGAAAAAAAAAAAAAGGGAAAAAAAAAAAATTTTTTTTTTTTTTTTTGGGAAAAAAAAAATTTTTTCCCTTAAAATTTCCTTTTAAAAAAAAAAGGAATTTTTTAAGGGGGAAAAAAAATTTTTTTCCCCCCCAAAAAAAATTTTTTTTCCAAAATTTTTTTTTTTTGGGTTTTGGGGTTTTTTAAAAAAAAAAGTTTTTGGGAAAATAAAATTTGGGCCCAAAAAAAAGGGGGGGTTTTTTTTTTAAATTTTTTGGGCCTTTTTTTTTTTTTTAAAAAATTTTTTCCCAAAAAAAAGGGTTTTTTTGGAAATTTTTTTTAAAATTTTTTTTTTTTTTTAAAAAGAAAAAACAAACCTTTTTTTCCCTTTAAAAGACCCCTTTTTTTAAAAACCTTTAAAAATTTTAAAAAAAAATTTAAAAAAAAAAAAAAAAAAATTTTTTTTTAAAATTTGCCCAAAAATTTTTCCCCCGGAAAAAAACCCTTTTTTTAAAAAGGGCCCCCAAAAAAAAATTTTTTTTTTGGGGAAAAACCCTTTCCAAAAAACCCTTTGAAAAAAAAAAATTTGGAATTTTTTTTTTAAAACAAATTTTTAATTTTAAATTTAATTTTTTTTCCCCCGGGAAAAAATTTTTTTTTTTGGGGCCTTTTTTTTTTTTTAAAAAAAAACCCCTTTAAAAAAAAAACCAAAAAAAAAAATTTTTTTTTTTTGGGGGGCCCCCCTTTTTAAATTTTTTAAAAAAAAAAATTTTTTTTAAAACCCCCAAAAAAAAAATTTTTTAATTTAAAACCAAAAAGGGGGTTTTTGAAAGGGGAAAAAAAGGGGAAAAATTTTTTTTTTTTTTAAAAAAAAAAAAATTAAACCAAAAAAAATTTTAAAAATGGGCCCCCTTTTTTTTTGGGGTTTTTTTTTTTTTTAAAAAAAGGGAAAAAAAAAAATTTTTTTTTTCCCCCCTTTTTTAAATTTAAAAAAAAAGGCCCCTTTTTTTAAATTGGGAAAAATTTTTAATTTTTTTTTTTTTTTAATTTCCTTTTTTTTTTTAAAAAAAAAAAAAAATTTTTTTTTTGGTTTCCCCACAACGGGAAAAATTTTCCCTTTTTTTTTTTAAAATTTTGGTTTTTTTTTAAATTAAAAAAAAAACCCCTTTTTTTTTTTTCCCCCTTTTTTTAAAATTTCCCCGGGTTTTTTTTTTTTTTTTTTTTTTTTGGGGGGGGGGGGTTTTTTTTTTGGGGGGGGGGGGTAATTTGTTTGTTTTTTTGTGGGGGGGGGTTTTTTTTTTTTGGGGTTTTGTTTTTTTTTTTGGGTTGGGTTTTTTTTTTGGGGGTGGGGGGGAGTTTTTTTTTGGTTTTTTTTTCCCCTTTTTTAAAAAAAAACCCCTTTTTTTTTTTTGTCTTTTTTAAAAATTTGGGGGGCCCCTTTTGGGGCCTTTTTTTGGGGGCCCCCCCCCCCTAAAAAACCCCCCCGGCTTTTAAAACCCCCTTTCCAAAATTTTTTTCCCCCTTTAAAAATTTCCCCCAAAACCCCCCCTTTCCCCCCCTTTTTGGGGGGATTTTTTTTTTTTAAAAAAAAGGGGGGGTTTTTTTTAAAAACCCCAAAAAAGGGGAAGTTTTTCCTTAACCCCCCGGGGTTTTTTTTTTTTGGGGGGTTTTGTTTTTTAATTTTTCCGGGGTTTAAAAAAAATTTTTTTAAAAAAAAAAGGGGGGGGGGCCCCCAAAAAAACCGGGGGAAAAAGGGGGCCCTTTTTAAAAAAAAAAATTTTTCCCCCCCTTTTAAAAAAAAAATTTTTTTTAAACCTTTTAATAAAAAAATTTTAAAAAAATTTGGGAAAATTTTTAAAAGTTTGGGAAAAAAAATTTTCCTTTAAAAAAAATTTTAAAAAAAATTTTTTAATTAAAAAAAAATTTTGTTTTTTTTTTTTTAAAAAAAAAAACCCTTTTTTTTTTTTTTTTTTTTTTTTTTTTTTTTTTTAAAAAAAAATTTAAAAAAAATTTAAAAAAAAATTTTTGTTTTTAAAAAAAAATTTTTTTTAAAAAAAATTTTGTGAGGGGAATTCCTTAATTTTTTTAAAAATTTTTGGGAAAAAACCGGCCGGGGTTTTTTTTTCCCCCCCCCCCCCGGGTTTCCAAAAAGGGGGGGTTTTTTTAAGGGGGGTTTTTAAATTTTTTGGGGGGGTTTTTTAAGGGGCCCCCAAAATTTAAATTTTTTTCCCCCCCTTTTTTTTTTGGGGGGAAAATTTTTAAAAAAAAACCCCCCCCCCTTTTTGGCCAAAATTAGTTTAAAAGGTTTCCCCTTTTTTTAAAAAAAAAAATTTTCCCCAAAAACCGGAAAAAAAAACCCCCCAAAACCCCCCCCTTTTTTTTTTTAAAGTTTTTAAAAACCCCCCTTTCAGAAAAATTAAATTCCCCCTTTTAAAAACCCAAAAAAAATTTTGGGGTTTTTACCCCAAAAAAAAAACCCTAAAATTAAAAAAAAAAATTTTTTAAAAAAACCCCAAAAAAAAACCCCGGCCCCCTTCCCCCCCTTTTTTTGGGCTCCCCCCTTTTAAAAAAAAAAAAATTTTTTCCCAAAAAAAAACCCCAAAAAAAAAAAAAATTTAAATTAAAAAACCAAAAAACCCCCCAAAAACCAGGGTTTTAAAAAAAAAACCAAAAAAAAGGGGAAAAAAAAAAACCAAAAAAAAAACCCCAAAAAAACCCCGGGAAACCCCAAAAAAAATTTTTTCCCCCCTTTTAAAAAAAAAAAAAACCCCCCCAAAACCCAAAAAAATTAACCAATAAAATTTCCCCAAAAAAAAAAATTTTTTTTTTAAAAAAAAAACCCAAAGAAAAAACCCCAGGGGGGGGGAAAACCAAAAAAAAAAAACCCCAAAAAAATTTCCAAAAAAAAGGGAAAAAGGGGAAAAAAACCCCCCAAGAACGGGAAAAAAAAAAATTTCCCCCCAAAAAAGGGTTTTTTTCCCCCCAAAAAGGAAAAAAGGGGGAAAGGGTTTTTTTTTTTTGGACCCCCCCCCCAAAAAACCCTTCCCTTTTCCAACCCTTCCCGGGGGGGTTTTTTTTTTAAATTTGGGGGCCCCCAAAAGGTTTGGGGGGCCGGGAAAGGGAAAAAAATTTTTTAAAAAAAAAACCCCCCCAAACCCTTCCAAATTTTTTCCAAAAAGAGGGGGGGGCCCCCCCTTTTTTTTGGGGCAAAAAAAAAAATTTTTTTTGGGGGCCCCCCTTTTTTTTGGGTTTAAACCCCAAAAAAGGGGGGGGGCCCCCCCAAAAAAAAAAATTTTTTAAAGGGAAGGGAACGGCCTTTTTTCCCCCCAAATTTTAAAAAAATTAATTTTTTTAAAATTTAAAAAAAAACCCCCCCCAAAAAAAATTTTTTTTTAAAAAAAAAATTTTTAAAATTTGGGTTTTTTTAAAAATTTTCCCCCTTTAAAAATTTTTTCCCCCGGGGGCCCCCCGGGTTTTGTTTTTTTTTTGGGGGGGGGCCCCCCGGGGGGGTTTTGTTTTTTTTTTGGGGGGGGGGGGGGAAAAAAAAAATTTTTTTTTTCCCCCCTTTTTCCCTTTTTTTTTTCCCCCCTTTTTTTTTTTAAAAATTTTTTTTTTCCCCCCCACCCTTTTTTCCCCCGGTTTTTTGGGGGTTTTTTTTTTTTTTGGGGGGGGGGGGGTTTTTTGGGGGGGGTTTTTCCCGGGGGGTTTTTGGGGCTTTTTTTTTTTTTCCCTTCCCCCCCCGGAAAAAAAAATTTTTGGGGGGGAAAAAAAACCCCCCAAAAAACCCCCAAAAAAAGGGGGGAAAATTTAAAAAACCCCTTTCAAAACCCCCCTTTTTTTTAAAAAAAATTTAAAATTTAAAAATTTTCCAAATTCTTAAAAAAAAATTTTTTTTCCCAAAATTTTTTTTTAAAAAAAAAAAAAATTTTTTTTAAATTTTTTTTTTTTCCCCCAAAAAAAGGGCCCCCCCAATTACCCCCCCCCCCCCCAAAAAACCCCCCCATAATTTTGGGAAAAAAATTTTTTTTTTAAAAAAAAAAAAGGGGGGTTTTTCCCCCCAATTTTTTTTAAAATTTTTTTTTTTTTCCCGGGCCCCCCAAACCCCCCCCCAAGGGAAAAACCCCCCCCAAAAAAACCCCCAAAAACCCCCCCCCCAAAAAACCCCCCCCTTTTTTTCCCCCAAAAAAAACCCCCAAAAAAGGGGGGGGGCCCCAAAAAAAAAGGGGAAAATTTTTTTTTCCCCCAAAACCAAACCCCCTTCCCCCCCCGGCCCGAAAAAAACCCCGGGGGGGAAAAAAAAAAATTTTTTGGGGTTTTGGGGAACCCAAAAAAGGGAAAAAAATTCCCCAAAAAAAAAAAAAAACCCCCCAAAAAAACCCCAAAAAAACCCCCCCCAAAAAAAAAATTTTAAAAATTTTTTAAAAAGGGATAAAAAAATTTTTTTGGGGTTAAAATTTTCCCCCCCCTTTTTTAAAAACCCTCCAAAAAAAAAAAAAACCCCCAAAAAACCCCCCCAAATTTTCCCCCCCCCAAAAAAAAAAACCCAACCAAAAATTTTTTTTTTCCCCCCCTTTTTTTTCCCAAAACCAAAAGGGGGGGGAAAAAAAAACCCCCAAAAATTTTAATTAACCAAAAAATTTTCCCCCCTTTCCCCCTTTTTTTTTTTTCCCCCCCCCCCAAAAACCCCCCAAAAAAAACCCCCCCCCCCCCCCCCCCAAAAAAAAAAAAAATTTTTTTTTAAAAATTTTTTTTTTTTTAAAATACCCCCCCCCCCCCCAAAAAAAAAAAATTTTCCCCCCCCCAAATTTTTTTTTTTAAAATTGGGGGGGGAAAAAAGGGCCCAAATTCCCCCTTTTTCCCCTTTTTTTTTTTTTTTCCCCCCCCCTTTTCCCCCTTTTTTTTTCCTCCCCCCCAAAAAATTTTTAAAAACCCCCTTAAATTTTCCCCCCCTTTTTCCCCCCCCTTTTTTTTTCCCCCCCAAAATTTCCCCTTTTTCCCCTTTTTTTTTAACGTTTTTTTTCCTGTTTTTCAAAAAAAAATTTTTTTAATTTTTCCCCCCCTTTTTTTTTCCCCCGGTTTTTTTTTTTTAAAAAAAAATTTTTTTTTCCTTTTTTTTAAAAAAAAATTTTTTTTTTTTCCCCCACCCCAAAAACCCTTTTAAATAAGGCTTTTTTTTTTTTTGGGGGGGGGGTTTTTTTTTTTTCCCCCCCCCCAAAAAAATTTTTTTTGGGGGGGGGGGTTTTTTTAAAAAGGGGGGGGGGGGTTTTTTTTTTTTCCCCCCCCTTTTTAAAAAAAAAGGGGGGGGAAAAAGGGGGGTTTTTCCCCCCCCCCGGTTTTCCCCCTTTTTTTTTCCGGGGGGGCCCCCCCAAAAAGGGGGTTTTTTTGGGCCTTTTTTTAACAAATTTTTTTCCAAAAAAATTTTTTTTTTTAAAGGGCCCCCCTTTTTTTTTTAACCCCAAAAATTTTTTAAAAAAAAATTTTTCCCAAAAAAAACCCCCCCCAAAAAACCCCCAAAAAAAATTTTTGGGGGAAAAAGGAAAAAAAAAACCCCCCCACCCCCCCCTTTTTTGTTTGGAGGCCCCCCAAATAAAAAATTTTCCCCCCCCAAGGGGGGCCCCCCCCCCCCTTTTTCCCCCCCCCCCTTTTTTTCCCCCCCCTTTTTTTTTTTCCCCCCCTTTTAAAACCCCAATTTTTTTTGGGGTTTTTGGGGGGGGGCCCCTTTTTGGGAAAAAAAATTTTTTTAAAAACCCCCCCCCCCCCCTTCTTTCCCCCCCCCCCCCCTTTTTTTTTTAAAACCCCCCCCCCCCCCTTTTTAATTTTTCCCCTGAAATTTTAAGGGCCCGGGCCCCCCAAATTACCCCCCCTTTTTTTTTCCCCCCCCGGGGGGGTTTTTTTTTAAAAAAACCCCCAAAGGGGGGGGTTTTTTTAAAAAATTTTAAAAACCCCCCCCCCTTTTTCCTTAAAAAAAAAAAAGGGGCCCCCCCCAAACCTTCAAAAAACCCCCCAAAAAAAGGGAACAAAAACCCCAAAAAAGGTCCCCAAAATTTAACCCAAATTTTTGGGGGAAAATTTTTAAAAAAAAGGGGGGGGGTTTTTTTTTTTTGGGGGTTTTTTTTAAAATTAAAAAAGAAAAAAATTTTTTTCCCCCCAAAAAAAAAAAAAAAGGGCCCGGGCCAAAATTCCAAAAAAATTTTTAAAAAAAAACCCCCCCCAAAAACCAAAAAAAAAAAATTTTTCCCCAAAAGGGGGGAAAAACCCCCCCAAAAAAAAAAAAAAATTTCCAAATTTTTGGGAAAAAATTTTTAAAAAATTTTTAAAAATTTCCAAAAAATTTTTTTTTAAAAAAGGGTTTGGGGATCCAAAAACCGACTAGCACCCAGACCACCACTCATGGTCTAATAGATGGGGGAAAAGTTTCGGGTCCAAACGAGATTCGAACCACCGCACACTTCCGACCCGGACTTTTCGCTTTGTAGGCAGGCGCGTTACCACTAGACCAGTGATCTAGTTCACCACTAGTCTGCAGTGACAGGTATGGACACAGCTCTTGGCTTCAAACCCCTCCCCTCCTTCTACCTCATGTCTTCCTTCATCCTCCACTTTAAACCTTCACATGCTTCACTTTTGACAGTGCTAAACAGCGTTGTTTGTTCTGCACGCTAAGATGTGAACTGCAAGACTAGTGGCCATGGGTGAGCGACAACAGAATCCCCAACCTCCCCCTTTCTCATCCCCCACTCCATCCCATGACTCTATTCCCCTCACCACCACTCCCCTTCCACCTTTCTGTGTGAATGTTGTCACTGATAACTCTCAATGTGACTGGGTCCCCCAGGTAGATGTCAAATTTGACCCAAAGCAGTCAACGTCAAAGTTGCCTCTGCATTGCTTCTGTTGACTTGAAAAGTCTTCTACAAGCGCGGTGTGTGTGATGGTGATAGCCAACAAACGTTCAGTGCACACTGGAAAGCGCATTACGTACACTTCTTTCAGTAACCATGGCAATCTATTCAGCATCCCCACCATCCTACACAGTGAGGACCTGTACAAAACCAAAGTAAATGTGAATTGTGCAGACGAAAACCTGGTCACCATCACCACCTCCTACACTACAGGCACTGTGCTAGTGCAAGGCATCCTGTTCAGAAGATGGCTGACAGATGAATTTGAATTCCTGATTCAAGTGATTGGAGCCATGAGTTATTTTCTATTAAAAAAAGAGTCTGTCAGGATTGCATATTATTCCTGCATCTTTTCAGCATGGATACAGAAATGATCACAAGAAAGGCTGATATAGGTGATGCGGGCATTCATAAAGGTGGCAGAAACATCACTAACTTTAGGTACACTGATGATAGATCACTCGTGGCCAATGATATCACAAGGGTCAGAAGAATTTTCTACAGAGTAGATGCAGAGGGCAACACTGCTGGCCTTAAGTCAAATGCCAAAATATCCAAGTAATTACACATCAATGGTACAGTCACCCCTCAGAATATCAAAATCAATGGAACATATATGGAATAAGTTCAAGCTGCCAAATATTTACGCTTTGTAAAAGAGAATGATGGATCCTGTGTACAAGACGTCTAGGCTTGAATCAGTATGGTCAAGCAAAAGATGATTCAGTTAAACAATATTTGGATAGACAGGGGCATACCTAATACCTTAAAATAAGATTTGTCACAACATTTTTCTGCTCTGTATTGCTGTATGGGTCAGAAGCCTGGACACTACAAAAATTGGAAAGAGATAAAGACAAAATAAACGCAGCCAAAAATTAGGGTGGTACTACAGGAGAATTCTAAGAGCTTAATGGTCAGACAAAAAAAGCAAAAAGAAGCATCCTCAGTGCCAAGACAAATGTTGGCTGAAATTGATAAGCACAAACTAAGATATGGCCAACATGCAAACAGAAACACACATACAAATCTGATGACCACAGTTCTCCAAGGTAAGGATGAGGGCAGAAGGAAAAGAGGCAGACTACCAACATCCTACGTTACCAAAATCACTGAGATCAGTGGTCTGGGAGGAGGGCTACAGGAGATGGTAGAACTCAGCAGAGACAGAGACACATAGAAAACCCTGGTGGCATTGCATAGAGCTCCTACTGACGACGATGGTGGTGGCGTTTCCTTTATGTTTGTTTGTTTCCCTGCTTTTCAGGAGGGCTGCTGATAGCTTTGATACCAACAGCTAGAGAAGCTGCCAAATCCAGACAAGGACTGGAGAATGGGCTAAGTAATGGTGATGTACACGTGGAACAATGCAGAGAGGAAGACACGGGCACCTATGCATTTCCTGAAAAGGAAATCTTCCTGGACATGGAAGCAGCGTGGACAGAGCTCAAAGATGGCAAGGTCATCACCCAGGTAGGTTTTGTGTGTTTGTTATTTTGGTGAAGGTGTCATCTATCACAGGTGAATTTCCCCCAATATGGGATTTCACAACATACAGGATGTTGTGTACATGCTACGACAGACATACCGAGAAAGTAAGCCCTCTGCCAATAGTACTGCGATGCCTGGTCTTATTATTTTCATTATCACGGATACATCTACATCATGCGTTTTTCCATGGACAGTTTTGTTTTGGGGTGTTGTTGTTGCTGCTGCTGTTAGGTAAGTTGACAAATAATGTGTGCCTTGATGACATCAGCATAGCCACAGGATTAATCAGAAAGCTTGAAATTGTCCTGGGTAATCCCTCAAACAAAGCAAAAAGCTTATTTCTTCACTTGCGTGATTAAACTCAGTAACTCCCTTTTTTAATGTTTGGAGAAAATGCTATTGTTCCATTTGGTCCAGTCACTAAATATTTTGCAAGCTATCTCATTTTTCGGGTTGTCTGGAATATATAAGAAACGAAGCATTTTCAATGAGGGAGAGGGAGTAATAGAGAACGATGATCTTGGACATTAACGGCTATTCGTGTTTGTTGCAGGAGGAATATGAGCGATGCACAGCACCAGTATTGTTTCGTACAACAAGGGAGATTACATTGCCATTTGAATCAGTAACGTCCCCAGTGCGCAAGGCAGGCTTGTCATTGGTTGAGCTTGATGACGTTACACACTCCTGTGTGTACAAGGCGATGTGGCGGGAAAAATTGACCAATGGTAGTCCATGTTTACTTCATGAATTGGATCTACTCTACTCACTGTTTATGTTTTCTCTCTCTCTCAAAATAAAATTTGTTCATTGTTCTCTCTCTACCATTTAATAATAATAAGTGTTAGCAATCCCAATGAAAGTTCTGTCCATTTTGTGAAAAATCATTTGAAAATACAGCTCATTTTTTGCTCAAAATTAATGTTCAATGTAGTCAGATCTAAGGGATAGGTTTTTAACCAAATGTATCAATATACTACTGAAAGCTTTACTCAGAGCATCAAATAGAGAACAGACTCATTATATATCCACATACATTTTCATTCCATTAATGGATGGAATAAGTTCTGTTTCAAAATATCGTTTATTCATGGGTGTGTTAAATAAGCTTTGTATTAACCCATATATGCTCTAAATCATCCTGAATTAAAATGCTGCATTTTGACTGATACCGATTTCGATGTCTACTGAAAAAACATATTGATGCCACATAGTATGAATGTTTATCAATTTCCATCCTTGTCCAAAATGATTTTGGACATTGCGATTATGATCCACTAGGAA
>CM054156.1:33589818-33592318 GCA_028751875.1 Rapana venosa
TCAGAATCAGAATCAGAAAACTGTATTGCCATTAAGTCAGAACGAGACTCATTTGTCACCTGACATAAACGTATTCAACATTTCCTTAAAAGATGTAGATTCTTAGATTTATGTATTTTGTCTATGCTCTCGCTTTTCTGGAAAAAGAAATGTGCACATATTTGATCATGTCTAACAGATCGTGCTCGTTGTTGAAAAACTTACTTACATTCTCGTTGTTTTTCATATGATTGATTTGCTTATGTTTCACATTAGATAAAAAGTTCTTTCTTAAGTCATCATATAGCATACAAACATCAAGCAAGCGATGCTCGTTTTCTATTTTGTTACACCACCTACATTTTCTTTTGACATGTTTATGAGGATTTATTTTAGTTGAGGACAGCCACTAACGCGTAATGAGGATTCATCACCATTGAAGTTTGGTTTGAATTGTTCTGAGTTTCCCATAGTGTGGAGAGTACTTTCCTGCCACCCATTGTGCTCAGAATGATTCTGACCTTGTCCCTGAAAGGATCACCCTAGATTCTCAACAACTGAAAGTATTAACTTATATTAAAAACGGACTGACAATATCACCCTACATTAACAACGGACTAAAAAACCCGGCACCCTAGATTAAGAACTGACCATAGTGGACCGCAGGGAGTGGAGGAAGCTGGTTGCAAGCTTTCTCCATAGCTGACACTGGAGCGGGGTCCATGCCGCCTGTGATGAGTCTGAGGCCGGCATTCTGCATCTTGGGTCAGATTGTGGAGGTGGTCTTAGCAGCAGTTGACCAGGCATTGCAGGCATATTGTAAATGGGGTCTGACAGTTGCAGTGTATAGATGCCTCAGGGTCTTTGTGTTGGCCATCATTTTGTTCCTGCAAGCTTCTTCATTAGGGCCAAGTCATTTTTCTGAGGCTTTTGCTGTGTATGTGGCTAAGTTGTGGGTCCAGGTAAGCTGTCTGTCTACCTTGACTCCAAGATAGGTCGAAGTGTTATGCCGAGGGATTTCTTGATGGTCGATGCATAGGGTGAACTCATCTCTCTTGGATGAGAGGGAGAAGCAAGTGGCTCCTGTCTTGGTTCTGTTAATGAGAACCACCCTCTCTCTTATCCAATCTGAGATGTGCTTCACAGCCTCTTGCATTCTGACGCTGGTAGTAGAGACTCTCTGCTTCGATCCAGTTGGCAAGGTCGTCTGCATGCAGTTCCCAAGGGATGTGAAAAGTCAGCTGGTCGGCAATTTCATCGATGAAGATAGTGAATAAGGTAGGTGACATAGCTCCACCCTGAGGTTTTCCTTGTCTGACCATAACTAAATGCCAGGTCTGGCCTTCTTACTTAACTCGGGCTTTTCGGTTGAACATGTAGCTGCGGGTTCAGAAGAATAAAACATCCGCCACACACTTTCTTTCTTTCTTTCTTTCTTGGGCAGCTCAAAGAGAAGGCTTTCCTTCGAGACCTTGTCGAACGCTTTGCTAAGGTCAACAAAACCTGCAAGGGTCTTCATCTTCTGTTAAAAGATGTCTTCAACATCTTGTGTGAGCAAGTGACCTTGTCTTCAGTACTCCTGTTTTTCCTAAAGCCTGACCGTGTGAGTGAATTAGCCCCAGGTGGTACTGCAGGCATTGGTTGATCGTTTGCTCCATGGCTTTTTAAAGGCAGCTTAGTCGACTTATAAGATGGCACTGTTTTTGATGTTCTCGTTTTCCCTTTCTTGAGGAAGGGGACAGTGATGGCTTCCTTTCCAGCGTTTGGAAACACCCCAGAACTCCAGGACTGGTTTACAAGATTCAGCGCTATATAAATTCCATACATTATTATTATTATTATTATAAAATACCCAGGAGCGTTTGCTTCAAGGTGACGGATCATCTCATTGGCGATTCCATCGTTGTCTGATGACTTCTTCATCGTCAGCTGTGTTATCGAGCAGTTCGCTTCATGGATAGTGAGCTGGGAGGTCATGCTGGAGGTCGATGTTTGCTTCCTTAGCTCCCGCTTGGTCTTTGTGCGAGTGTTGAAAGTCTTCTCCTGGGTACATTGAGGAGGCTGTCTTGTCGGGAGTTGTCTGCAAGAAGGGCGGCTGCCTTTCTCTCAGTGTACAGTTCACCTCTTTCTTTCAGTAGGAGTGATCTTGGAGCGTGATGTTGATCGTCATTGATTTCTTTAGTCATGTTCCGTACTTCTGTGTGTCCTTCTCCATGTTGAGGATGCCAGTCTTTTCCTGCCTTGACTTGCAAGCCTCTTTGCTCTTCCGCTCGTCAAACGCAGTCCTCACCTTGTGATACAGAATAGTATTTTCTGCTGTTGTGAACATTCCAGCTGGTACTCTGGCAGCTGACAGACAGCTGATTGTGCAGTCTGAAGCTAGTCGCTCCAGTAAGGCTTGTAGGTTTTCCTTCGCACCCTTGGCGTGGGCAGCTTGATGTGTAGGTTAGGTCAGTTGTGTAAGGTTGTGGTTGATGTCGTTACTATGGTCAATATTGCTTTCTCTGCCGAGGTTGTGGGC
>CM054156.1:33597318-33612596 GCA_028751875.1 Rapana venosa
AAACTCACCACCATATGGAAAAGTAAAGAGATCAGTTTCCCAATCAAGCTAAAGCTCTACAAAGCCCTAATTCAGACTATCCTGCGGAAGTGGAACCTGAACATTGACTGCTGAAACAGCAAAGCGAATCCAGTCATTCGAAACAAAATGCCATAGAAAACTACTGGGCATATCCTGGAGAGAACGAAAGACCAATGAATTTGTCAAGAGTCAAATAACACGGCTGGCAGGTCCACAGGAACCCCTTCTCACCATCGTCCAAAAAGAAAAAGCTGACATGGTTCGGCCACGTCACCCGCACAACACTGCCAAAAACAGTACTGCAGGGAACACTCGAAGGTGGCAGAAAGAGGGGAAGACAGAACAAGTCATGGATGGACAACATCAGAGAATGGACCAGGATGAATGACTGGGCACTACTGCGCAGAGCCGAGGACCGAGATGGATGGAGGAGGCTTACCACGGCATCGTCTTTCGTGTCTCCCCCACGACCGCCAAGGTCACGGGTCTGATGATGATGATGATGAGAACAAGGTCAAGGCTTCTTTTTCTCTGGCAGTCTGTTTACGATGAATATAAATCAGTCCTGAATTAAATCTCTTCGTATATGTAAATGCTGATAAATGCATGTACTTGTCTATCCCTTTCCTTCACCAGGTGGGTTGCCTATATTTACTTACTTTACTTTTGTCCTTCCGCTTGTACTCTGTGGCGTCGCGGGGATATATAACTGTCTGTCTGCTGCAAGGCGGGTAGCTTGGAGGAGGGACAATCCATGGACTTTCAGTGTTTCTGCCACGGAATCACTCCAGCGTTGCCTGGGTCTACCTCTGGCCCTCGTGCCAGAGTACCTCAATTTGTAAGCACGCAGGGCTGGCTGGTTACCTATAAACTGACTGCAAATCGCAAAAGAAACAAGCTGTACATACAAATCGGATCAAACTAAATGGACTTTATGGGTAAAGATAGGGAATATTCGTTTACGTTCGCAAGCCTGTTTTCTTGTTTTGTTTTGATTTTTCATTAAATATCTTTTTTTCGTTATTGCCATTATCTTGGCGTTGTTGCTAAAGGAGAATAACTGTGACACGTTCCGGGGCTCTGTGCTGTGAAGTGAAGAACTCTTCACACACTGTGTCACCTGGCAAACTGTCACACACTGTGTTACCTGGCAAACTATCACACTCTGTGTCACCTGGCAAATTGTCACACACAGTGTCACCTGGCAAACTGTCACACACTGTGTCACCTGGCAAATTGTCACACACAGTGTCACCTGGCAAACTATCACACTCTGTGTCACCTGGCAAATTGTCACACACAGTGTCACCTGGTACAATGTCACACACTGTGTCACCTGGCAAACTGTCACACACTGTGTCACCTGGTACAATGTCACACACTGTGTCACCTGGTACAATGTCACACACTGTGTCACCTGGCAAACTGTCACACACTGTGTCACCTGGTACAATGTCACACACTGTGTCACCTGGTACAATGTCACACACTGTGTCACCTGGTACAATGTCACACACTGTGTCACCTGGCAAACTGTCACACACTGTGTCACCTGGCACAGTGTCACACAGAGTGCCACATGGCAAACTGTCACACACTGTGTCACCTGCAAACTTTCTCACACAGTGTCACATGGCAAACTGTGACACACTGTGTCATCTGTCACACTGTCACACATTGTGTCACCTGGCACAATGTCACACACTGTGCCACATGGCAACCTGTCACACAGAGTGCCACATGGCACACTGTCACACACTCTGTCAACTGGCAAACTGTCACACACTGTATCACACGGCAAAATGTTCACACTGTGTCACCTATGACACACTGCTCCCCTCCCCACACACATGTACACACATACATACCTGTGTCACATGGAACACGTCACATAGGGAACTGTCACACACAAACACGCACACACACACCACACACACACCCCACACACACACACACACACACACACACACACACACACAAAACACACAAAACACACACAAAACACACACACACACACACACACAACAACACACACAAAACACTGTCACCTGGCAAACAATCACACACACTGTGCTTCATTACAATCTGTCACATGAGAAACTGTCACACATTTTTGCATGGCAAACTGTTACACATTGCGTAACATGACCAAATGTTATTGTATCATACAAGAGGCTGTTAAACACAGCCAGTGTCTTCACACCTACCTCTGTGACTGTCAAAGATATCCCCGAACTGTTCTCCGTGTTACTGTTACATATAGGACCACACTGGTCACCAGATTACAGCTGCAGCCAGTAAGTTACTGTCACACTTTTCAAGTAGCCCTGGTTTTACGCTTCCTCTCCATTGACTGGTTCAAACTTTGGCACATCGTGTTTGTTGACTTGGTGGAGGAGGGATGGGCCGAGTGGTGGCGTTGTGCTTTCATCGTCCTAGCTATGACCTGAATGTAACTGAAGATGTGCGCTTGAACCTCAAGTGATGGTGTCTGCTTTAGGCACCGTTTTCCCCTGGGGGTAGCTTCGGTTTCTGGTCCACTACCACCATCCCCCAACACACACATGCACACACACACACACACATACACACACACACACAACACACACACAAAACACACACACACACACCCCACACACACACACACACACACACACCCCACACACACACACACACACACACACATACACACACCACACCACACACACACACACACACACACACACACACACACACACACACACACACACCCCACACACACACACACACGCACACACACACACACACCCCACACACTGTGTCACGTGGAACACTATCACATAGGAAACTGTCACACACAAACACGCACACACACACACACACACACTGTCACCTGGCAAACAATCACACACACTGTGCTTCATTGCAATCTGTCACATGAGAAACTGTCACACATTTTTGCATGGCAATCTGTCACACATTGCGTAACATGACCAAATGTTATTGTATCATACAATAGGCTGTTACACATAGCCAGTGTCTTCACACCTACCTGTGTGACTGTCAAAGATATCCCCGAACTGCTCTCCGTGTTACTGTTACATATAGGACCACACTGGTCACCAGTTTACGGGCTGCAGCCAGTAAGTTACGGGTCACACTTTTCAAGTAGCCTGGTTTTACGCTTCCTCTCCATTGACTGGTTCAAACTTTGGCACATCGTGTTTGTTGACTTGGTGGAGGGGGGATGGGCCGAGTGGTGGTGTTGTGCTTTCATCGTTCTAGCTATGACCTGAATGTAACTGAAGATGTGCGTTTGAACCTCAAGTGAGGTGTCTGCTTTAGGCACCGTTTTCCCCTGGGGGTAGCTTCGGTTTCTGGTCCACTACCACCATCCCCCAACACACACACACACACACACCCCAACACACCCCACACACACACACCACACACACACACACACACACAAACACAACCCCACACACACACACACACACACACACACACCCCACACACACCACACCACACGCACAAACACACACACATCCACCCACAGTCCTTCAGGTCAGATCATAAACCTTCACCCTAAGGATGCCGGGGGACTATCAGTATACACAGCATCCCCGCCTCCTGGAAATTCTGTGCCAGGAATTCCTCAATTTCTATCTATCTCTTTATTTTTGTCTTATTCTTTTAAACTTCTACTGTTGGGATGCCGGGGACCTGTCAGATTTAATAGCATTCTCACTTGGAAATTCTTGTTCCAGGAAATCCCCTTTTCTATCCCTCTCTTTGATTATGCCTTGTTCCTTTTCTTTCTGTCACCTCCCTATTGTCTATTTTCTGCCTTCTTGATTCATTGTGCAGCATTTAAATTTTTTTTTTTTACCAAACAAACCTTAAAAGATATAAACAAAATCTCTTCCATGCTGAAGTCGGATGCGCTGGGCCAGACTTATCGTTCATATGACAGATAACAATAGTGGACATCTGATTGTGGGATGAAGGAGAAGATCATAAACTGGCGCGGTATGTGCCATACATGCAACTGGACACTGTAGCTAGTCAGAAGGGTGACCAGGTCCACAGAATGTCAAGTCAAGTCAAGTCAAGTCAAGTCAAACTTTTATTTTCAGATGGTACATTGAATAAGCAGTGCATTTGCTTTTTTCATCAAGCCATCTATCTATGTGTGTGTGTGTGGTGTGTGTTGTGTGTGTGTTTTAGTTTTATTTATTTTATTTTATTCTTTTATTTTGGGGGTTAATGGAATAAGCACTCATGTGTGTTTTCATCCAGTCCCCGTGTGTGTGTGTGTGTGTGTGTGTGTGTGTGTGTGAGCGCGCACGCCCGAGCGTGCGTGTGATAGTTTCAAACCCACCATCTTTTTGCTATTTCAAATCTGATTCAAATAACTATGTGTCCTCCGACAGATGCTGTGTGTTTTTCCAGAAAACCACGATGCTGGCTACACGTCACCTGCTGTGGATGACGTGGCTGGTGACACTTTCCTGCTGCAGGTCAGAGGTCACACAGCCTGACCCTTCTCCACACCCATCACCCTTACCTTCCACTGTCACCCCCACCTCCTTCCACCCTCTCCACGCAGAAGACAGAGAGATCACCACCACCACCAGCACCAGCATCATCACAGACGCCTCCGCTACTGCCGGAACAGACCACAAGGGCAGGGGTGTATCGGGGGAAACCTTCACCTCACAGACACCAGACCTTCCCCAAGACCTGACAGCAGACGAGAGGATACTGTCCACCGCAGTCCCTCAGTCCCTTCGTGTGACCCACCCGTGTGTGACTCACCCCCCCTTTCCCCGAGGGGATGTCACCCGGAGAAACTACCCACCAAGCGACACCCAGCCCTGTCTGTACACCCTGGACGAGGAGGACACCACAGACTGCCAGCTGCAGCTCACAGTTCCAGAGGGCATGGTGATGAAGCTGCAGATCTGCCAGTGCTCCAACGCCAGGTTCACCGTTCGCCAAATCCACCGAGGACAGCGCCTGTATCCGGACCTGCTGAGCGCGTACTGTGACCTCGAGAGGTATGCAGACATCTACACCTTCACCCGCCATGCCGTCATTCGCTTTGAAAGGCAGCTGTACAAGAAAGCCAACGACTCGGTGAAGTTTAACTTCTTGGTCAGTGACAAGGCAGAGGTGTTGAGGCTGAGAGTGATCTATCGCTCTGCATCTTTCGGTAAGTGTACGGGGTGTTACGGCAATCAGAAGGAAACTTGCAACGGTGCTGTACTTAGAAAATAGGCCCTAGAGCTGAAATGAAGGGAGGTAATAAACACATAATCAACGATGATACTAAGAGCAAAGAAGAAAATAAAAGCTGTACAAAATTATAGGAAATGGAGACTGATAATTGGTCAGGTGTCAAAGTGGAGGCAATTAAATATGTTATGAATCAGATATATACGCACTGGAATGCAGTGCACTTCCCGGGAGAGAGAGAGAGAGAGAGAGAGAGATTGAGAGAGAGGGGAGAGAGAGAGAGAGGGGAGAGGGGAGAGAGACAGACAGACAGACAGACAGAGGGCAGGCAGACAGAGACAGAAACAAAGAGACAGACAGACAGGCAGACAAAGAGGGTATCCCTTTTTTACCGTTTATATAAATAATTTAAAAAAGCACACATTGGCCAAACAAGTTCACTAAATGTTTATTTTTGTCTATTACCCTTTAAAGAAACCTTTTGCAAAACCAAATATTGTTGGCTGGGGAAAGGGAAGGACATGAGCAGCAGTCTGGTGTTTTGCCTGGCATTTTTTCTATCAACAATTTATTTTAACAAAAACCCAAAGCAACAGAACCGCGAAAATCCCCCAAAGAAGCAGTTGCAAAACACGCTGTAAAGGTTTCACATTTCCCAGCAGATAATCCCAGACTTTGCGCATATATACTTTCTTCATCGCTGGTTCTGAAAGTCAACATGCTAATGTGATGGAAAGTCCCTGAAGATGTACATGCTTTAGTTTCGGCTTCAATATCTGACATCTTCTCTGCATGACCTTAACATTTATGGTGATGCCCTACCCCCTCTCCCACACACAGTGCTTATTTTATTGCATGATGATTAATGGTAATGGAGATGACGTAATGCTGCTGCTATGCAAGTGCATAATTATGCTACTCGACAGGGTTGTACCTACGCTTACTATCGTAATATATCCTGACATCAACCGGCCCGAGGGGATACAGACACCTGCAGTGTTGGTCAGGCAATTTGAGGGAGTTCTCTCAAAGTGGCATTCTGTCGTGTTTCAAGGCCGCTGATTTGCCCAGCATGCAGTTGTTTGCTGTTCTTTCATTTTTTTCCAGATCCTTCCGTCCAGAATGACATCTTTCTCCCCTTTTGCTTAAAGTGTACAGTTGACACTTCCGAATCCAGCCTCAAGACACTTATTGTTAACTTCGGATTGTCCCATGCTACAACTCATAACTGTCCTTATTTTTATCACCAATCCTGCGCGTTTGTGTGTGTGTGTGTGTGTGTGTGTGTGTGTGTGTGTAAGTGTGTATGTGTGTTTGTGTAAGTGTGTGTGTGTGTGTGTGTGTTTAAACTAAGAACTGTTCCGTATTTTATTGTGACTGCATAACAATGCTACAGAAACAGGCGTGGACGTATATCAGATAATTATGCGTTGTTTTCACAGGGATCATAATGTGCGGATTGTGTGAAGTGCTGAAAGCTGTAAGCCCTCTAATGACATGTATCTACGTGATTCCTTCTTTTATCCTCTAGCCCTTAACTGGTAACCTAAATAAATTTATTTTTTTGGACATAATAAAGTATTTCGAATAGGAATTGACAATATTTATCAACAGCTTAAATGCCGTCGCTCAGATTGATGTTCGCATTATGCAACGCCATGTCATTTCACACATTGTTCTCCACTACAACTGTCCACCCCTCCCACCCCCCACTCCCTAGGATATGTCCAGCCGCCAGACAGACTGACCATCAAGAAAGTCCTCGTCGACTGCGTGACCATCAGCCAGCCGAACGGTCACCTCATCTTTCTGACCAGGAGGGCAAAACACCATATGAGCTACGACGTGTCTTGTTGGTGTTTCCCGGGAGCTGTCATCAAACACAGAACAGAGCGAAACGGGTTTAGCGAGTTTCCGTCCTCTTCCGCATTGGTTTTACGGCAGGAAAAGCCCCGGGCCATGTCTGGTGAAGAGGTGCGGAGCCCATGGGGATGTTTTACAGGGAGCTGTCGTTTCATACCCGTACGGGGTGTTTTCTTACTTCTTCACTTCACCGAAGAGCTCCAGGCTTACGGTTGTGGGCGAGAATTTGGGAAAGCTCCCAGCGGTGTGGCCGGACCTGTTCGACTTTCGCCCGCGATCCTTTGCTGTTGGTGGAGCTGAGGATGAGGCGACTTTTCCCTCCACTCCAGGCTTTTATGCTTTTGGGATCGTGAGTGTTGTGTCTGTGGATTTATGTTTATTCTGCTTTGTTTTGTCTGTGTGTCTTTTATCTGTCTGTCTGTTTTCTCTCTGTTCTGTCTGTTCTGTCTGCTGTTTTTGTCTGTTGACTGTCTTCTGACTGTTTTCTCTCTGTGCCATACGATTTCGATACGACAAATCTAATATTAATAATATTTATTAAAGTAATAATAATAATAATAATAATATATGGAATTTATATAGGGAATCTTGTAAAAACCAAACAATCGAAGCGCTTGCACTCAAATCATTTAACGATTGCAATCTCCTTAACACATAAACAAGATTTAAAACCATGCGGCGCAGGAGTTTCGCACACACACACACACAACACACACACACACACACAACACACACACACACACACACACACACCACCACACACAATACACCAAAACACAACACACACACAACACACATTCACACACACAACACACTCGCGAACACACGTTGGAGGGTGGAAGATGCTGTTGAAGGGGTTTGGGACAGGGTATGAGGGGAAAAGTCTCAGGTAGGAAATAAGTGTGTTTTGAGGTGGATTTGAAGGTATCAAGTGAAGGCTTTGGCGAAGAGGAGAGGGGTCATTCAGGTGGATGGATGTGAAACAGAGAAGAGCGCGGCCAAAAGTTGTTGTTTGAATCGGGTGTTTGAAAGCACAAAGTATCTGCGGCTGAACGAAGGGAACGGGATGGAGTGTACAGATGAAGACAGTTACAGAGACAAAGGGTGAGATTTGTGAAAACATTTGAACAGGGGTATTGATCTTTGCTCAGTATTTGCGAGAAGGCAGCCAGTGAAGAAACGAAGAAGAGGATGATATGTTTAGATTTTTTGTTTCTAGGCCAGTCGAGCTGCGAGTGTTGTATGGTTGAAGGGAGTGGGTGGATGGGTGCTCGTTTGGCAATCAAAGAGAATACAGTGTCTACACGTGAAGAATGGAGGGTTGACAACTTGAAGTTGCATCAGTGGGCAGTACTTGCGAATCCGCTTATGCGCCGGGATTGATAGTTAGCAAGATTGGGGGTCTGGGTGATGAATGTTTTCATGGAGTGTGTTT
The DNA here is from genome assembly GCA_028751875.1 of Rapana venosa. Classification (NCBI taxonomy): domain Eukaryota; kingdom Metazoa; phylum Mollusca; class Gastropoda; order Neogastropoda; family Muricidae; genus Rapana; species Rapana venosa. The sequence continues at coordinate 33,605,855 of CM054156.1, forward strand.
GTCAGACCTATCCTAATACTGCACGAGTTGGCAAAGGAATGGCGTATTGCGATTCTATTGAAGTTTTTAATAAGGAAAGTTTATTTGGTCCTATGAGCATGGTTCGGTTTTTCGCATTAAGTTGTAAATTGTTTGAGTCATCAGTTTTTGAATTCTTGAAGGCGTTAGGACATGTAGGAGGGAAGGGAAGTTTTCAAAGTATCACTGAATGAAGCTGTTTATTCATCGACATAGAATGAGATCATATGGGTTTTTCAGAATGTTGGGTCGGGTCGTGCTTTTTCGTAAGGTGTGACCATTGCGGTTTTTTTTGGGGCGTTTTGGAATTTTCCTGCACAAGAGATGAGTTTCTATTTAGGAAATTGGTACAAGTTGTGGAAGGGATTGTGAGAAAACAGGGGCAGGTTATGGGATCAAGTCGCTGATTTATAGTATTTCCTTCAGATTGTCATGTACCATACCCATACCAACCATGCCATGCCATGCCATACCATACCATACCCTGCCATACCAACCATACATACCTACCAACATATTACCATACCATATCTACATGCCCTACCATGCCCCATACCATGCCCCCATCCATACCAACCTTTCATAAATTTCCATACCTACATACTTACCTTTTCCTGCATACTTCTATACCTACCGCCTACCTCCTACTATTTTATAACCCTACCACCTATACCATTTCATCCATTCCGCACCCTACCCTACCTTTCTTTACTTACCAACCACGCTATACCATACCTGCATACATACCATACATACCATTTCCATACCATCCATAAACCCTAACCATAAAATACATTCCATACCATACCTACTGCTCACCTACCCTACCAACACGCTATACCCTGCCATAGATCCATACCAGCCATCCCCTACCATGCCATTACCATACCATGCCATACGATTCCAAAACCATGCCCTCCATGGCCCTACCATACCATACCCACCGCACCCACCCTCCCACCATACTAAACCCCCCATTAAACCCACCCTACCCTACCTACCATACCTACCCAACCCTACCCTAACCCACCCTACCCTACCCTACCATACCATACCCTACCCCACCTAAACACCCTACCCTAAACCCCAACATACCATAACCTACCTACCCTAAACCTAACCTACCCACCCTACCTTACCATACCATCTATACTATACTTTCCATGCCTTGCCATACAAAACAATGCAATACCTTTTCCAACCATACATACCCACTAAACCATTTCTCCTACCATGCTTGCCATACCATAACCAGCAATAACCATACCATACCATAAATGCAATTACCATACCATACCATACCCAAACCCTAATACCATACCTTTCCATACTTACATACCATACCATAACATAAAATGCCATACCATACCATGCCCTGCCATACCATACCATGCCCTGCCATACCATACCATACCATACCGCACCCTAGCCTATCCTACCCTTCCTACCCTACCATACCATATCCTACAATACAATAATACTAAACTGTGCAACCTATCCTACTAGGTACTTGATCAGGTTGGTTGGCTTGTCTATTCATTTTTTCTTTATTTAGTTGGTTGGTTGGTTGTTTTGCTTTATTGTGTGATATGTTTTAAAAAAAAATATTTCACACTATGAATAAGAAAGACAGATACACAAGACAAAAAGACTGGCAGGCGGATTAGCAAACATGCAGACGCATACATACATATACAACACACAGACCGACAAACAGACACACAGACATGAAAGACTTGAGATCCTAATACGAAGCACGCAGCACGGCACCACACACAGCACATACACTTACACACACATGCCACGCTTTGTCAACAACAATACGACGCTTGCACGCACGCACAACACACACATTAAAGCAGAAGATACAACAAGGTGGTATTTTTTGTGTGTGGGTGTGTGTGTTTTTGTGTGTGTGTTGGTTGTGTGGGAAAGAGGGGAAGGAGGGAGAGAAGAGCACGTTTGTTTACCTTAGGAGCGCAAGCACACCACAAAACACATGGTGTGCGCGTTTGCGGGGCGATGTGTTGTGTGTTTATCTGTGTCCCCCGCGTGCATCATATATATACTACGGCGCTCGCGCGCGCGCGCGTGTGGTAGCCTAAATACGAACATACCTGCAGGCGTGTGTCTGATTAGACACTGGCGGATAATGTTATATTAATTATATTATATTATATTATATATATTATATTATATTATATTATATTATTTTAATATATTAATTTATATTACATCCTATAACAGATTGAGGCAGCGAGGTCGATCTTGCTGAGGAAAAGCCTCCCACACTGGACGTTGGAGAAAGAGCAGTCCTTCCCTGCCATGAGGGCCGCCTGCTCAGCGCTGGGGTCAGTCCGGTCATCTGGACACGCCTACAAGTGGGGGGCCGTCCTCAAGAGTCTGGCCACCTCCACTGACCCCTCCCTGAGCACCTGTGGAACAAAGGGCTGACGCTGACCAGAGGCGCCCTGGAAACGTAGCGGAGCACACCTTCAGAAAGAACATGTGCGGGGGTTTGAGGGGTTTGGGGTGTTGGGGTTGATTTTGTTTGTTTTTGTTTTGTTTGTTGTGGTGTGATGATGTTTTTGTTGTTGTTGTTTTGGTGGTGGTGGTAAAGGGTGGTGATGGTTGTGGTGGTGGTGGTGGCGGTGGTGGTGGTAGTGGGTGGTGGTGGCGGTGTGGTGGTTGTGGTGGTGGTGGTGATTGTCTGTGATGGAATGAGGACAATGAAGTTGAGATGCAGGTTATTACTGCTCCCTACTGCTAATACTACTACTTCAATATATTACTTTCTGCGCTGCTGCTGTGCTCCTCCTCCTCCTACTTTTCTGCTGCTCTACTACCTTTACTACCTACTACTACTACTAATACTAAATGCTGCGCTGTGCTGCTGCTGCTGCTGGCTGCTGCTGTGCTGCTGTCCTATATCTTACTAGTCCTACTCCTACTTCTACTGTGTTGTGCTATGCTTAAATTTAACTACTTCAACTACTGTTACAGATAATTCCATATATATTATTATTATTGTTTTATTATTATTATTTTTATTATTATTATAAAATTAATCCAACATCATTATTTCATCATCATCACCAACATCCTCTCCCCCTCCGCCGCAGCAGGAGATCATCATCATCATCCATCATCATTCATCATCAATCTCATCATCATCATCATCATCATCACATCATCATCATCATCCCTCACATCTTATTTAAGATGATGATGTGATGGTGATGATGTGATTTTTGTTGTTTTTGTTGTTGTTGTTTTTTGTCAGTAGCAGAGCAGCGCAGGGAGCAGCAGCAGCAGCAGGCAGCGCAGCAGCAGGGACAGCAGCACACAGCAACAGCAGTAGAATCAGCAGCATCAGCAGGGCAGCAGCAGCATCTCATATCATTTTTCATCAGGCGCAGCCACAGCAGCAGTAGTAGTAGTATAGTATTTAGTAGTAGTGCAGTAGTGTAGCAGTAGTTTATTTAAATTAATTATTGTTCTTATTTATTGTTAGCTTATCATAAGTTTTATCATAATTTTGTTTTGTGCATTTATGGGGCACGTGCGTGTGATGGGACGTGTGGCGCGTGAAAAGTGTGTGTGTGTGTGTAACGCTACAGTGTGACTGTGGACAGGTACATGGGACATGGCAGTGGGGCAATGGTTGGTGGCCTACTACCTCCATCCTTCCTTCACGCCCGGTCTTGCACTCGGGTGCCCCGTCCTTGTCTACAAAACCCTCTGGACAAACACGTGATGACGACATCGCCTGTGTACACCTGAAATATGCTACTTATATTTGCTCTTTTCTCTCTTCTCTCTTCTCTTCTTCTGGGTCACTGACAAGAGCAAATCGGCAAGGATATTTTGAATAGTGTTGAAGAAAACATTGTTTAGTGGTCCTATGTCAGTAGTGGATGAGCTGGTGACTCTGCCTTGGGTGTCCGTTACCTGCAGCTCTGTTTGAGTTGGAAAATTCGGGTGAGGACAGGACATGGTTGTGGTATTACGTCTACAGCCAGTGATCTACAGTGTCAACAAAATGGAGAACCTGTGTTGAACCGGGTAGGGAGGTTCAGTCTTCAGGAAAAACCCCCAAACCAATTACAACTGACCTTGAAAGATGAGACAAAGAGACTGGGAAAGAAACAGCAAATGGCAGTAGTGTGTGATGATGTTCGTCAAAGCACCACATTAGCTGAATGTTTGAGAGAACCACCCTCTGCAGCGGGGGTAACAGTAAACCATGAACCAACACAGAGCAGATGAATGACATGTTAGGCGTGTCTGTTTGGGCCTAACCCTTGAGAAACACTGTGTATCTCCTCAGCTACAGGCATTGCCATAAGGAAACCACTGACCGCACGTCACAGGGGTTTTTGCTGCAGATTCATACAAGGTTTATGTCAACAGCTACTGAAATTCAAATCAGAGTGGTGAGGAAAAAAAACAGAAAAAAACATTTCGAAAGTAACTCTCAACCTAGATAGAGAGATGTTGTGCTGTGTGGTTCTGATGCACTGCTGGAGCACACCCGCATCAGAAAATTGTATTTGGCCTCCCGGCAGATCAAGCAAAAAACAGAACAGCAGGCTGCAAAGAATGGTGAAGCTATTCAGCCTTTAAACGGGGAAACACATTCCCCCATCACTACACAGGGAGACCAGGGTCTGTGACCAGTGTGATGGGCACTCGCTCTTTGTGACCCCATTCATGATGCTTGGCTAATTTTTTGTATGGCGTTGCTTAGGCATGGACTTTTTATCATTTTTCTTTGTCATTGATTTCTCTGTCTGTTGTCTATCTGTCTGTCCTTGTATTGATGCTTTTATTTATTTGGGCATTATGTTGAAAGATAGTTTAAAATCAACAAGGTGCATGTAGTGATCAAGTATTTTCCCCTTCATTCCTTTCTTCTCATTTCTTTTCTTTTGGGTATAACTTAAATTTATTTTTGTAGTCTTTGGTCAATTATGGGTGAAAGAAAAGAAAAGTATAGCTTTTTTGTAACCCTTGAAAAAGACTTCGTTCTTTGTTCTCCCTGTCTTTGTTCTGTCGTCTGTCTTGGTCGTCTCTTTCGGAAGCCAGAAAACCACCTTTACTGATTTAACACCTTACTCCCCTAGATTCGGCCCGTTGCCTTTTTCTCTCCCTATTCGCCAGGTTATTTCAAACACAAATTGTGCTGACCAGTGTCCCTCTAACTTTTGCTCACATACTAATTGCATGTCTCAATGAATTACAAGAGGCGTGGCTGTATGGTGGTTAAAGCTCAAACAGCAAGAAGTTTTGTTCATTGTTCTCCCCTCTGCTAAAGGAATCACCCGTAATCAGTCATAAGTTTACAATAGCTGTGTTTTGTTCACTGTTTAACCATGACCTGGAATTTCCATGTGATTATGATTATCTTGGCTGTCGTGAATTGTTTTCTGTCTTAGTGAAATATGTGTTGGGCCAAGTCCCCTTCCCAATGTCCCCTTGTAAACGGGCTTGAAAGCTTACCACAATAAACCATTGTCATTGCCATTCTCTTTCTCTCTCATTTTTGCCCTTCATTTTCCGCCCGTTTTTCTCTGTTCCATTTGTCTTTTTTCTTGTTAACCTTCCCTCCTTTCCTGTCTTTTCCCTCTTCTTGTCGTTTTCATGATCATTATAAAGGACAATGCTGATGATGGTAATGCATGATATTGCAGGATAGGTATCTCTATTACATGAACAAGTTTCTGCTGTGTGAAGTACTCACTCCTTCACAGCGAACACAGGCCATCATCATGGAGACGACCATGAACATCACCGCCTCCCCTCTGTCCCTCCTGACCTGCCCACTTCAGCACGTGACGCTGGCCCTGCTGGCCTGTGACCAGGGCAGTGTGTGTGCAGGGAGGGTGGTGGAGGGCACAGGCCTGTCCTACACAGTGGGGTGCGCCAGTTCCCTGACACAGACCACCACGCCGTACTTCTCCTGCAGGACAGGCGAGCAGCACGTGCCGTACAGCGTGGTGTGTGACTGGAGACAGGACTGCGGGGACAACAGTGACGAGGCCTTCTGTCGGTTCCCGCCCTGTGGCCTGGGCAGTTTTAGCTGTGGTTATGGGCAGGTTGGTGTAGTGCATGTGTGTGTTTTGTGTTGTGGTGTGTGTGTGTTGTTGTGTTGTGTTGTGTGTGTGTGTGTGTGTGTGTGTGTGTGTTGTGTGTGTTTGTGTTGTGTTGTGTGTGTGTTGTGTTTTTTGTGTGTTGTGGTGTGTTTTGTGTGTGTGTTTGTGTGTGTGTTTTGAGTGTGTGTGTATTATTATTATTATTATTATTATTTTTTATTATTATTATATGAGTGTGTGTGAGAGAGATCCACCATCATCTTAAAGATTATTCTGCTTTTCAGCATTCTTTACCTCTGGAGGTTGTCCAATATCTGTTGCTTGTTTCAGCAATACTGACTTTAATGTCATTGATAGTTGATTGTAAACCATGCCTCTAAATAGTTTTAAATGCACAATTTACTTGTATAGTTTGTCTATACTCTTTCTCTCTCTCTCTCTCTCTCTCTTCTCTCTCTTCTCTCTTTCTCTCTTTATCTTCTCTGTCTCTGTCTGTTTGTCCCTCATTGTTTACATATGTAAAATAAATTAAGTCTTTTTTACCTTCATGGTGAAAAGCCTGACTACTTCTGCTGTTTGGTGGGTATCGAACATAGAAAACTTTTACCTCCAGTTCTCTTTATTTTACT
>CM054156.1:33613096-33618096 GCA_028751875.1 Rapana venosa
GAGAGAGGAGAGGAGAGAGGGGAGAGGGGAGAGAGACAGACAGACAGACAGACAGACGGGCAGGCAGACAGACAGAGATAGAAAGAAAGAGACAGACAGACAGTCAGGCAGACAAAGAGGGTTTCCCCTTTTTACCGTTTGTATAATAAAAAGCCACAAAGTGGCCAAACAAGGTTCACTAAATGTTTATTTTTGTCTATTACCCTTTAAAGAAACCTTTTGCAAAACCAAATATTGTTGTCTGGGGAAAGGGAAGGACATGAGCAGCAGTCTGGTGTTTTGCCTGGCATTTTTCCTATCAACAATTTATTTTAACAAACCAAAGCAACAGACACCGCGAAAATCCCAAAAAGAAGCAGTTGCAAAACACGCTGTAAAGGTTTCACATTTCCCAGCAGATAATCCCAGACTTTGCGCATATATACTTTCTTCATCGCTGGTTCTGAAAGTCAACATGCTAATGTGATGGAAAGTCCGGATGAAGATGTACATGCTTTAGTTTCGGCTTCAATATCTGACATCTTCTCTGCATGACCTTAACATTTATGGTGATGCCCTACCCCCTCTCCCACACACAGTGCTTATTTTATTGCATGATGATTAATGGTAATGGAGATGACGTAATGCTGCTGCTATGCAAGTGCATAATTATGCTACTCGACAGGGTTGTACCTACGCTTACTATCGTAATATATCCTGACATCAACCGGCCCGAGAGATACAGACACCTGCAGTGTTGGTCAGGCAATTTGAGCAGTTCTCTCAAAGTGGCATCTGTCGTGTTTCAAGGGCCGCTGATTTGCCCCAGCATGCAGTTGTTCTGCTGTTCTTTCATTTTTTTCCAGATCCTTCCGTCCAGAATGACATCTTTCTCCCCTTTTGCTTAAAGTGTACAGTTGACACTTCCGAATCCAGCCTCAAGACACTTATTGTTAACTTCGGATTGTCCCATGCTACAACTCATAACTGTCCTTATTTTTATCACCAATCCTGCGCGTTTGTGTGTGGGTGTGTGTGTGTGTGGTGTGTGTGTGTGTGTGTGTGTTGTGTGCGTGTGTGTCTACCATTCCCATAACAAAACCAGGCTGAGTTGTGCTGCTACTGCTGCGATGCGTGTGTGGGTGTGTTATGTGGTGTTGTGTGTGTGTGTGTGTTTAAACTAGAGACTAGTTTGATTTTTATTGTGTCTGCTACAATGCTACAGAACAGGTCGTCGGTCGTATATCAAGCATTAGCGTTGTTTTCACAGGGAGCATAATGTGCGGATTAGTGTGAGTGCTGAAATGCAAACCCTCTAATGACAGTTTAGTGATTCCTTCTGTTATCCTCTAGCCCTTATGTAACCTAATAGTTTATTTCTTTGGACATAATAAAGTATTTCGAATAGGAATTGACAATGTTTATCAACAGCTTAAACGCCGTCGCTCAGCTTGATGCTCACATTATCCAACGCCATGTCATTTCACACATTGTTCTCCACTATTACTGTCCACCCCTCCCACTCCCCCAGGATATGTCCAGCCGCCAGACAGACTGACCATCAAGAAAGTCCTCGTCGACTGCGTGACCATCAGCCAGCCGAGCGGTCACCTCATCTTTCTGACCAGGAGGGCAAAACACCATATGAGGCTACGACAGTGTCTTGTTGGTGTTTCCCGGGAGCTGTCATCAAACACAGAACAGAGCGAAACGGGTGAGCGAGTTTCCGCTCCTCTTCCCGCATTGGTTTTACGCGCAGGACAATGCCCCGGCCATGTCTGGTGAAGAGAGTGACGAGCCCATGGCAATGTTTTACAGGGAGCTGTCGTTTCATACCCGCTACAGCGTGTTTCTTACATCTTCACCTTCCACCCGAAGAGCTCCAGGCCTTACCGGGTGGGCGAGAAATGGAACTGCTCCACAGCGGTGTGGCCGGACCTGTTCCGACATTTCGCCTGCGATCTCTTTGCTGTGTGTGTGGACGCTGAGGATGAGGCCGACTGTCCCTCCACCTCCAGGCTGTATGGACTTGGATACGTGAGTGTTGTGTCTGTGGATGATGTTTATTCTGCTTCTGTGTGTCTGTGTGTCTGTTTATCTGTCTGTCTGTCTTTCTCTCTGTCTGTCTGTCTCTGTCTGCCTGTTTGTCTGTCTGACTGTCTGTCTGACTGTCTTTCTCTCTGTGCCATACGATACGATACGACACAATAATAATAATAATGATAATGATAATAATAATAATAATAATATATGGAATTTATATAGCGCTGAATCTTGTAAAAACCAAACAAATCGAAGCGCTTGCACTCAAATCATTTACACGCATGCAATCTCCTTAAACACAATAAACAACAGATTTCAAATCCATGCGCGCGCAGGCACGTACGCACACACACACACACACACACACACACACACACACACACACACACACACACACACACACACACACACACACACCACACACACACACACACACACACACACACAACACACACACACACACACACACACACACACACTCGCGAACACACGTAGGAGGTGAAAGATGCTGTTGAAGATTAGGGACAGATATGAGGGGAAAAGTCTCAGGTAGGAAATAAGTGCGTTTTGAGGCTGGATTTGAAGGTATCAAGTGAAGGCTTTTGGCGAAGAGAAAGAGGAAGGTCATTCCAGGTGGATGGATGTGAAACAGAGAAAGAGCGACGGCCAACAGTTGTTTGTTTGAATCTGGGTGTTTGAAAGCACAAAGTATCTGCGGCTGAACGAAGGGAACGGGATGGAGTGTACAGATGAAGACAGTTACAGAGACAAGAGGGTGCAGATTTGTGAAGACATTTGAAACAGAGGGTATTGATCTTATGCTCCAGTATTTGCGAGAAAGGCAACCAGTGAAGAGATCGAAGAAGAGGAGTGATATGTTCAGATTTTTTCTTTCTTAGGACCAGTCGAGCTGTAGAGTGTTGTATGCGTTGAAGGGAGTGGATGGATGATGCTCGTAGGCCAATCAAAAGAGAATAACAGTAGTCTACACGTGAAAGAATGAGAGATGTGACAAGCTTGGAAGTTGCATCAGTGGACAGATACTTGCGAATCGCGCTTATGCGCCGTAATTGATAGTAGCAAGACTGGCAGGTCTGGGTGATGAATATTTTCATAGAGAGTGTGTTGTCAAGAACTACTCCTAAATACTTCACAGAGTTGGCCAAAGGAAGTGATGTATTGCCGACTTTTATTGAAGTTGTTGTGATAGAGGAAAGTTTATGTTGGGTCCCTGTGAGCATGGCTTCGGTTTTATCGGCATTAAGTTGTAACTTGTTCTGAGTCATCCAGTTTTGAATGTCTTGAAGGCAGTAGGACATATTTGTCAGGAGGGAAGGCAAGTTTTCAACAGTATCACTGCAATGATGCTGAGTGTCCTCGGCATAGAAATGTTGATCAATATGGTTCTTCAGAATGTTGGAATCGAGGTCGTGCTTTTTCAGTAGAGGTGTGACTATTGCGGTTTTAGGAGCTGATGGAAAATTTCCTGACACAAGAGATGAGTTTACTACTTTAGTGATAATAGGTACAAGTTGTGGAAGGCATTGTGAAGAAACAAGAGCAGGTATGGGATCAAGGTCGCATGATTTTATAGTCATTTCCTTCAGAATTGTCATTATACCATACCATGCCATGCCATGCCATGCCATGCCATGCCATGCCATGCCATACCATACCATACCATACCATACCATGCCATACCATGCTATACAATATCATGCCATACCATACCATGCCATACCATGCCATACCATACCCTACCACACCCTACCCTACCATGCCATACCATACCATACCATACCATACCATACCATTACCATACCATACATACCATTTCCATACCATACCTATGCCATACCATACCATACCCATACCTTTCCATACCAACCATACCATACCATACCATACCAGCCACCATACCTACCATACCATACCATACATCCATACCATACCATACCATACCATACCATACCATACCATGCCCCCACCATACCATACCATTACCATGCCATACCATGCCATACCATGCCATCCATACCATGCCATCTACCATGCCATACCATACCATTTCACCATACGCATAAAACCCTACCTACCGCACCCTACCCTACCCTACCATACTATACCATACCACGCTACTACCTACCATACCATACCATACCGCACCTAACCTACCAAACTATACTATACCATACCCCTACCATACCTACCTACCATAGCCATACCATACCATACCCTACCGCACCCAATACCCTACCATACCATACCATACCATTTCCATACCATACCTACCATACCATACCATACCATACCATACCATACCATGCCATACCATGCCATACCATACCATACCCTACCCAGCAATTTCCCTACCATACACATACCATACCATACCATACCATACCATACCATACTACCATACCATACCATACCGTACCACACCATACCATACCCTACCCTACCATACCCTACCATACCATACCATACCATACCATACCATACCATACCATACCATACCATACCATACCATGCCATAGCGTACTGACAATATGATATAATACAATAATATTCAACTTTGCAAGCTATCCTACCCTACTAGGTACTTGAACAGGTTGGTTAGTTTGTCTATTCATTTCTTCTTTCTTTGGTTGGTTGGTTGGTTGTTTTGCTCTATTTTGTGTTATGTTCTTTAAATATTTCACACTATCAATAAGAAAGACAGATACACAAGACAAAAAGATGGGCAGGCGGATTAGCAAACATGCAGACGCATACATACATATACAACACACAGACAGACAAACAGGCACACAGACATGGAAGACTTGAAGATGCTAATAAGAAGCGCGCACGCGCGGGCACACACACACACGCACATACACTTACACACACATACCCACACACTTGCACACACACACATACGCACGCACGCACGCACGCACACACACACATTAAAACAGACAGATACAAACAAATGT
>CM054156.1:33620596-33689487 GCA_028751875.1 Rapana venosa
ACTGGAAAAGGAAAACAGCAAATGGCAGTGAGTGTGTGAATGATGTCGTCAAAGCACCACACTTAGCTGAAATGTTTTGAGAGAACCACCACTCTGCAGACGGAGGTACACAGTACACCATGACACACAACACAGAGCAGAATGAAGACATGTTAGGCGTGTCATGTTTGGGCCTAACCCTTGACAGCAACACTGGTGTATCTCCTCAGCTACAGGACATTGCCAGTAAGGAAACCACTGACCGCACTGTCACAGATCTTTTTGCTGCAGATTCAGTACAAGGTTATGTCAACCAGCTGACTGAAAGTTCAAGTCAGAGGTGGCTGAGGAATAGAAACAGAAACAAAACATTTCGCAAAGTAACTCTCCAACCCTCAGATAGTGGAGATGTTGTGCTGTGTGCTTCTGATGACACTGCTGGAGCATACCTGCAATCAGAAAATCTGTATTTTTGCCTCCTGGCTGATCAAACAAAAAACAGAACAACAGGCTGCCAAAGAATGGGTGAAGCTATTCAGCCTTTAAACGGGGAAACACATTCCCACATCACTACACAGGGAGACCAGGGTCTGTGACCAGTGTGATGCACTAGCTCTTTGTGACCTCATTCATGACTGCTTGGCCTAATTAATGTATGGCGTTGCCTTAGGCATGGACTTTCATCATTGTTCTTTGTTCATTGATTTCTCTGTCTGTCTGTCTATCTGTCTGCCCATGTGTATTGATGACTTTTATTTATTTGGCATTATGTCGAAAGATAGTTTAAAATCAACAAGGTGCATGCATAGTGATCAAGGTATTTTCAGTCATATCCTTTCTTCTCATTTCTTTTCTTTGGATCATAACTTAAATGTTATTATTGTAGTCTTTGGTCAAGATATGGGCTGGATGAAAAGAATGTATAGCTTTTTTGTAACCCTTGAAAAGACGACTCTCTGTCTCTTTGTCTCTCCCTGTCTTTGTCTCTGTCTGTCTCTGTCTGTCTGTCTGTCTGTCTCTTTCGGAAGCCAGAAAACCACCTTTACTGCATTTACACACCTTACTCACATAGCATGCGGCCAGTGCCTTTTGCTCTCCCCTATTTCGCCAGGTTATTTCAAACACAAATTGTGCTGACCTAGTGTCCATCTCAACTTTTGCTCACATAACTAATTGCATGTCTCAATGAATTACAAGAGGCAGTGCTGTATGGCTGGTAAAGCTCAAACAGCAAGAAGTTTTGTTCATTGTTCTCGCTCTGCTAAAGAATCACAGTAATCAGTCATAGTTTACAATAGCTGTGTTTTGTTTCAGCTGTTGAACCATGACCTGGAATCCATGTGATTATGATTATCTTGGCTGTCGTGAATTGTTTTTCTCGTCTTAGTTGAATATGTGTTTGGGCCAAGTCCCCTTCCCACTGTCCCCTTGTAAACGGGCTTGAAAGCTTACCACAATAAACCATTGTCATTGCCATTCTCTTTCTCTCTCATTTTTGCCCTACATTTTCCGCCCGTTTTTCTCTGTTCCATTTGTCTTTTTTCTTGTTAACCTTCCCTCCTTTCCTGTCTTTTCCCTCTTCTTGTCGTTTTCATGATCATTATAAAGGACAATGCTGATGATGGTAATGCATGATATTGCAGGATAGGTATCTCTATTACATGAACAAGTTTCTGCTGTGTGAAGTACCCACTCCTTCACAGCGAACACAGGCCATCATCATGGAGACGACCATGAACATCACCGCCTCCCCTCTGTCCCTCCTGACCTGTCCACTTCAGCACGTGACGCTGGCCCTGCTGGCCTGTGACCAGGGCAGTGTGTGTGCAGGGAGGGTGGTGAGGGCAAGGCCTGTCCTACACAGTGGGGTGCGCCAGTTCCTGACACAGACCACCACGCCGTACTTCTCCTGCAGGACAGGCGAGCAGCACGTGCCGTACAGCGTGGTGTGTGACTGGAGACAGGACTGCGGGGACAACAGTGACGAGGCCTTCTGTCGGTTCCCGCCCTGTGGCCTGGGCAGTTTTTAGCTGTGGTTATGGGCAGGTTGGTGTAGTGCATGTGTGTGTTTTGTGTTGTGGTGTGTGTGTGTTGTTTTGTGTTGTGTGTGTGTGTGTAGTGTGTTGTGTTGTGGTGTGTGTTTTGTGTGTGTTTTGTGTTGTGGTGTTGTGTGTGTTGTGTTGTTCGTGTGTGGTGTGTGTGATGGTGTTTTGTGTGTGTGTGTGTGTGTGTGTGTGTTTTGAGTGTGTGTGTATTATTATTTATTATTATTGTTTTATATTTTATTATTATTATTATATGAGTGTGTGTGAGAGAGATCCACCATCATCTTAAAGATTATTCTGCTTTTCAGCATTCTTTACCTCTGGAGGTTGCCCAATATCTGTTGCTTGTTTCAGCAATACTGACTTTAATGTCATTGATATTTGATTGTAAACCATGCCTCTAAATAGTTTTAAATGCACAATTTACTTGTATAGTTTGTCTATACTCTTTCTCTCTTTCTCTCTCTCTCTCTCTTTCTCTCTCTCTCTCTCTCTTTCTCTCTTTATCTTTCTCTGTCTCTGTCTGTTTGTCCCTCATTGTTTACATATGTAAAATAAATTAAGTCTTTTTTACCTTCATGGTGAAAAGCCTGACTACTTCTGCTGTTTGGTGGGTATCGAACATAGAAAACACTAACCTCCAGTTCTCTTTATTTTACTTTAAATAATTTTTTTAAAATCTAATCAAATATTGTACCTTTAAAGATACTGCCTGCCTATCAATATTGCCTGGATAGATAGATAGATATAAAGATGATAAGGTGGATAGATATTGAGAAAGATAGAGAGAGAAGCAGACAGATAAAGCTAGCTGATGGGTTTCCTGTTCATGTGTTAGTGTGTGTTTTCAGTGCATACTTGACAGTCAAAGATGTGATCAACTGGACGACTGTGCATCAGGTGCCGATGAACGGCTCTGTGAACAGATGAAGAAAGTTGCAGTGAACTTCAGTGTGACTGCACCCCCAGCACTGGTCAACTTCGACAGACCAGGAAGTTTCACCTTGACCCCTCTCCCTGCCAACACCACCCAGTGTCCAGCTACACACTACCAGTGTCCTGGTGATGGCTACTGTCTGCCTGTCTACACCAGGTGTAACGGCAAGCTGGACTGCCCGGGGCAAGAGGACGAAGCGGGGTGTGATGTGTACACCTGTGCAGGGCTGTACCGGTGCCGGGGACTGGACAGAACCATCTGCTTACACTGGAAACACCTGTGCGATGGCTTTGTTCAATGTCCACTCCAAGATGATGAACTGATGTGTGGGATAATGGACATTTGCCCTGACCAGTGTGTCTGTTACGGCATGACCATGCACCGCTCTGAGACTGTCCTCCACCTGAGATACCTGGAAGGCAGAGGGACTGGCCTGACCTCAGACGTCATAGCTAATCACACCATGCTGATCCATCTGGGTATTGGAGCTTGTGGGTGGAGAAATGTCAGTGACATGGGACTGGTCAACCTGCACGTGTTGGACCTCAGTGACAACCTGCTTCACACTGTCCACTTTCAGCATATAGCAAAGTTGAAGAACCTGAAAGAGCTGGTTCTTGCTGGTAACCCCTTGTCCACAATCTTTTCTGCTTCTAGCGGTCATCACAAATTATGGACACTGTTATTTCTTAATCTATCCAGGGTGCTAGACCAGTTCTCCAACTTGCAATTGTTTTCAGACTTTATGCCTCAGGTACAGATTCTAGATTGTTCTCAAAGTGAACTAACGTCACTGCATGGAAGTGGATTGTTCACATCTTTAACTATTTTGAATATTCGTGGCTGTCCCATTTTTGAGTTCACTCCTGACTTCATGAAGGGAATGAATGACTTGAAACATGTCTATGGGGATAACTTCAAGCTGTGTTGTTCTGCTTTGTTGCCTGATGCTTTCACAGGAAACTGTGTTGCACCAGTGGATGAAATCTCCTCATGTGAAAACTTGTTGAAGTCTGGAATTTACGGACTAGTTCTGGCTTTCTTTGCTCTTCTTGCTTTATTTGGAAACTTGGGCAGTTTTGTGTATCGTTTAACCTTGTTCTCTGCCGGAAAAAACAAGGTTGGTTTTATAATGTTTGTCGTCCATTTGTGCGTGTCTGATTTTCTGATGGGGGTCTACCTGTCCATGCTGGGAGTGACAGACCGCATGTATGCCGGCAGCTACCTGTGGAAGGAGATGGCGTGGAAGAGAAGCCCAGTGTGCCACACTGCAGGATTCCTGTCCCTGCTGTCCTGTGAGGTGTCCTCCTTCCTCATCTGCCTCATCACCCTGGACCGTTTTCTGGTCATCCGCTTTCCTTTCAGTCGTCTTCGTTTCGGAACCACGTCAGCTCAGATGGCCTGTGGTGTCGTCTGGGGGCTAGGGGTGATCCTGGCCTCCGTCCCTTTACTGCCTGTGACGTCTCACTGGGCTTTCTACAGCCAGACAGGCATCTGTGTTCCTCTGCCCGTCACCAGAGCTGACTTCCCTGGTCGCCATTACTCCTTTGCTGTCATGATTGTAGTCAATTTTGTCCTGTTCCTGTTGATTGCTGTAGGCCAGGCTTTTATCTACTGGTCAGTGAAAACGAACACCTTGAGAAAGGATGTGGCAAAGAGCAAAGACAATGTCGTTGCCAAAGACAAAACCAGATCCAAAGAGTTCACCATTGCTCGTCGTCTTCTGGTCATCGCCATGTCTGACTTCCTGTGCTGGTTCCCCATTGGTGTCTGTGGACTTCTGGCCAAGCTGGACATCCCTGTACCAGGGGAGGTCAATGCAGCAATGGCCACTCTCGTTCTTCCAGTCAATGCAGCTCTGAATCCCTTTCTTTACACATACACTGTTTTACAACAGAAGCGCCAGAAAGAGAAAGAAGCCCAACTTCAGAAATTTATCATAGCCCAGATAAAGAGTCAGTATGCTGGACCCCGTCCTTAAGAGAACATGGAGATATCGGAATAGGCAATGTATTTTTGCAAATGCAAGAGTTTCAGTCTTTTATTAAAGATCAGCATGATGCCCATAGCACTGTTCTCTCTCTCTCTCTCTCTCTCTCTCCTCTCTCTTCTCTCTCTCTCTCTCTCTCTCTCTCTCTCTCTCTCTCTCTCTCTCTCTCTCTCTTGTGCTTTAAGCTGTGTTTGTGTGTAACCTTAAGCTAAGAATTGTTTAATTGTTGGTCTAAGTCAGCATGTAGTATGATTTTGGAACGACATTTTCGGAAGAAGCACAGTTTTTTGGTATATGCCAAGGTATATAATTATGGCAAGGTCGTTAATCAAAGATTCCCACGTGAAGTTATATTACATTTTTCATTTATTTTTCTATGTTCCCTTTGAAAATGTAATGTGATAAAAGGCCGAAGTACTAATAAATCTTTTAAAGTTCGTGAAGAGTTTCTTCTTTCTCGTGGTTGTTTCTGAGCTTTGTGATATATTTAGGTTACTTTGTTGTTTATAAGAATGTGCAGACCTCCACCTCCTCCCACCTCGCACCTTCCAGAATGGGCCTATGGTTTTAAAGTCTGAATAAACTAATTGATTTGTATCTCTGTCTGTCTGTTTGTCTGTCTGTCTTCTTGTTTGCTAATATTTTTTATCGGTGTGTGTTTTGGAGTATTGCAGTTTTTCTGTTCCTTGTTTTTTTGTTAGTTTTGTCTCCTGGTTTGTTTCCTTTTTAGTTGTTTTTTGTTTTTTTTTAATCATGTTGTAAAACATTATGCTGTTGTTACTATAAGTCTTCTCTTTCTTTTTGATGTATCCGAATAAGGGCGGGACTGATGTAAGATCACATGTGCTATTCATTTATCGTTTGAAACAAAAGAAGTGACTTGATTGACTTGACACCTCTCTCTTTCCTCTCTCCTCCATCTCTATGCTATAGCATGATATTAAACTACAAAAAGTGTGTAAGGTGATTGCTCTTGTTCAGTATGTTCTCCTTTCTCATCTTAGCAAACTACCGTTTTTGGTGTTGCTTTGAAAGTCTGTACAGACACAATTTCACCTATGTTTTGGTGTGTTGGACAGGTCTGGAGGAAGTGTCCCACTGGCAAGTGCCACAGGGGCACGCCTCAGAATCACCACTGTGGAAATTGGTAAACATGTGTCGTCTGAGTCTGCCTTGTGCAGTCCTTAGTCTCACAATGGTAAAGAAGATGGATGTGGCAAGATGAAGCAGAATCATTCTAAAACTTGAAGCACATCAGGGGCAGCATCTCCCCTTTCTTACCTGACATTATCCATGTCACAGCCCAATGATGGACACTAACTCATCAAAGCCTCCTGAATCTGTCTGTCTGCCTGTCTGTCTCATACGCACACACACACACAAACACACAGAGAGTTTTTTTCCTTTATCTCAATCAAGCCACCTTTTATCTAACTGAAAGTTTATGCACAGTGTTACTAGTTGCTTTAGGCGCTTTTGCACGTCGAGCGTGTTGCCAAAAATCTGGAAGTGAGGCTATGTTTGGGTAAATATGAGGAGAAGTCCTGCCAGATGTAGGCAGAGCAGGCGCTGTCACCTCCCCCTTAGTGGATGGAAAATCGACATAGTTTTGGCTGCTGGTTAAGCAGGTTAGTTGGATGGTGGATTAATTTTTTAAAATAAAATTGGAACCGATTTTCTGACCTAATAATGGGGGTCATTATTTTATTTCTGTTGTAGGTGGGCTCACTGGTCATCACCATGTTGAGAGTAGACAACGGTTGTTCTTTTATTTCTACTGACAGTACTCTGGGGACGGGATAGCTCAGTGATCAGCGCACTCGCTTCCCCCAGCTAAGCTTAAGCAGTTACCACTTGGATGGGTGACGGTTTGCGTGCTTTGGCTTCAGTACAGTCCCCCAGTTCACCCAGCTGTAAATGGGTACCTGTTCTCTTTAGGGTCAGGAAAGGTAAAGCAGCGAGGGAGAAGGAGATGAGCGCTGCACTCAATACCTTGGCCCTTTGAGAAGTTGAGGTCTCTGATGTCTCACTCCCCTACATCCATATAGGTTATGGGACACCTTCACCTTTACTCTGAGATAGCGGGACAGTAGCAAATCACAAAATGTTAACTCTAACAGCTTTTAAGATTATGAAACAAAGAAAAATAGCTGAGTAAATTTGAAAATCTTTATTTCCTGTCATACCTGAACACCATACATGCACCATACAACTAAATATTCCAACACAATACTACAGAACAAAAATGAGTCTGTTTACACACTTCAAACTCTTTTCATAAAGTTTACATGATATATTTGATACCAATTTAACAACATTAAGCAGAGTCTTCTTATTTGGTGGAGAAAAGCGTTGTCATACTTCAAAGCGTTTGTATGTTGAACGTAACATTTTGGTAACGTTTTACGAGTTTCGTTAATGAACATTGGACAAGTAAAAAGATAAAGAAATTGATCACCAATATGATCGTTATTGCATTTCGCACAGTATCTTTCATTTATTTGAACTCCCTCAAAACGGAAGATATTAATAGGCAGATTGTTATCATTTGTGCGAAACTGGGCAACTCGAATAGAAACATTTGATTACAATAAGAGCAGATACTTCGTAACACAAAGTTTTGTTTTAAATATTCCATAATGTGTATAAATGTCTTCTGTATTTACTAGTGTGTATCACTTATGAATAAATGCATCACATAAGCTTTGACAATTATAATCACAGTCAATATTTTGTAGAATATAAATCGTATTAAGGGGGGTGCATCAATGAACAGTTGTGATGATATATCTACAGATTTCCTTCTCTTTGATAAAAAATGTAGACTTATATATATATTTATTTATTTATTTATTATATATATATTTATTTATATATATATATCTATATATGTATATGTATATGTATACATATGTATGTATAATATATATATATAACACATAGTAAAAGAAAAAAGAAACTTGCAAAATATATGTACATATATGATAACAAATGGATAATACATGTGTTCACAGTCCTATTGCAACTTAACAAACAGTTACCGAAAATATTGAATATTGAAAGTACTTATCAACAATGATGTGTTGTTCAATGGGGAATGCTAGGAACTGGTTTGACAGCCAAGATGTCCTCTGTCTTTTCCTCAATGTGGAAAGTGATACTCCAGTAGCTGTGTAACTTAAGTAAATGAAATGACTAATGAAAGTGTTGATATTAAAGTATGCTGATGGATAGGCAGGCAGCAGGACAATGATTTGTATTAATTAGTAATTTCGGTAAACCTAAAGCCCAGTCTGAGTATGAGCTCGCATCATGAGTTTGATTGTTTGATATTTGTTATATATCTCTTAATTATATGATTGAAATATCAGTGATATTTCTGGATGTTTTGTTTGCACATTCCTGTGACTGTGAAAGAATGTAAGTGCAACTTAAGAGAGAGAGAGAGAGAGAGAGAGAGGAGAGAGAGAGAGAGAGAGAGAGAGAGAGAGAGAGAGAGGAGAGAGAGAGAGAGAGGAAGCATGCGATTTTCTTCTGCCATCAAGTCAGTACATATTTCTGAATGAACGTGTGAATCCATACACACATTTGTGGTTGATGCTATTGAAAGGCTGATGTGAGAATGCTGGTTAAACCACCGCCTCTGTCATCATTAAGAGGGCCAAAGTTTGGGGTAATACTATGGTGATAAGGCCAGGCGTTGGACCATTATTAAAAAAGTGCACAAAGCTTTGAAAGCTAGAATATTGGTGATTCTGAGTTTTAACACACAGCAATGTTTCTTCAACACCATACTTTTCAGCAGAATTCAAAACAGCACACAACTTTATCATTCAACATTGAAAACAAATTCTAACTGGCCTCTTAATTTTCTTGAGCTGTACATCTATGAAAAACAATTGGTAACATCTAGATAGGCATTACATCTTTTTGGCCGCAAGCCTGGAAAATAGCCGATCACTTTGGTAAGTTTTCGGGTCCTTCTTCATCACCCCTGCCTTCACTCTTCTGTACAGCTCATCCAAGATGCGGCCTTGTCCTCCTCACTGCGCATGTCAGAAAGGCTGGAAAGGAAGGTGCAGTGACTCCAAACGCGATTTGCGTTGACCAGGCAGTCCGCGAAATACTCTCTGTCGTCTGCACCTTCTGTGGAGTGAGAGATTAGAAAGACCCAGTAAAAGAAACGAGAAATGGAGAATACACATGGGCCAAATGAAGACAAACATAGAGAGAAGATGGCTCGAGAAAAATGCGAAAATAGAGGGAAAAGAAATAGGTAAGAAAAGAGCTTTCATCGCTTTTCTTTCCTTTCTTTCCTTGCTTTGATCAGGGAAGAGAAAACGGTCCACGTGACAAGAAAGGAGGGAAAGACAAGGGCCCAGACCACCACTCAAGGTTGGGAACAGGGAAACTGCACAGCGGGGAGAAAAAAGGTCTGATTCAAAAGGGGATCAAACCGCCCAATGCTCATTTTCATTGACGTATCAGTTCTTTTTGCTGATCGTGCATTCATTATGATAATGATAGTAATGATAATGCGGATGGTTATGATGATGATGATGGTGATAATAATAATAATAATAATAATAATAATAATAATGTTGATGATGATGAAGATGATGATGATGATAATAATAATAATAATAATAATTTATCATCATCATCATCATCATCATCATCATCATCATCATCGTCATCATCATAATCAAAATAAACAATAATGATGATACTAATAAGAATATTGATAACAATGATGATAATAATGCTAACAATGTTGATCATAATGATGATGATGATGATAAAATAAAACATAATAACATACTACTACTACTACTACTACTACTACTACTACTACTACTGCTGCTGCTGCTGCTGCTGCCGCTGCTGCTGCTACTACTACTAATGATAATATAAATAATAACGGGCACCTTAGTAACAGTACGTTGCTGTGCATGCCATACTGTGATCTGCCTCTCCCCCAGCAAGTGTTTAAGGACTAGTCCAGGCTTCACTCGGTTCTTCACACTGTGTCTCTCAAGCTGCTTGAACATGACAGAGCCCATTCCTCTCAAGACACAGGGTGCATGCTGGGTAGTTATGCGTTTTCGTAAAACATTGATATGATTACAGAGTTGATCTAAGTAACAGAAAGTTGTTGTTGTTCAGAAAACATGAGAGAGAGAACATTCTGAAAAGTTTTGATATGTGCATTGGTATTAGGCCACAATACTCGGAGTTTGGGAGAGGGGGAGGGGGAAATCAACCTTCACCTCTCACTTATCCCATGTTCCTGTGGAGCGTGGGGGCACCAATGAAGATTTTGCAACCAGCTTCCTCCACTCCCTATGGTTTTGCTTTCCGTAGCAAATCGTTCCCCTCAAGGCCAGTCCACTCTCTGATGTTGTCTTCCTATCGTTTTCTCTGTCTGCCTCTTCGTCTCCCTCCTTGTACTGTTCCCTGTAGGACAGTCTTGGCCAGTCAAGATGTTCGTGTGGCGTGCCTGTACCACTTCAGTTTGGGTCTTTTCACTGAAGTCAGGAGCTCTTCTTGTGGTCCGATGGCGTTTGTAATTCTGGTTTTCACGACCTCATTAGTAATGTGATCTCTATATGAGATACCAAGGAGTTTGTGAATGCACCTATTATGCGCTTTGATTTGTCTTTGCAAGATATAGCGCTATCTAAGTTCCATTTATTATTATTATTATTATTATTATTATTATTATTATTTGACTCATGTCCATTGCCTGTATTCTTCTTTCAATGTCTCTTGTTATGATCCATGTTTTACATACGTACAAAAATCTGGACACGATCAGGGAACGCAGCAGTCTGATCTTGAAGATGATGGCCATGTTCTTGTCTTCCAGAGGACTTTCATTTTGGTCATTGCAGCTGTGGTCTGGGCTATCCTGGAGAGAATTTCGGGTTTTGATCCTTCATCCGATACTAGAGTTCTCAGATAATTTATTTGAAGCTATGGACGGTCTTGATTTTTTTGCCATCTATAATTTTATCAGTGCTGATGCATTGGCACTATTTGTCATCAGCTGGGTTTTGCCTGCATTGATCTGCATGTCAAATACCGAAGAGGCTTCATCCAGGTGATTTACCAAGTTGACCAGCTCTTGCTCTTCTCCAGCTAGGCCATCAATGTCGTCGACAAAACGTAAGTTAATAATTGTCCTGCCTCTGATGCTGACTTTTCCCTCATGATTTTCTAGTGCGTCAGCCATTATTCTCTCTAAGAAGATGTTGAAGAGTGTGGGAGAGATCAGACATCCTTGGCATACTCAAACCTATCGGTATGCAAAATGTGATGAAAATGAAAAAGCAACCGATTCCTAGTGGATCATAATCGCAATGTCCAAAATCATTTTGGACAAGGATGGAAATTGATAAACATTCATACTATGTGGCATCAATATGTTTTTTCAGTAGACATCGAAATCGGTATCAGTCAAAATGCAGCATTTTAATTCAGGATGATTTAGAGCATATATGGGTTAATACAAAGCTTATATAACACACCCATGAATAACGATATTTGAAACAGAACTTATTCCATCCATTAATGGAATGAAAATGTATGTGGATATTATAATGAGTTGTTCTCTATTTGATGCTCTGAGTAAGCTTTCAGTAGTATATTGATACATTTGGTTAAAACCTATCCCTTAGATCTGACTACATTGAACATTAATTTTGAGCAAAAAATGAGCTGTATTTTCAAATGATTTTTCACAAAATGGACAGAACTTTCATTGGGATTGCTAAACACTTATTATTATTAAATGGTAGAGAGAGAACAATGAACAAATTTTATTTTGAGAGAGAGAGAAAACATAAACAGTGAGTAGAGTAGATCCAATTCATGAAGTAAACATGGACTACCATTGGTCAATTTTTCCCGCCAATCGCCTTGTACACACAGGAGTGTGTAAGTCATCAAGCTCAACCAATGACAAGCCTGCCTTGCGCACTGGGGACGTTACTGATTCAAATGGCAATGTAATCTCCTTGTTGTACGAAACAATACTGGTGCTGTGCATCGCTCATATTCCTCCTGCAACAAACACGAATAGCCGTTAATGTCCAAGATCATCGTTCTCTATTACTCCCTCTCCCTCATTAAAATGCTTCGTTTCTTATATATTCCAGACAACCCGAAAAATGAGATAGCTTGCAAATATTTAGTGACTGGACCAAATGGAACAATAGCATTTTCTCCAAACATTAAAACAGGGAGTTACTGAGTTTAATCACGCAAGTGAAGAAATAAGCTTTTTGCTTTGTTGAGGATTACCCAGGACAATTTCAAGCTTTCTGATTAATCCTGTGGCTATGCTGATGTCATCAAGGCACACATTATTTGTCAACTTACCTAACAGCAGCAGCAACAACAACACCCAAAACAAAACTGTCCATGGAAAAACGCATGATGTAGATGTATCCGTGATAATGAAAAAATAAGACCAGGCATCGCAGTACTATTGGCAGAGGGCTTACTTTCTCGGTATGTCTGTCGTAGCATGTACACAACATCCTGTATGTTGTGAAATCCCATATTGGGGGAAATTCACCTGTGATAGATGACACACCTTCACCAAAATAACAAACACACAAAACCTACTGGGTGATGACCTTGCCATCTTTGAGCTCTGTCCACGCTGCTTCCATGTCCAGGAAGATTTCTTTTCAGGAAATGCATAGGTGCCCGTGTCTCCTCTCTGCATTGTTCCACGTGTACATCACCATTACTTAGCCATTCTCCAGTCCTTGTCTGGATTTGGCAGCTTCTCTAGCTGTTGGTATCAAAGCTATCAGCAGCCCTCCTGAAAGCAGGGAAACAAACAAACATAAAGGAAACGCGACCACCATCGTCGTCAGTAGGAGCTCTATGCAATGCTACCAGGGTTTTCTATGTGTCTCTGTCTCTGCTGAGTTTACATCTCCTGTAGCCCTCCTCCCAGACCACTGATCTCAGTGATTTTGGTAACGTAGGATGTTGGTAGTCTGCCTCTTTTCCTTCTGCCCTCATCCTTACCTTGGGAACTGTGGTCATCAGATTTGTATTGTGTTTCTGTTTGCATGTTGGCCATATCTTAGTTTTGTGCTTATCAATTTCAGCCAACATTTGTCTTGGCACTGAGGATGCTTCTTTTGCTTTTTTTGTCTGACCATTAAGCTCTTAGAATTCTCCTGTAGTACCACCCTAAATTTTTGGCTGCGTTTATTTGTCTTTATCTCTTTCCAATTTTTGTAGTGTCCAGGCTTCTGACCCATACAGCAATACAGAGCAGAAAAATGTTGTGACAAATCTTATTTTAAGGTATTAGGTATGCCCCTGTCTATCCAAATATTGTTTAACTGAATCATCTTTTGCTTGACCATACTGATTCAAGCCTAGACGTCTTGTACACAGGATCCATCATTCTCTTTTACAAAGCGTAATATTTGGCAGCTTGAACTTATTCCATATATGTTCCATTGATTTTGATATTCTGAGGGGTGACTGTACCATTGATGTGTAATTACTTGGATATTTTGGCATTTGACTTAAGGCCAGCAGTGTTGCCCTCTGCATCTACTCTGTAGAAAAATTCTTCTGACCCTTGTGATATCATTGGCCACGAGTGATCTATCATCAGTGTACCTAAAGTTAGTGATGTTTCTGCCACCTTTATGAATGCCCGCATCACCTATATAGCCTTTCTGTGATCATTCTGTATCCATGCTGAAAAGATGCAGGAATAATATGCAATCCTGACAGACTCTTTTTTTAATAGAAAATAACTCATGGCTCCAATCACTTGAATCAGGAATTCAATTCATCTGTCAGCCATCTTCGACAGGATGCCTTGCACTAGCACAGGCCTGTAGTGTTAGAGGGTGGTGATGGTGACCAGGTTTTGTCTGCACAATTCACATTTACTTTGGTTTTGTACAGGTCCTCACTGTGTAGGATGGTGGGGATGCTGAATAGATTGCCATGGTTACTGAAGAAGTGTACGTAATGCGCTTTCAGTGTGCACTGAACGTTTGTTGGCTTATCACCATCACACAACCGCGCTTGTAGAAGACTTTTCAAGTCAACAGAAGCAAAGCAGAGGCAACTTTGACGTTGACTGCTTTGGGTCAAATTTGACATCTACCTGGGGGACCAGTCACATTGAGAGTTATCAGTGACAACATTCACACAGAAAGGTGGAAGGGGAGTGGTGGTGAGGGGAATAGAGTCATGGGATGGAGTGGGGGATGAGAAAGGGGGAGGTTGGGGATTCTGTTGTCGCTCACCCATGGCCACTAGTCTTGCAGTTCACATCTTAGCGTGCAGAACAAACAACGCTGTTTAGCACTGTCAAAAGTGAAGCATGTGAAGGTTTAAAGTGGAGGATGAAGGAAGACATGAGGTAGAAGGAGGGGAGGGGTTTGAAGCCAAGAGCTGTGTCCATACCTGTCACTGCAGACTAGTGGTGAACTAGATCACTGGTCTAGTGGTAACGCGCCTGCCTACAAAGCGAAAAGTCCGGGTCGGAAGTGTGCGGTGGTTTGAATCTCGTTTGGACCCGAAACTTTTCCCCCATCTATTAGACCATGAGTGGTGGTCTGGGTGCTAGTCTTTCGGATTAGAAGATAAACCGAGGTCCCGTGTGTTACACATAATTATTTAGCGCACGTTAAAGAACCCACGGCAACAAGAGAGTTGTCCCTGTCAAAATTCTGTACAAAAAAGTCACTCTGATAACTGAACTAAATATAGTTGCAGACAGGAAACGAAAAAAAAGGGTGGCACTGCTCTTGTGGAGACGCGCTCTCCCCCGGGAAGAGCAGCCTGAATTTCACGCAGAGAAATCTGTCGAGACTTACAGTGGTAGAAAAGTAAAAATCAAAGCACCCTCCCCCACCCCTGCTCGCTTATACACTTCAAGAATGGCTGTGGCGAGGAGACACAGGGAAAAGGATGCTGTGTACACACCACCACCTCACTTCACACTGAAGAACAACAGGCGTCACACACAGCCTGACTTCACAGTTTGAGTGACAATGAGCTGTTGACACCCAGTACAGAGACATGCAGCCAGCTGTGGGGGACATAGTCCCCCAAACTACAAGGCTTAATTCAACATTATTATGCAGTCATCTATGACAGACGATTCGATGTAGACATGAGGTCAGTGTGAAAGAATGAAAACTCAAACTGACTTACTTTTTCCAGCAGAAACAGCACAAGATAATACTGTTGATAGGTAATTCATAACATAGTCGAAATTTACACGGAGAAACATATTCACTGGTTGAAAAATCAATCTATTGGAAGACAGGTTGTCTGACATGAACATTTCATTGATAACAGTAAAACATGTCTGCACAGATGAAGTCACCTGTTGAGAGAGAGAGAGAGAGAGAGAGCGAGAGAGCAGAGAGAGAGAGGAGAGAGAGAGATGAGAGAGAGAGGAGAGGAGAGAGTTTAGACTTCAGACTTTTCATGTCCATCGGCCTTAGGCCACAATACAAAAAAATGATGGCATACGGAAGGGGCATATGACATGTGTTACAAACACATCATTATCAACGTGTATAAATATGAGATGATGTGACAGCAATAATAACACAAGAAAATTACATAAGCCATTTTTTGAATATTCATAACGAATCAATTGTGCGCGCGCGCGCGTGTGTGTGTGTGTGTGTGTGTGTGTGTGAGAGAGAGGGGGGGGGGGTCATATTACTGGATGGTCAGAAATCCGACTTTGGTTAGAAAGTTATTTGTCTGAATGAATGCAGTGGAAACAATTTAGGAGATGAGTTTCGTCATATTTTCAACTGCAGTATCCTTGTGCAGTTTTGAAAAAAAAAATTAGACCAGCCACCATGGTACAGTAGTTAGCACCTTGGGTTACAGACTGGAAGGTCACAGGTTCGAATCCTATGAGTCATAGGGATTTGTTTTTACTCCGGCCAGCTCCTACACAGATGTGTGCTGTGGGCTCAGTGGGAAGACTGGGACCACACTTTCGAGTTTCATCCACTTTATGGATGTAGTTTTGACAGTGTTGTTCAAATGACCTGACCAACACTGCAGGTGTCTATCTCTTGGGCGCGGATGATGCCGGGATATATTATGGTAGTAAGTGTAGAGTACAACCCTGTCAAGTAGTCTCAAAGCATATGCACTTCCACAGCAGCATCATTACGTCATCCTCATTGTTATTGATCATCATGCAATTAAATAAATGCCTCTGATTTGGTGGCCCCAGTTGTTCTAGCCTCATGATGAGCTCAGATTCGGTTTTTCCATACACTTCTGTGTCTGTAATTAGTTTGTGTCAAAGCTCTTGGGGTTGGAGGTTCTAAGAGGATTCCTTGGAGGGACATTGTGGTGGTCAGCACCTCGGGTGGGCAACTCACTCAGTCTGGATCCGCGACTGAGCTAATACTGTCGTTAGTAGGGGGCTTAGTAGGTGGTGTCCTGTGTATGTTAGCTCAGAACAGGCACCACTGAACACCACTAAAATGGGCCAGCAGCAGTACAGCCCCCCCCCTCTCCCGTGGCCGGTGTCCCTATGGTAGCCTGATATCGATGGGTTCCCTGTGGACTTCTGACCCTGGGGATGCGACATATTGAATCTGGGTATGGCTGTGGCGAGGGGGATCGAGTTGAGCAGCGTGGGAACAGTGGGATGGGAAAGTCACAGAAGATAAGGCAACAAAAAAAGAAGTTGTAAAATTGGAACTGCTGCTTTTTGTGGAAGAAAGAGAGCTGTGCATATCTTGAGTAGAAGTAATCTAAAATGTACATTTTTCTTCTTCAAGATACTTGATGCAAAAGTGCAGTCCATATTGTGGTAAATCTCTTAGCTTAAGTCTGGGAAGTAATAGACTTGATTACTTTGGAAATCTACACCCTTTAGCTTTAAGCCATATCTGGGGGTAACTTTGAAATCACCCAACAAATAAATTTTATTTTATATTTTATTCTTTTATATCGAGGATAATGGAAAAAGCACTCATGTGCTTTTTATGTCCAGTCCCCGTGTGTATGCGGCTTTGTAAATTTTGCCATCTGTTTCCACTGGCACATAATGGCCTACTCTTTCGAAAAGCGGAACAGGATTTAACGTGTGCGCAAGATGTTCTGCATGCGTTCGTACACGAGGCCTCGGTTTATAGTCTCATCTAAAGGAATTATGAGAGAGAGAAAAGAGAGAGAGAGAGAGAGAGAGAGAGAGAGAGAGAGAGAGAGAGAGAGAGACACACCACACACACCACACACACACACACACACACCCACACACACACACTCACACACACCACACACACACACACACACACACACACACACAACACACACACACACACACACACACACACACACACACACACATAGATGTAGGGAAACACAGGGAAACTAAAGGCGTGATACAGGAAGGGAACTGTTAGCACAGAATTGCCTTGCAACTTTTACACAAAGGGCCCCTGACATTCCCACAGAGAAGTTTCCAGTGTATGATGTTTGTCTGGAGGACTGTTGTATTGTCTTTCCACACTGTCCATCAGGTGCCCTGTTTGAAGTGTAGTTGTACTGACAATCTGTTGTTCCTCGGTTGGAGCAGTGGTATTTGTCAATGTTGACAGTGTTGCCTTTGTGACTGCTTTTGCCTGCCATGAAGATAGCTGCATTCCGATTTGAGAAATGAGTTAGCTAAAATACGAACGCATGCAAACGTTCAGATTTTTCTAATTATTGCACAAGTTAAACTTTATATACCTGTAAAGGGCTGGGGTATTAAAATAACATTAAAAAAAATGGAGAAATGTTGACGAACCTGGCTTCAGCTCTCGAGCTCTGTTGGTCAAAAACTGGACCCAGTCCCGTTCCGCTTCTGCACGAAACTTCCCCAGTTCCTCCTCTGTGGCTGACGCATGGAACACGCAGTCCTTAAAGGTGGTGGTCCTGAATCAGGCAGACACAGGGCAGGGAGGGTGGCATAGGCCAGGCTGAAATAGCTGTCTGACTGCGTGCTGTCATGTCAGTCCACTAGTGGAATAGTAAGCACCACTCAGCTCAACTCAACTGTCTCCATCGCTGCTGTCACTGGTTAGGAGCTCCATGCAATGCCGCCAGGGTTCGACATCTCTCTGTCTGTCTCTGCTGAGTTCTACAATCTCCCGTAACCCTCCCAGACTACTCCCCTCAGTGACTTTGGCAATGTAGGATGTTGATGGTCTTCCTTTTTTCCTAAGGGTCTGATAGAGCAATAATCTGCGGTCTGATAGAGCTGTAATCTAGAGTCTGATAGAGTTGTAATGTATGATCTGATAGACTTGTAATCTAAAGTCTGATAGAGCTGTAATGTGTGATCTGATAGACTTGTAATCCAGGGTCTGATAGAGCTGTAATGTATGATCTGAAAGAGCTGTAATCTAGAGTATGCTAGAACTGTAATGTATGATCTGATAGAGCTGTAATCTAGGGTCTGATAGAGCTGTAATCTAGGGTCTGATAGAGCTGTAATCTAGGGGCTGATAGAACACTAATATAAGGTCTGATAGAGCTGTAATATAGGATCTAATAGAGCTGTAATCTAGGGTCTGATAGAGCTGTAATGTATGATCTAATAGAGCTGTAATCTAGGGTCTGATGGAGCTGTAATCTTCGGTCTGGTAGAGCACTGATCTAGGATAAGGTAGAACTGTATTGTATGACCTGATATAGCTATAATATAGGGTCTGATGGAGCTGTAACGTAGGGTATTCTGTAATATATGGTCTGATACAGCTGTAATCTTGACTCTAGTAGTGCACTGTTCAAGGATGTGATAGAGCTATAATCTAGAGTATGTTAGAGCTGTAATCTAGAGTCTGATAGAGCTTTAATATAGGGTATGATAGAGCTGTAATCTAGCATCTGATAGAGCACTAATTTTAGGGTCTGAAAGAGCTGTAATCTAGGGTATGATAAAGCTGTAATACAGCATCTGAGAGAGCACTAATCTAGGGTCTGATAGAGCACATATCTAGAGTCTGATGGGGCTCTGATAATATGTGCCCTGATAAAATCACTAATCTACTATCTGTTGGCTGACAGTGATAAACTACCTTCTGCCGTGAAGGATCTGATCCAAACTCATTACGGTCAAAGGCGTGTAGGGAGAAATTGAAACTGAGATCATCATGATTCCAGAGCCCCTCATCACACCCACCCTGACTGAAATAAAGGGAAGCCTCATACTTAGAATAAGCGAGGACTCGCACACTTACGAGTTGTTATCCAGGATGCTGCTCTCTCAGACTATCTGACCACTGTCACACACTTACCGGTTATTTAACCGGAATGCTTCACTCTGACTAACTGACCACTGTCACACACTTACAATAATAATAATAATAATAACAATAATAATAATAATAATAATAATAATAATAATAATAATAATAATAATGTATGGAATTTATATAGCGCTGAATCTTGTAAAGCAACAAATCCAAGCCCTCAGATGACATGATTAAAATTTTTTTTATATCAAGGATAATGGAATAAGCACACATGTGCTTTTTTTTACATCTAGTCCCCGTGTGTATGCGGTTTTGTAAATTTTGTCATCTGTTCCCACCGGCACACAATGGCCTACTCTTTCGAAAAGCGGAACTGGATTTAACGTGTGCGCAACATGTTCTGCATGCGATCGCACTTACGGGTTATTTAACCATGAATGTTGCACTCCCAGACAAACTGACCACTGTCACACACTTACCAGTTATTTAAACAGAATGCTTCACTCTCAGACAAACTGACCACTGTCACACACTTACCAGTTATTTAACCAGGATGCTTCACTCCCAGACAAACTGACCACTGTCACACACTTACTGGTTATTTAACCAGAATGCTACACTCTAAAACTAACTAACCACTGTCACACACTTACGGGTTGTTAAGCCAGTGGCAGGCCATGGAAGAGAAGATGACGTCACACGTGTCAGGGGGAAGGCACTGCTGGTAGAAGTTGACGTTGGTGACCAGCGGGTAGACGTTAGAGAAGTGCCGGAAGGGGGTGCAGTCCCCTGGAACGGTCAGAAAAAGTGAAACATGGGTGCCTCTACTCCGCCATTTATGTGCATGAAATGGACAATTTATGCCTACAGGTTCTGGCTTGTCTTAAATATGCCGATGTGTATAAGAGCACGCAGACTCACATAAGCACACAGACACAGAGAGACACACACAGAGACACAGACAAACGGTCATACAGACAGAAAGACAAACATAGTGACAGACAGACACGCACAAACTTATACACAAAGACACAGAGCACAGACACACACACACACACACACACACACACACACACACACACACCACACACCACACACACACACACACAACACACACACACACACCACACACCCCACACACACAAAACACACACACACAAAATACACACACACTGACGGCTTTGACACTGACAACATTGACCACTTCTATTCCACTTTTACTGAGACCATCCTTCATGCTGCCACTTTATCTATCCCCAAAATTAATACGTTAAAAACAAATAAACATCAGGGAAATATATGGTGGACACCAGCTTGTGAGGAAGCAGTTCAAAATAAACGCTTAATGTATAAAATTTATTTAAAAGATAAAACATCAGAAAATAATGTAAAACAGAAACAAGCTAAAATTCATTGTAACCTTGTTGTAGCTCAGGCTAAGAGACAATTTTGGACTTCTTTTTGTACCACCGAAATTTCAAATCATAAGGACCTTAAAAAGGTTTGGGAAAAATTTCATGAAATGAAAAGAGTGTTAGTTTACCAACTTGTCCAGTGAGACTGGAGAACAAAGAATTTCCATCAAATTTAGAAAAGGCAGAGGCATTTGCAGACATGTTTTCAAAATCAATGTGTCTTGAAGGCTTGTCACTTAAGTGTAAGAAATATAAGAACAGAAGGGGAAAGTAAAACAGAATATGCCGACCCAGTCTCTGACAACGTTCATACATTAATGCTCCAATTTCAGTGGATGAAGTTAGAGATGCTTTATTGTCTCCCCTCTAACAGAAAACATCTGTTGGATTAGATGCAGTTTCTAATGACATGTTAAAACATCTACCAGCAAACTTCATTTTTTTACTTCATAAACTGTTCAATAAATGTTGGATTGAAGGTGTTATGCCAGTAAGGGTGGAAACAGTCCATTGTCGTTCCAATTCATAAACAGGGAAAGCCCAAACAGACAAATCTAGCTACAGACCAATTGCTTTGACCTCACATACTTGCAAGTTGATGGAGAGAATTATTATTAAAAGGCTTATGTACTTCTGTGATAAAAATAAAATAATCCCGGTTAATCAAGCGGGTTTTCAAAAGGATAGATCTGCCATAGATAACTTGGTTAAGCTATCAACGCACATAAAAATTCAGTTTGCAAGAAGAAAGAACGTTCTTGCAACATTTTTTGATATACAAAAGGCGTATGATCAAGTTTGGCATGCGAAGTTGCTACATAAACTTAAGAATCTGGGTTTTTCTGGGTATTTCTATCACTATATTAAAGGTTTTTTGACTAACAGAAGTATACAGGTTAGAGTAGCTAAATCATATTCAAGTTTTAGATCTCTTCATATGGGACTACCTCAAGGTTCTGTAATATCGCCTCTCTTGTTTAATGTTTTGCTGCATGATCTCCCTGTGAAATTGTCAAAGGAAGTCGTCTTAGTGCAATATGCAGATGATATATGCATGTGGATGAATGTTTCTATGAAACGAAACACACAAAAAAGAGCGTTAAACTACATTAAAAAGGTATACCAGAACCAACAACAACATCGATAACTATATGCTCGAAAATGGATTTACTTTATCCACAGAAAAAACGTACACTGTGCTTTTTAACAATAGCAGTAATCCAGATGAGCTACCAGCATTTAGAATTGGGACCGACGTTATTGAGTATAAAGATACTGTTAAGTTCTTGGGTGTTATTCTCACTTCCAAGCTAACTTGGAATGCACATATTGAACACAATTTAACTAAAGCAAAGAAAGGCTTAAACTTTTTGAAGATGGTAAGTAAACAGTTCTGGGGCCAAGACACATTAAATCTGAAATATTTAGCTATTTCTCTTATTCGTTCAAAATTATCGTATGGCCAAGAGGTATTTTTCAGTGCTCCTAAGTACTTACTTAAAAAGTTACAAAGTATAGACTGCAAAGCATACAGGCTGGCTCTTGGTGTGCCTTATCACGCCTCAGCTCTGGGAACATATAACGAAGTCGGCATGTTGCCTTTGGATGATTACCGTCAACTGGCATGTGCTAAATATGTGCTTAGAAACAAAACGACTGAAAACTTTATTTCAGAAGAAATAGAAGTACAATCAGAATTGGATTTTCCTAAAAGAGCGAAATATATTGCCTCTATAATGCCCATAAGTACATATGTGTCTGATCGGTGGTCTAGAGGTAACGCGCCTGTCTAGAAAGCGAAAAGTCCGGGTCTGAAGTGTGCGGCGGTTCGTACCCCGTTTGGACCGGAAATTTTTCCCCCATCCATTAGACCTGAGGTGGTCTGGGCGCTAGTCTTTCGAATGAGACGATTAACGAGGTCCCGAGTTTACTCTATTATTTAGCGCACTAAAAAAACCCCGGCAACAAAATTGTCCTGAAAATTCTTAGAAAAACCACTTGATAGGAAACAAATACAGCTGCAGAAAAAAAAAAAAAAAAAAAAGAAAAAAAAAGGTGAAAGGGTGGCGCAGCGCTAAGTGGCGACGCTTCCGCTCCCTGGGAGAGAGCCCAATTTCCGAGAGAAATCTGCGTGACTTAAAGTAAAATCTAGCCTTTGATTTGTTGCTTTACAAGATTCAGCGCTATATAATTATACATATTATTATATTATTTATCTGTACAAACCCGAAATCAACAACAGCATGGATACACGAGAAACAACTTTCCTTTTCCATCAGGGAATGAATAAACACACTTACTATTCAAACAAGAATGACAATTTTAATATAATGGTTTCTGATTCCGATCCACATTTTCATAAATATGTTGCCATTACAAATTAACGACGGATCACGTCTAGATAATCAAGACAGGTTCTGCTTTGTTAACGGTTGAAAATTGAAAAATCATACTTTTGTAAATATCTCCCATATTTACGAGAACAAAATTTTGGTCTTACTTATATTCTGATTTGCCATTGTATATATTTCAAATCCTTCTTTGCGTTGATTCTAAGTCGGTATTGTATGCTTTAAAATCTCCATGTTATAAGAAAACTTCAAAAATTATATTAGAAATTAAGCATGTTATCCATCTCTTAACCTTAAAGGGCATAAGTGTTAATTTTTGTTGGGTGCCTTCACACACTGGATTCTTTCCAAATGAGTGGGCGGATAGAGCTGCCAAAAAAGGTGCAAAACATGAACGGGATGCAATAGAATTGCATGTGCCTCTATCCTTAAAAGAGGGGTACAGCTTACTAGAACAAAAATCATGGAGAAAGGTCACCGAAACTAATCAGCAAAATGATAGATCTTTAACTAGAACTGCAATTAACACCGATAATTTAACAGTCGTGAACCATTCAAAGGATTGTGTAAATGTTTTTACGTCAAGAAGAATAACTGCTTTATTTTATAGGATGAAATTAAATGCATTGTAACCAAATTCAGCGAAATGGTAAATGTCTATGTGGTGAGAATATCACCAATACTCATATACTTTTTGACTGCCAGAGTGTAAAACCTTTCATGTCCCATTTTTCTGAAAATTCCTTACCAGCATATTCAATAATTAAAACTGGCATTTGATATTGTGAAAGGCCTTTATCGCAGTCCCTTAGGACATTTGTTATAGTTGCATTAATGTTAATGACATGTTTTTAGGTTTTTATAATTCCTGTTGCATTGCCAAGTTTCTTTATGTGATTTTTTTTGTAAAGCATGGTGTTGTTTTTTTTTTGTTTTTTTTTTTGTTTTTTTTTTGGGGGGGGGGGGGGGCTAATTTTTATTTATTTATTTTTATCTATTTTTTGTTGTAAATAAGACATCCACCCTCCATTTGTTCCCCCTCTGTCTAATATCCTAGAAGTGAACAGACGTAAAATTGAAGTCAACAACAACAACAACAAATACACACACACACACACACAACAACACACATACACACACACACACAACACACACACACACACACACACACACACACACAACACACACACACACACACACACACACACACACACACACACACACACACAACACACACACACACACACACACACACACACACACACACACAACTTGTTATTACTGGGGGTCACCAATATTCTAGATTTCAAAACACTGTGTGCATCAATAACACTATATACAGTATATGTATGTATGTATGTATGTATGTATGTATGTATGGATATGTATGTATGTATGTATGTATGTATGTAATGTAATGTATGAATGTATGTATGTGTGTAATGTATGTATGTAGTATGTATGTATGTATGTATGTATGTATGTATGTATGTATGTATGTATGTATGTATAGTATTTGTATGTATGTATGTATGTATGTTATGTATGTTGTTGTATGTATGTATGTATGTATGTATGTATGTATGTTGTATGTTGTATGTATGTATGTATGTATGTATATGTATGTTGTATGTATGTATGTATTATGTGTGTATGTATGTGTGTATGTATGTATGTATTATGTATGTATGTATGTATGTATGTATGTAGTGTATGTATGTTATGTATGTATGTATGTATGTATGTGTGTATGTATGTATGTTATGTAGTGTATGTATGTGTATGTATGTATGTATGTATGTATGTAATGTATGTTGTATGTATTTGTATGTATGTGTAGGTATGTATAGTATGTATGTATGTATGTATGTATGTATGTATGAATGTAAGTGTGTATGCATGTATTGTGTGTATGTATGTAGTGTGTGTAGTATGTTGTATATATGTATGTATGTATGTATGTATGTATTGTATGTGATGTATGTAGTGTTGTATGTATGTATAGTTGTATGTATGTATGTATGTATGAATGTATGTTATGTATGTATGTATGTATGTATGTATGATGTTGTATGTATATTATGTATGTATGTATGTATGTGTGTATATGTATGTAATAGTATGATAGTATGTGTGTTGTATGTATGTATGTATGTATGTATGTATGTATGTATGTGTTATGTATGTATGTATGTGTATGTATGTATATGTATGTATTTTATGTACGTATTGTATGTGTATATGTATGTATTTTTGGATGTATGTATGTATGTATAAAATGCATGTATGTGTGGGTATGAAAGTGTGTGTATGTGTGTATGTATGTTTGTATGTATGTATGTATGTGTGTGTATGTATGTGTGTGTATGTGTGTATGTAAGTGTGTATGTATGTATGTGTATGTGTATATGTATCTGTGTTTATGTTAGTGTGAGGACAGAGCGGAGGGCGGACAATCACCAACCTCAGGTTTGCCGATGACATCGATGGACTGGCAGGAAA
Organism: Rapana venosa; assembly: GCA_028751875.1. NCBI lineage: Eukaryota > Metazoa > Mollusca > Gastropoda > Neogastropoda > Muricidae > Rapana > Rapana venosa. The sequence goes on from CM054156.1 coordinate 33,646,095, forward strand.
CAAACAGGAACTAGCCAACCTAGTGTACCACCTGGACAAAACATCCTCCAGATATGGCCTGGAGATCAGTGCTGAGAAGACAAAACTCATGACAAACAGTGCCCAGTCAATCACTTACAAGATCACAGTCAGTGGAAAAGAACTTGAGGTTGTAGATCACTTCATGTACCTTGAAGCTATTGTTAATGAAGAATGTTCAAAGACTGAAATCCTCGCGAGAGCTGCACAAACAGTAGCAGCAATGGCAAAGCTCAAGACCATCTGGAAAGACCGAAATATCTCTCTCAGGCCCAAGGTCAAGCTACTGCATGCACTGGTCATCTACACATATCTGTATGCATGCGAATCCTGGACACTGAATGCAGATCTACAAAGGAGAATCCAGGCTTTGGAGATGAGATGCCTCAGAAGACTCCTTGGCATTTCATAGATGGACCACATTACCAATGAAGAAGTCCGACAAACTAACACCCAACAAGTAAAGCACTACGAAAACCTGCTTACCACAGTCAAGAAAAGGAAGCTCAGATGGTATGAACATGTGACAAGATCAGATATAGGCTCTCCAAGACCATACTGCAAGGAACAGTGCAGGGGAAGAGAAGGCGAGGCAGGCCGAAGAAGAAATGGGCAGACAACATCACTGAATGGACCAGGAAGAGATTCTCCACAACCCAGGCACTTGCACACAACCGCCGCAAATGGAGCCAACTGGTGCAACATTCATCACTGCAGTGCCCCTACGACCCCGGAGGGGGTTATGGGAACAGATGAGATGAGAGACTAGGACAGTGCAGAACAGACCAGAATATCGGTTATCGCCATGGAAGCCTTCAAGGCTTATAGACACAAGTAAACACACTGGTAAGAAGTGTGTGTGTGTGTGTGTGTGTGTGTGTGTGTGTGTGTGTGTACAGAGAGAGAGATGCAGTGAAGCAGGTCAGAGGAAAGAAAAGATCAAGAGACCAAAGTGCACTCCACTCACTCACCAGCTAAACGGGCAAAGAGACTGTTGTAGTCACTTTTCTCCTGGTCCTCATACACTACCTGCACAGCCAGCTCCTCCCCATGCTTCTCTCGCAGCTGACCTGGACACACAGAACATGTATAATAAGCGCACGTAATAGAACCTACGGCAACAACAGCCAAAGCAGTTGTCCCTGGTGAAAGTTTGGTAATAAAAGCTACTCTCATAAAAATAACAAATGTATACACAAACAAGAAGAAATATCAAAGGACAGTGTGGCGTTGCTATTGTGGATCGGTGGTCTAGAGGTAACGCGCCTGCCTATAAAAGCAAAAAAGTCCGGGTTCGAACACCGTTTGGACCCGAAACTGTTTACCCATTCATTAGATGAGAAGATAAGTCGAGGTCCCGTGTGTTACACATCATTATTTAGCGCACGTAAAAGAACCTTCGGCAACAAGAGAGTTGTCCCTGAAAAAATTCTGTGCAACAAAAAGCCACTAACAAATACAACTACAGACAGAAAAAGAAAGAAAAAAATGGGTGGTGCTGCTCTTGTGGTGCTCACACTCTCCCCGGAAAGAGCAGCCCGAATTTCACACAGAAAAATCTGCCGTGACTTAAAGTGGTATAAATAAAAAATGAATAAATAAATTCTCGCCAGGGAAAAAATGTTGCCAAATTTTACAGATAAATATGTTGTGCCTTTCTGAGATATACTATGCAATGACATCCAAGTCAGTTGCAGTCAAACCGAGTCAAGTCAAGCCACTTGGACTTCTCCACTGACAAATAAACTGCTTATTCAACAGAAGAAACAACAGCCCCCCCCCCTCCCAAAAACTCCCACCAAAACAACCCCAACCCAACCACATAATTGGCTGTGCTGAGATGGAAAAGTAATCAAGAGTTAGTCATGCTCTCAGGCACACACACACGCACGCGCGCGCGCATGCGCGCACACACACACGTACACACCGACGCATGCACGCACACGCGCACGCACGCACACCACACACACACATCTCTGCAGATATATATATATATATATATATATATTTTTTTTTCTCTTTCAAAAATATGATCATATTTAATCCGGTTTTTGTGTTCATGGAAATTAGATAATTTAAAAACTATTAAGAAAGAGAGAGAGAGAGAGAGAGAGAGAGAGAGAGAGAGAGAGAGAGAGAGAGAGAGAGAAGAGAGAGACAGACAGACAGACAGACAGAATGACAGACAGACAAACACACACACACACACCGTGTGCACGCGTGCGTGCGAATTCACACACAGACATACACAAAGACTGACACAAAGACAGACACGCAGTCATACACAAACGCACACACAGACAGATAGACAAACAGACAGACGGACAGACAGGCAGACAGTAAAACTAATACTCACGGATGACATTGTGAAAGAGAGGAAAAGTGGCAAAGCCGTCATTACTTCCGATGTCGGCAATGGTGAACACACCGTTCTCCTTCACACACACCTTGTCTGTACACACACACACACACACACACACACACACACACACACACACACACCACACACACACACACACACACACACACACACACACACACACACACACACACACACACACACACACACACACACACACACTTCTTTGTTTGATTGGTATGGTTTAACATTGCTTAGGTTACTTTTTTTTTTAGTCCATGTATGCATATATCATTATTTTCTTTCGATTGATTTACATTGAAAAAACAGTTACACCAACGCATTTTATAAACAATAACACCAATGCATTAAATAAACAATAACACCAATGCATTATATGAGCAATAACGCCAATGCATTGTATGAACATTAACACCAATGCATTAAATAAACAATAAACACAATGCATTGTATGAACAATAACACCAATGCATTGTAGAAACAATAACACCAAGGCATTATATGAATAATAACACGAATGCATTATATGAATAATAACACCAATGCATTGTATGAACAATGGCACCAATATAATCTATAAACAATAACACCAATGCACTGTATGAGCAATAACACCAATGCATTGCATGAACAATAACACCAATGCATTGCATGAACAATAACACCGATGCATTGCATGAACAATCACACTAATTCATTGCATAAACTATGACACCAATGCAGTGCATGAACAAAAAACACCAATGTATTGCATGAACAATAGCACAAATGCATTTTAGAAACAATAGCACTAATGCATTGCAAAACAATTAGTACAACACCAATGCATTTTAGAAACAATAGCACCAATACATTGTATAAACATTAACACCAATGCATTTTAGAAACAATAGCACCAATGCATTGTATAAACAATAGCACCAATGCATTTTAGAAACAATAGCACCAATGTATTGCAGAAACAATAACACCAATGCATTTTAGAAACAATAACACCAATGCATTTTAGAAACAATAGCAAAAATGCATTGTATAAACAATAACACTAATGCATTTTAGAAACAATAGCAAAAATGCATTGTATAAACAAAAGCACCAATACATTTTAGAAACAATAGCACCAATGCATTGTATAAACAATAGCACCAATGCATTTTAGAAACAATAGCACCAATGCATTGCAGCAACAATAACACCAATGCATTTTAGAAACAATAGCACCAATGCATTGTATAAACAATAGCACCAATGCATTGCAGAAGCAATAGCACCAATGCATTGCAGAAACAATAACACCTATGCATTGCAGAAACAATTAGTATAGAAACACTAACACCAATGCATTGTATGAATAATAAGTACAATACCAAAGCCTTGTATATACCGCAACAGCACTATGGGGAAGTGTTTTACTTCAAAACTGGTATGGCTGCTTATGTGTGAAGTATTTCAAACAACTTTCAACCCTAACATCCTATCTAGTGTGTTCTGTCATAGTCTCAAAGTGATTTTCAGGTGTGGTTAGTGAAACACAGCACATACTCTACATGACTCCTGGGATGTTAAGCTGGGGAACACCCTACAACAACAGCAAAAAAACAGCAGCCAAGATAACAACAAAATTTTACATATTCTTTTTCTTTAACTGAAAAGTATGTTTTTTGATAAGCAGACGCTAACGTGCATAAACAAAACAAAGGAAAAACAAAACACCAAAAAAACAAAAAAACGAGATTCTTGGTCTTCTTTATTATGCTTTTATTTCATGGATAAATGAATAAGCACTCATGTGCTATTTTTCATCCAGTGCCCGTGTGTATGCAGTTTGTAAATTTTGTCATCCGTTCCCACTGGCACACAATGGCCTATTCTTCCGAAAAGCGGAATGGGTTTTAACATGTGTGCAAGATGTTATGCGTGCGTTCGCACACGGGAACTCGGTTTATAGTCTCATTCGAACTTTTGAGGGTAGTGGAGTCGGAGCTGATGTTAACTCCAGAGGAAAACTCCTCTTGACCGAGATTCGAACCCGGGTCAGCAGATAACAAGTACATCTCTCTGACCACCAGGCTTCGCCGTCCAAGTTAGGCATGCCTTTTGATTCCAAACAAAAGAAAAAGGACCACCTTTTCTGGCCCCGGACGCAGATTCCCAACCAAGACGGGAGAAAAGGAATGGGTCCATCACGACCTTCCTGCCAGTGCCACGTAACTTGCCTAGGCCCAAACCCGGGACCCCAGAAGGAAGAGGGCCCTTCTTTACAAAGAGCGGTGGTGCGACATTTGCTTTTTCCAGGGCCCTGTTCTGCAAACTGGGTTTTTTTTAATGATCCCCACTGTGGGCATTCACGCCCGGATTGCAATATGTTTGTAATCTGGTCTTCCCCTTTTCGCTTTTATGGAAGTTCACTGGCCAAATGTTTTAAGCAGTGTCACTTTAATCTTTGGGTTTGGTTGGGTGCGTTATTTTTTTTCAGGGAAAGGGCTCCTATGTAGGGCACCCCCAACAACCCCCGTCAAAACACTGCCGGTAACGATGTGTCATGCAGTCTGCGGGCTCACGTTTAATGGGATAATGGGGTCACCTGCATTCCCATTTTAATAGTCTTAACTCATTCAGCTTTATGTAACTGTTTAGAAAACAATTCTGTCTGTCTGTCTATGTCTCTGTCTGTCTGTCTGTCTGTCTGTCTGTCTCTGTCTCTGTCTCTGTCTCTGTCTCTGTCTCTCTCTCTCTCTCTCTCTCTGTGTTTACAGCATGTATTTGCTATAGGGGTAGCGCACCTACCTGCCTATAAAGCAAAAAGTCCGGGTCGGAAGTGTGCGGTGGTTTCATCCCCGTTTGGACCGAAACTTTTCCACCTTCCATTAAACCATGAGTGGTAGTCTGGGTGCTAGTCTTTCGGATGAGAGGATAAATCGAGGTCCCGTGTGTTACACATATTTATTTAGCGCACGCAAAAGAACCCACGGTAACAAGAGAGTTGTCTCTGTCAAAATTATGTAAAAAAAGTCACTCTGATAGGGAAACAAATACAGATGCAGACAGGAAAAAAAAGGATGGCGCTGCTTTTGTGGCGATGCACTCTCTCCCCAGGGAGAACAGCCCGAACTTTTACAGAGAAAACTGCTGTGACTTAAAATGGTATATTACAAAAAATCAAAATCAAAATACAGAACTGTACCGGAGATGTCAAACAAGATGTCAGCAGTCCTGTTCTTTTCTCTTTGTTTGTAGATAAATTAGTATTACAAGTTACTTGAGATGGATTTATTTATTTTGTTTATTTCTGTATTTCTTTATTTATACCACTTTAAGTCACGGCAGATTTCTCTGCGTGAAATTTGGGCTGTTCTCCCCGGGAAAGCGCGTCGCCACAAGAGCAGCGCCACCCATTTTTCTCCTCTTTTTCCCATTTGCAAGTGTATCTGTTTCCCTATCATAGTGGCTTTTTTCTACAGTTTTGTCAGGGACAACTCTTTTGTTGCCGTGGGTTCTGTTACGTGCGCTAAGTAATTATGTGTAACACACGGAACCTCGGTTTATTATCTCACCCGAAAGACTAGCGCCCAGACCAACACTCATGGTCTAATGGATGGGTGACAAGTTTCGGATCCAAACAGGATTCGAACCACCGCACACTTCCGACCCGGACTTTTCCCTTTCTAGACAGGCGCGTTACCTCTAGACCACCCATCCACCATGATGCCACAGTTTGATTTAAATATTCTAAGCTGTTTACGTAACCACTGGCTGATGATATGCTTTGTTATCTGAAGAAAATGATAAGTGTTACAAATACAGTTCAATAGTTTTCAAAAGTGTAGCACCACACTTACATTTCAAAGTAACCAGGAACCAGAGTAGTGGTGTGGTATTTGGAAGGGGGGGCCCTTAAGTAGGTAAGGACAGATAGATTCTTAATGGCATTGTCACGCCTGTTGTCATGCATAGGAATACCTAGCAATATATTTTTCTACTAGATTAAGTTTTGTTACTGCTTGTCATGAATTGATTGGTGGAGCTAAATTGTCTTATTTGCATGTCTTGAAAACATATTTGGGTTTAAAAAGTAGTGTGTGTGTGTGTGTGTGTGTGTGTGTGTGTGTGTGTGTGTGTGTGTGTGTGTGTGAGTGTAAATAACTATAGATGCTTTATAGATAGTACATTCATTGTGACGTGCACGTGTACTAACCTCGGTGTGTGGTGTGTAGGTGTGTGTGTGGTGTGTGTGTGTGTGTGTGTGTGTGTGTGAAGTCAAGTCAAGTCAGTAAAATTTCATTTCCAGATAGTACATTGAATAAGCAGTGCATTTGCTTTTTTCATCAAGCCATCCATCTAAGAACAAAACATGTTGTTGTTGTTGTCTTCAATTTAACGTCTGTTCACTCTTAGTGATATTAGACAAGGGATGTGGAAAATGTAGTGGAAGTTAAAACAGAGAGGGGAATGTACAGAGAAAAGACTGATTAGGTAACATGTGTGTTGATACTTTCATGCAATTAAAGGGGTGGGGGAAATCTTAAACATGAGTGAAAATTTAAATTCAACAAATTGTTAACATGAAATAACTGTAAAATAACTACAACAAATACTCTGATGGGCTGTGCAATTGACATTTAACAATGGCAAAGGCTAATTTTGGATTTTTAAAAACAGTTTCCACAGACTGCTCACAAAATGTGGGTAAAAAAGGTTTTACAATTGAACACTCAAATATGATGTGAGTGTTGGAAATATGTTCCCCCCAGAGGCACCTCACATTTTTACAAAATTTTGTTATAAATGCATTTAATTTTAATCTAAAATATAGTGCATTAACTCTTCTTGTGGTTGCGATACTTAAATGTGTTTGAGAAGGAGTCATGTAACATGAAATAAGGCCATTAGTCAGGCAATTCTTTAAAGATCGTTCCTTGAATTGATCTGATTCTCTCCACTTACTCCACGACGTCTGTTCTAATAAACGGTATCCCTCCTGTAGAGATAATGGAACATGCAGTTCTATTGATTCAAAATGATGTCTTGGCAAGACAACAAAACATGTGTGTGTGGTGTGTGTGTGTGTGTGTGTGTGTGTGTGTGTGCGTGTGTGTGCGTGGGCATGCGTGAATCGTCAGGCCATTGTTTTCTTTTCAATGTTATGCAAAATTTTTTTATGTTTTGAATCTGTTACATGTTCTTGTGGTTTGTTATTGACACCGATTCTTTCCCATTATGAGAACTATTGGTTAAGTTTCTTCTTTCCTTTTACCAAAATGTTATGATTTATATGAGTTGTTTTGTTGATAGATGGTGGTGGGAATGGGTTTGAAGTTGCTTGAACTACTATGTTCTCTTGCTTGCTGCTTTCTTATTTGCCTTTCTGTATCGTTATATTATTTGTTTGGAGTTTTTCTCTGTGTGATTTTGTTATGATTTTTTGTTCTTGTTTCTTGTTTTTTGCTTTTTGTTGTTGTTGCTGTTGTTGTTTTCAATTAATGTTTGGTGGTGGGTTTTGGGGTTCTTGTTTTTACTGTTGTTTTATTTTTTTCTTTTTGTATCATGTGCTATTTTCATGTACACTTTGACACCCTTAGTGTGTTTTTGAAAAACAACAAACAAGTTTTTTTCCTGTCTGTGTTAAATTGAGGTTAGCAGCGAAGTGCAGTCCATATAGGTCTAACAGGTCATTTAGTTTATCTGGCGAATGGTTGCGTCCATAATAGGATCCTGACAGGTCAGTTTAGTTTATAGGTGAGGTTGCAGTCCATATAGGATCCCTACAGGTCAGTTTTTAGTCATCAGGCGAAGGTTGCAGTCCATAATAGGATCCCTGACAGGTCAGTTTAGCACATCAGGCGAAGGTTGCAGTCCATAATAGGATCCCTGACAGGTCAGTTTAGTTCATCAGGTGAAGGTTGCAGTCCATAATAAGATCCCTGACAGGTCAGTTTAGTTCATCAGGTGAAGGTTGCAGTCCATAGAGTCCCTAACAGGTCAATTAAGTTCATCATGTGAAGGTTGCAGTCCATAGAGTCCCTAACAGGTCAGTTTAGTTCATCAGATGAATGTTGCAGTCCATAGGGTCCCTGACAGGTCAGTTTAGTTCATCAGGTGAACGTTTCTTGCAGGTAGTGTCCATTGTTTCCAGAAGTCAGTGCTGTTTTGGGGTTGTTTGTCAGCAAGTTGTAGGTGCTGTTGGCTTTTGTGCTTAGTCAGCGTTATTGTGATTGTTTTTTATCTACCGCTTGGATGAGCTAGGTTTGGTCACTTGATGTGTTGTTTATTGTTGGGGAGTTTTCTTTCTAATAAGTAGTTTTTGTTCCTCAGGGCTGTTTTCAGGGTAAGGAGTGCCCAGCCTAGTATTTGGGGTGGATTGCTTTTTCATGATGTAACCTGTAGAAGAGGAGAATTCTGTAATTTTTTTAGTAAGTGAAGATTTACCAGTGTGTGCTGTTAGAATTATTTGTGCTTTGGTTTCTTGGGTTGCATAGGCTTGAATATTGTGTGTTGATGTTGATAGAGAGGTTTTGATTTGGGTGTTGATATGAAAATGTCTTGAACAATGTGTTTATTTTGTTATTGGACTTAAAACTGGTGTTGTAGATTGAGTTATTGTAGTGTGCCCGTGGATATTGTCCTTTATGTTTGAGTAAATGTTGGATTATTGTGTAATAAATGTCCTTAAATATTGGTTTTGACTTTGCTTTGTGTTGTCTGTATTAGAATGTGATAGGTGGGAAGGGCTTTTTCAAATATCACCCCAATAGGGGGTGACACCTGATAAGGGTGGTGACTGGATGTAAAAAGTACATGAGTGTTTATGCATTATCCTTGAAATAAAAGAATTTGACTTGACTTGATTCCCTCACTCTCAGAGACAGAAGAAGAGCAGAAATGTATAGAACGAACAAAGAAAAGAAAGAGAATGAAGAAGTTTCATCTCCCTCGGGTTTTGTTCCTACCCACCCCACCTAGTTTGTACTACAATACAGGCTTTTCTGACAACACTGCTACAGACATGTTTAGGTATGATACACACTACCCCCCACCCCTCTTCAAGCCACTGTCAGGATGAACACAATATTGACATGATACAGAATAGCACAGACAGACAGTGGTGTGTGTGTGTGTGTTCCTGACATTTTTATTTGAAGTTATTTTGGAGAGTTTTAACCAATATAAAATGTAGCTTTTTGTGTCTTTTCGAGATTATGATACATATAAATCTTCCTGTCAGTATTGTAATTGCCCTTCATGGGATAATATAAGTGTTTTTGACTTTGACTTTGAAATCTAACAACAGGGAAATAAACTGTGGTCAGATGAATGGCAGTATACCTATATCATCATCATCATCATCAGACCCGTGACCTTGGCGGTCGTGGGGGAGACATGAAAGACGATGCCGTGGTAAGCCTCCTCCATCCATCTCGGTCCTCGGCTCTGCGCAGTAGTGCCGAGTCATTCATCCTGGTCCATTCTCTGATGTTGTCCATCCATGACTTGTTCTGTCTTCCCCTCCTTCTGCCACCTTCGAGTGTTCCCTGCAGTACTGTTTTGGGCAGAGTGTTGTGGCGGGTGACGTGGCCGAACCATGTCAGCTTTTTCTTCTTGACGATGGTGAGAAGGGGTTCCTGTGGACCTGCCAGCCGTGTTATTTGACTCTTGACAAATTCGTTGGTCTTTCGTTCTCTCCAGCATATGCCCAGTAGTTTTCTATGGCATTTTGTTTCGAATGACTGGATTCGCTTTGCTGTTTCAGCAGTCAATGTCCAGGTTTCACTTCCGTACAGCAGGATCGACTGAATTAGGGCTTTGTAGAGCTTTAGTTTGATTGGGAAACTGATCTCTTTACTTTCCATATGGTGGTGAGTTTTGTCATGGAAGATGTTGCCATGGCTATTCTGACTTTGATTTCTGTCGTCGATCGCCCGTCCTTTGTGAGTGTAGCGCCGAGGTATTTAAAAGCGTCTACCTCCTCCAGTTGTTGGCCGTTCATGTAAATTTTAGCGGGGGCATTGCTCGTGCTGTTCACAAGTACTTTACTTTTCTCGAGCTCACCTCCATCCCTTTGCTCCAGCTCTGTTCTCAAGTCTGGTCGTAAGATCTTGCAGCTCTGTGTTACTTCCCGCCCATGAGGTCAATGTCATCGCAAACCGTAAGTTGTTGAGGGGTCTGCCGCCAATGGAGAGGGGTAGGGTGGAAAGTCATGGAGGGTCTCTCTCATGATGTTTTCCAAGAACAGTTTGAACAGGATGGAGATAACAGGCATCCTTGTCGGACCCCAACTGTGGTTTTGAAGTAGTCTCCGACCTGATTGTTCAGAAGGACTGCACTGTTTGCAGTGTTGTATAGTGCTTGAATGGTTTGCACTAGTCCTTCTTCAATGCTAAACATTCTGGGGCCCTGCACAGGCCTTCGTGCCATACTCTCCAAAAGCCTTCTTGAAGTCGATGAAGTTGGGGAAAACAGGTCTCTCTGATGTTGAAGATTTTTTTTCCATCATGATGTGGCAGTTAAAAATCTTTTCGATATTACTCCTCCCTGCCCTGAACCCAGCTTGTTCCTCTGCAAGGTGTTCTTCTCCCTCCTTCTTGAGTCGATTCAAAATAACTTTGAGCATGTTTCTTGCTGGCGTGGCTGATGAGGCTGATTGTTCTATAGTTTTGGCATTGGCGTAAATTCCCCTTTTTGGGCAGGGGTATGATGAGTGATTGTGACCAGTCTGTTGGCCACTGTTTTGTCTCCCAAATCTTCTGACAGATAGCTGTAACTATGGATGACTGTTTCGCCACCATGCTTGAGCAGCTCTGCTGGTATATTGTCGCTCCTGGGGACTTTCCTACTGGTAAGCTGCGGATGGCTTCTTCACTTTTTCCCCTCGGTATGGGTTTAATGGCGGGGTGCTCTTGATGTTGCTGCTTTTCTTCTATGCTCCTGTCAGGTTGTATTGGGTAGTTGTACAGTTCTTGACAATATTCAGACCACCTGTTCAATACAGCTGAGCTTTCTGTGAGGAGGTTTCCGGAGCTGTCTTCAATGACTGATGATTTGGTTTGAAGTGGTTTTGTGAGTTTCTTCAGGGTGTCGTATGCCTTTTTACTGTTGCCCACTTTATGTTTTTTTCGATCTCACACATTGATCACTGATCCACTTTCTCTCTGGCCTTTAACATTGACTTCTTCACGAGATTGTTGGCCTCCCCGGGATTTTTTAGGGGTTTGGAAGACCTGGTTGGTTTCAGTGCTCTTTTGTATCGCAGAGGTCCAAGATGTCATTGGTAGTCCATGGCTGGTGTTTATTCCTCTGACGACCGAGTACCTCCTCTGCTGTTTCTCGGACTGCCTCATTGAAGTTGTTGGTGAGGTCATTGATGTCATTGTCCAGGAGGGTTATTGCCGCAAAACGTCCGCCAAGCTTAGCTTGGAAAATCTCCTCGACATCTGGATCTTTCAGTTTGTCCACGTCAAATTTGATACGTGGGTTTGCAGGCTGTTTATTTTTCTTCAGCTTCATTTTGAATACCAGCAGCACAAGGTCGTGGTCACTGCCCATGTCAGCTCCAGGGTTGGTTCTTGTTCTGGCTCTGTTGAGCTGGATTTGAAGCGCCGTGGGGTTAAGAATAAAAACAAATTTTGGGTTATGGATCTTGCCGTTTGGGCATGCCAGGTTGTCCTCCTTGACTGCATTGTGGGGATAGAGGGTATTGGGATGGTAAGTCTGTGGGTGCAGGCAAACTCCAGCAGACGTAGTCCCCCGTCGTTGGTCTCCCCCAGTTCCAAACTGACCAACTGTTCCGGCCCATTGGTTGTAAGAGTCAGGACCTACTTTGGCGTTAAAATCCCCTTGGATGATGATGATGTCCTTCTTGGGTTTTTTCTTAAATGGTCACTCAAGATCTTCATAAATTCTTCTTTCTTCTTCATCTGATTGGTCAGATGATGGTGCATAGATTTGTATGATGGTGATGTTTTTTGGGGTTGGCCGACACCCGGGTGCTGATAATCCCGCTGGAAGCCGGTGTACAGCTGATAATGCACCCCACTACTTCCTTTCTGACAATAAATGCCACTCCATGTTGGTGATGTTTCTCTTGGCCACTGTACCAGATCTTGTTGCCTTCTTCAGTCAATGTCTCACCAAATCCTGTCCATCTCACTTCTCACCTATATAGAACAATGATAATTATGGAATACATGTCATGAAGTTTGCTTGGGCTGTCATTAATCAATTATGTTTTTCAATGCTGAATGTTTTGTGGCCGGTCCATCCCACTGTCCTTTGTGAATGGGTGATGGGCGCTTATCACAATAAACACTTTATCATTCTCTTTCTCTCTCTCTCTTTCTCTCTCTCTCTCTCTCTCTCTCTCTCTCTCTCTCTCTCTCTTCTCTCTCTCTCTCTCTGTGCCACATGCTTGTTTCTAAGGACAAACTAGATGTTATTTGTGAAAGGGATGATGTGGTGTTTGAGTTCAGTAGACAAAAGATTCCAGTGAACAAGCTGATTTCTTCTGGTTTGTGAAAAGAGACACGAAAACCCCATGTCTGAGGAGGGAATGAACCCTCACCTCCAGGCTGCAGCTGTGGACACCTGCTTATTGCAAGAGATTCAAAGACAGGATTGATGCTGGACTGGATGTGCTAAAAGTGATCATGGAGGGCTGTCAGATTCTTCCTTGGATAACTGATTTTTGATTCTGATTGTCTGTTTTTGAATGTGTTTGTCCTGTGTGGTTTGTGTGTGTGCTGTGCATGCATGATGGTGTGTTTTATGCATGCAGGTGTGTGAGTGCATGCGCATATATGTTTTTCTGTGAGAGAGGGGGAGAGAGAAAAGAGAGAGAGAAGGGAGAGGAGAGAGAAAAGAGAGAAGGGGACAATGACAATGCCCAATGACAAATTCTTTTATTTCGAGGATAATGAATAAGCACACATGTGCTTTTTTACATCCAGTCCCCCCGTTAGGGATACATCTTAATAATAATAACCCAATACTTATACAGTCTCGCAATAAAAAAAAGGGGAAATAACCCTTTTTTCAAAACAGCTCCCCCCAACAACCCTCCCCCCCCAAAGCAAAGCAATTAAAAGAAAATCCTAAGAATACCCCACCCCTACCCCCACCCCCCAAAAAACCAACCAAAACAAACAAAAGAGAAGGAAAAACCAAACCAACAAAAGATGATAAAAAAGAGAAAAACAGACAAACAACAACAACAAGAACAAGAGCTCAACAAAGCCAAGAAAAATAACACAACCAAACTTAATAAGTCATAAAGATAAACATCTACACTTTGTCAAATGGTACACATACTTGTTACACATAATTATAAGATATTGAAATAGGGCACTCATAAAACTTAAGTACAGAGGCAAGTCCAATAAAGTATTGAAAATATAAAAATATGAATCCTTCATCAGGATATACATGACTATAAGCAGGACGATAAAAGGTGAGAGAGAGAGAGACAGAGACAGAGGTGGGGTGTTGTGTATTTCAGAGATAATATCCAATATTAAATCCCAAAACAGTATGCGATCCCATCAACACTCATTTTTGATTTTTACTCGTTTTCAAATTATATGTCATGATAATGAAATAAATTTAATACCCATACATCCACACAATAAAAACAAGAAAAAAAACCAAGAAGAAATTAAAAACTATACAGTGTTTAGGGAGAGAATATGGGTGGGTGAGTGAGTGAGTATGTGTGTGTGGGGTGCGTGTGTGTGTGTGTGTGTGTGTGTGTGTGTGGTGTGTTTGAGGTGTGTGTGTGGGGTGTGTGTGTGTGTGTGTGTTGTGTGTGTTGAGTGTGTTTTGTGGGGGGGTTGGGGGTGGGGGGGTTGTTTCAGGGATAATATAATATGTAATACTCACATAGCACACAATCAACACAAACACTTTTTAAATATGTTCATGAAAATTGAATGTCATGGTAATAAAATAAGTGCAATACCCATACACTCTCATAAAAAAGGGGGGGAAAAAAGGGCCAATAAAGTCTAAAAAGAACATTACACATTGTAAGTAATAGAAACCAAATTCTTTTTTTCCAGGATAATAAAATAAGTATTCATGTTCTTTTTTCATCCAGTCCCCGCCCATGGGGTCACATTTAAAAATGCACTCAGTACTCATATTTTCAAGCAGAAAAGAAAAGGGGAAAAAAAAAACTTTTTAAAAGAAAAAGAGAGAAGAAGAAAAAAACAAACAAAACAAACAACCCAGACGAGCAAAAGACAAAACATCCCCCAGAACCCCCCCCCCCCCCCCCCCCAAAAAAAAAAAAAAAAAAAAAAAAAAAAAAAAAAAAAAGAAAAAAAAAAAAAAAAAAAAAACCAAAAACAAAAAAACAAAAACCCCAAACAACAACAACAAAAACAAAAAAAGCAGACAAAAACACCCTTCCAAATAAACAAACAAAAAACAAGAAAAAAACAAGAACATCAAACAAACAAATGAGAAAAAAAAATAACCCAAAAACAAAACAATAAACAAACAAAAAAAACAACAATAAATAAAAAAAAAAAAGAAAAAAAAACAGCACCGTTCCCCCCTTCACACACACACACAAACACAAAACACACACACACCAAAAACACCACCCCACACACACACACACACACACCAAAACACAAAAACATACATACACCAAAACAAAAACTAACAAGCGAAAAAACCCAAAAATCACCAACAAAGAACAAAGTAACAACTACAGCAATAACAACACAGAGAGAGAAAAGAGAGAGAGAAAAAGAGAGAGAAGAGAGGATGGAGAGAGGGGAGAAGAGAGAGGAAAAGGAGAGAGAGGAGGGGAGAGAGAGAGAGAGAGAGAGAAAACTCTGAACTCTGAATAATTTAATGTACTTTGGCCTTGGACCACAATACATTTGTTGGGCTTGGGTTTGGAAACAAGGGTTCATTCATATCTTTGGGGCAAAGCAAATGCCCCAAAAAGTAATGATTTGTGAGGGATTAAAGGGGGAAAGAACACAAACATATACTAACCAAATCATGCAAAAAGATTATGTCAGTAACAATTTACGACTGAATAAAGAAGAAAAACACCATTTATTCTATTTCTTGATCATAAACCTTAAATCAACCATAATCCAATCATAGAAAGAAGATGCGTCTAAGAAAAATCATTCAAATGAGTATATCAAATCGTAGCAGTTTTTCAATAAAGCATTTGAGCCAAATTGTTTTCCTTTTGTTAATAGAATGAAAAATGTATCTAGAAAAACTATGGGTTTTTACTCCTCATTTCTTACTTTGAACAATCTGGCAATGGTACATTGATACATTTGTTAAAAACTTTTCTCTTAAGTTTGAGTACATGTAACATTCCAATAGAAAGTGGGCTTCATTTTCAATTTTGTTTTACAAAATGGACATAATTTATTCGGATATTATCACTATATCTATACACATTATTGTTAAGAGGTTTAAAAAAAATTTAAATCTTGCTTGTGTAATTGCTACACGAAAGCAGTAAAACTCTTTTAGTGTTTAAATACTTCTCTTTTACAAAAATACTTTTAAACTATCTATACACATCATACCTCTCTTTATCTCGTAGTGTCCCATCCCATTCTTGAATAAAGATATCCACTAATCTTTGTTTAAACATACCTAAGAAAACTTTTACATCCCCGACACTTTGCTGCATCCAAACAATGTTAAAACCTGTTTTACACAAAATTTCTCTTATTTTTGAAATCCAGCAATATTTACCACTGCTGTCTAGCTCTAACTGCATGTAGTAAGCATGATATGGTATTCTACTTTGATCCATTTGCAATAGTTTGAACCAATACTTGATGGTGCGTGTACAGGAGTTTACATAAAGTGGATATCTGCCTAAATCGCCATAAACCATCTTATTGGGTGTTCTTACATGTACTCCTAAAAATCTTTTGCATGCCATCAAATGAATTTTCTCAATATGCTCTAGTCTGTTTGTTCCCCATATTTCCGATGAATACAACAATATTGGCTGAATCTTAGTGTCGAAAATCTTGAAAAAAGTACTAACGTTCATTTCTTTATACCTATGAAAGACTTTGTTCAACTGAACAACTGCCTTCTTTCCTTTAGTGACTAAATGTTCTGTACCCAACTTACAGCTCATCTTGGTTGAAAAACTGAAACCTAGATAGCAATACTGATTCACAACTTCTAACCGAATACCATTGTAATACCATTGTTCCTGTTTTGAAAGAAATCCCCCTCTCCTAAATACCATTACTTTAGTTTTATTGATATCAACATTTAACTGAAGATCATTACAGCAGTCTTTCAAAATGTTTAATTGATGTTGCAAACCTCCCGGGGTTGTTGAAATAGGACAACATCATCTGCAAACAGCAGAATGAAAATATCCATAAGATTAGGTAATAGCTGTACTCCATGTTTGCCTTTTTCGTTCATATCATTTGCTAGCTGGTTAATGAATATTGAAAACAATGTAGGACTTAGAACACAACCTTGTCTGACTCCTAATGGACATTCAAAAAACTCTGATAACTGGCTATCTATTCGTATACATGAAAGTAATGACTTATACATAGCTGATAATGAAACAAAGAATTTTCCTGTTACCCCCTGGCTTTTGATACAGTTCAAAAGTTTCTCATGTCTAACCGAGTCAAAGGCTTTTTTGAAGTCCACAAAAGCAACATACAGTTTTTTGCCTTTCTTGGACATGCACTTTTGGACAATTGAATATAGATTAAAGATCTGATCTTCTGTAGAATACCCTTTTCTAAATCCTGCTTGGTTTTCACAGATCATGTGATTACTTTTTAGCCATGAATATAATCTAGTGTTTAATATAGAAGTATAGCATTTAGATAAGATGCTCAGTAACGAGACACCTCTATAGTTATCTACAAGCTCCGGATCCCCTTTTTTATATATTGGAATAATAATGGCTTTGGACCAAAGCAGTGGATATACACCTTTATTGAAGATAGCATTAAACAGTTTAAATATAAACTGTCTGACTTCACTGCTTCCATTTTTTAGCATTTCTGCAGTGATTCCATCAATTCCACATGCCTTGCCAGACTTCAGTTTATAAATTGCTGCATTTATTTCTTCTTTTGTGATCTCTCCATTTAATTCACGGTCATTTTCTTCTAACATATTTACTTCTGTGTGTATGCAGTTATTAGATACAGCTTCATTGCTTTGAAAAACCTCCTTGAAATAGTCAACCCACTCTGTAGATTTTATGCTGTTTGTCATTCTATCTTTATTAACACATCCCATACTTCTAAGCTCTTTCCAGAACAGAGCTGAATTTGAACTATTGTTTGCCAGAGATTCTACCTTTTGTTTTCTATATGTTTGGCGTTTGGTCTTTAATAAATGTCTATATTTCTTTCGTACTGTAACATAGATCTGTCTGTCGTTTTCATCTTTTGTTTTCCTAAATAAATTCAAGGCTCTTCTGGTGAGAGAGAGAGAGAGAGAGAGAGAGAGAGAGAGAGAGAGAGAGAGGAGAGAGAGAGAGAGAGAAACTCTAAAATAGTTTATAGTATTTCGGCCTTAGAGAGAGAGAGAGAAAGACAACAAATTCTTTTATTTCGAGGATAATGAATAAGCACCCATGTGCTTTTTTACATCCAGTCCCCGCCCTTAGGGATATATATGAGAGAGAGAGTAAGAGAGAGAGAGAGATAGACCAAACGTGCCCAGACAGCTAGTGTGCACACCAGACCACGTGCTTGTATAATGGAGCCAGTGAATCTACCTGACTAAAAATATTGCGTGACATAGAAACCTTGACACAGATCAAATTATGTCAATGTATAATATAGCAAATTTGAATGTATTGATACCCTTTCAAAAGGAGGCATTGCTTTTCTTGAATATATAAATGTCCATCTCTTTCTCTCTATCAGCTGACTGTGCGTCGGCCAAATTAGTAATGACCTCCCTTGGATATTTTGTCACCTGCTACTTTGTTCGTTTCATCCATTTCTCTCACACATATTTGAACCTTGATTTGATTTTTTTGGAGTGCGCATGAAACTTAATCTTTAGATAATGATCACCTTTTACCTTGATACTTCCAAGAGAAAAGCCTCGATTTTTTTAGGGTTTTCAAGGCAGTTGTCTTGGTCATTTTCAAAGGGGCTCAAAGCCTTGAAAAGGGGATTTCAAAATTCAAGGAGTTTCAAGGGGTATGTGAACCCTGTTACTTTAATTAAAAAGTACATATTCTATGCTTGATCTACATTTCTGGACTTTGTCAGCTGTCATTCAAACACAGACACAGTTGGTTTTTGTACATGAGGTAAATTTTCAAACAAATGGCATGTCTCAATGAATCACAAGAGGTGTTACTGTATGGCTGGTAAAGATTTAACAGCAGTTAGTTTTGCTTATTGTTCTCCCGCTCTGCTAAAGAATCACAGTAATCAATCATAGTTTACAAGAACTGTGTTTTGTTGCGGCTGTTGAAACATGACATAGAATCCATGTCATGGTGATTATCTGGGCTGTTGTGAATTGTTTTTTTCGTCTTAGTTGAATATATGTTTGTGCCCAGTCCTGTTCCCACTGTCCCCTTGTGAATGGGCTTGAAAGCTTTCAGCCCATGTCTCTTGGCGGAAGGCTTTCCTCTATAAACACAACCGTATAGGTTGACAGGTCGTAGTTCTTCCCCAACAGGCAAAGCTTAACTGATTATGCCTCCTCCCTCCTCTCTCCTCAAACCTGCTGCTACAGGTCTGATTATGCGAGTCATGTGAATGATATACAAGAGACTAGATAATAATAATAATAATAATAATAATAATAATTATGTTGTGACCTAGTTCGGAACATGTAAGATTTCTGACCATGAACATTTTAATGTAGTGGGCCCAGGAAGGTGTGTGTGTGTGTGTGTGTGTGTGTGTGTGTGTGTGTTGTGTGTGTGTGTGTGGTTTGTGTGTGTGTGTGTTTGTGTGTGTGTGTTTGTTTGTGTGTGTGTGTGTTTGTGTGTGTGTGTGTTTGTGTGTGTGTGTTTTGTGTGTGTATTAAGTATGTATGTGTGTGTATTTGTGTTTGTGTGTGTATTAAGTATGTGTGTGTGTGTTGATTATTTTAATTTCATTTCTTTCATTTTTTTTATTCTTCTATTTCGAGGATAATGAAATAAGAACTTATGTGCTTGGTTACACTTAGTAGTCCTGTGTGTAGGCAGTTTTCTAGATTTTGGCATCTGGTCTCTCCTACACATAATGGCCTACTCTTCTGAAAAGCGAAACGGGTTTTAACATGTGCGCAAGATGTCCTGCATGCGTTTGCACAGGACCTCAGTTTATAGTCTCATCCGAAGGATGTGTGTGTATGTAGGCATGTGTGTGTGTCACAGCATGTTGTATTATATATTTGTGAGATGAACCGTGTTGCTGTGTGTTTGTGTGCATGCTAGCGTGCGTGAATGCATGCGTGCGTGTGTGTTTGTGTGTTGTGTATGGGAGTATGTTGAGTGTGTATTCGCGCGCGCGCGTACGCTGTGTGTGTGTGTGTGTGTGTGTGTGTGTGTGTGTGTGTGTGCTCGCGTGTGTGTGTGCTCGCGTGTGTGTGTATGTGTGGTGGGGGAGGGTATGTTAAGTTTGTTTGCATGTGTGTGTATGTATGGATGTCGCAGTATGTTGAGTTATGTATGTGTAATAGGTATGGTGTTGTTGCTGTTCAATTTAAAGTCTATCCAAACGGAGTGGTATTGTATTGTACTGTACGCCATTTATATTGTATTGTACTACTTTGAGTCATGATAGATTTATATGCGTGAAATTCGGGCTGTTTTACCCAGGCACAACGCGTCGCCACGAGAGCAGCGCCATCCATAACTTTTCTCTGCTTTTTGTCTGCATATGTATTTGGTTTTCTAACACAGTGGCTTTTTTCTACAGAATCTTGCCAGGGACAACTCTCTTGTTTCCGTCGTGGGTTCTGTTACGTGCACGAACTGACTATTTAACATAGGACCTTGGTTTATCATCTCATCCAAAAGACTAGCACCCAGACCACCACTCATGGTCTAGTGGATGGGGGGAAATTTTTTGGCACAAACGGGGTTCGACCCACCACAGGCAAACAAAGGGTCTGAAGTCCTAGGGGATGATGACGATGTTGTGATACTAGAGGTGTGGGCAGTAGCAATCATCCAGTGTGTCTCTCCCTGCCACCTCTATGATCTAGCTCTTCGGTGGAAAAAATAAAGGCATGCTACGCTGTTAGTCCCCTGATGGGCACAGCCTCTCTCTCCACCTCCAGACTGTTGTTGTGCGTGAGCCATTTGGCCGCGTCCTTCACCAGGTGACCGCTGTGACCGGGTAGCATGCACCACCGGGACAGAACACAGCAGGGGGACGGGATAGCCTAGTGGTTAGGACTTTGCGCTCCCAATCTGACGACCCAGGTTCGATTCCCGTTCAAGGGGATACTTTCCCCTGGAGTTAACATCAGTGCAGACTCCACTCTCCCCAAAAGTCTTTCGGATGAGACTATAAACCGAGGCCCCGTGTGCGAACGCACGCAGAACATCTTGCGCACACGTTAAATCCTGTTCCGCTTTTCGTAAGAGTAGGCCATTGTGTGCCGGTGGGAACGGATGACAAAATTTACAAAACCGCATACACACGGGGATTGGATGTAAAAAAGCACATAAGTGCTTATTCCACTATCCTCGATATAAAAGAACAAATAAGTAAATAAAATAAATAAAAATAGAGCAGTCTAATCTCAAAATAAAATCTGAGACAAAGAAAAATCTAGTATAGAACCCATGAGGGAGGAGACTTGGCTCCCTTAATTAACGTGCGGCATACAGGCCCACCCGTGTGTGGATGCGCCCAGGTGCCCACAAACCAGCCCCCAGATCCGACATACTCTCACACATGTTTCTGCAACATAGTTGCGACATAGTTTCATCATCATCATCATCATCATCATCATCATCATCATCATCATCATCATCATCATCATCATCATCATCATCATCATCATCATCATCATCATCGTGGTCATCATAGTTACTATGCAACATAGATGTGCTTAGAAATTCGGGCTGTTTTCCACAGGGAGAACGCGTCGCCTCAAGAATAGTATAGTCACATCACTATCTACACACACCTAACTATGTTACATAGTAGCTATGATGACAACGATGATGATGATGATGATGAGATGATGATGATGATAATAATGATAAAACTAGTTTGCAACTATGTTGCAGAAACAATTGTTGGACTATGTCAAAGGATGTGTGTTGTTTGCAAAGAGAGCATAAAGTGTTGATTTTTTTGTGAAGCTGTGAGCTGTAAGCTCTATGATGAAATGCACGTGATTCGTTCGTTTATCCTTAGGTACTTAATCCCTTGCTCGATATCTAAATAAATTTATCTATTTGTGATAATAAAGTGTTTCAATTGAATTGAATTGTATTGAATTGAAGGTGCTTACAGAGGACCGCGACCACGACCGCGCTAAGTGGAGCCAGCTGGTCCACCGTTCGTCCACCATGCAGCGCCCCTACGACCCTGGCGGGTTACGGGACCAGTGAACAGTGTGAGTGAACAGAGGATGAATCTTGAGATCTACAAGGGAGAGAGAGTGTATTATTTTTTCCGAGGATAATGGAATAAGCATTCATGTGCTTTTTCATCCAGTCCCTGTGTGTCTGCAGTTTTCTCAATTTTGGCATCCGTTCCCACCGGCACACAATGGCCTACTCTTCCAAAAAGCGGAACGGGTTTTAACGTATGCGCAAGATATTCTGCGTACGTTCGCACACGGGACCTCGGTTCATAGTCTTATCCGAAGGATTTTTTTTGTGAGGGGGGAGGGGGGAGTGGAGAGAGAGCGAGAGCGAGAGCGAGAGCGAGAGAGAGAGAGAGAGAGAGAGAGAGAGAGAGAGAGGAGAGAGAGAGAGGAGAGAGAGAGAGAGAGAGGAGAGAGAGAGAGAGAATAAATGAATAAAGGAATGAATGATCTGTATTTATGCTTTTTTCATCTGACCCTTGCCCTGATTAGGGACTATCAACGAAATACACACAAACAACCCCAAAACAAAACCCCAACTACAATAACGAGAACAAAAGTTGAGAGAGAAAAATGAAAATCGTCCAGTTTATGACATGTTTGCATTGATATGATAATGCTCCACATTGCTTTAATTCACTTTTCGATTTTGGTGACAGAAATCAGTTCACGAACTCTGCTTCTTCCTAGTGCAGCAATCCGTGAAACAAGTCAGCAAAGCCTTTCTAAAGCGAGATCCCAGCAAGACATAGACCAAGAAGTTGACTGCGGAGTTCATGCAGACTGCAGTCCAGATGAACTGGTAATGCACGATGAAACTGTTGTGGTACTTGCGGTACACGAAATACTCCGGGATAATCATGACCATGAGGGAGCAGGCAATTTCAGGCAGGGCCAGGAAGACGTACACCAGACAGATCACCATCAGCATCACGTTGACTCGGTTGTCTCCAGCTCTGCCGTCTTCTGGCATCTTCCCCACCATCCTCACTCTCTGACGGGAGGCTTGGCGCAGCTTGACTATGGTGATGCTGCAACACACCAGGACGATGACCAGGGACAAGGACTTGGTGACCACGTTGTAATAAAAGGGGAGCTGTATGGTCATCCAACCATCCACAGGAAACCAGGGCGTCTCTTCCACGTAAGCGATGCTGCGATTGGTTGAAGGCTCTGACCTCCAGCTGACCTTGAAGGCCAGGAAACGGGGAAGAGAGAAGGCCAGTGGAACCAGATAGGACAGGGCGATGACCGCCACGGTGAGCCTGCAACAGAGCACAATAGACAGTGCTTAGTGAATGGTGGTATACACAGTGTACAGTAAGGGAACATTTGTCTGTGTGACATTTAAACTTAAGCAAGTGTATCTCATGCCTTTGAAAAACGGCAGGCTTTCCTAAATTTGACAGGGACATAGACTATTAAGAATGCAGAGAAGAATGCATAGAGGAATGAAGAAAAGAAAATGCAAAGAAGAATACAAGGAAAAATGCAAAGAATGCAAATAAGAATGTAAAGAATGTGATTAAAAATGCAAAGAATGCAAAGAATCGGAAGAATAATAAGAAAGTGGAGAAAAAGCATGCAAAGAAGATAAAGAATGCAAAAAAGAAGAAGAAATTGAAAGAAGAAGCATGCAAAGAAGAAAAACCTAAAGGAGAATGCATAAAAAGGAAAAAGGGAGAGGAAGAAGAATGTAAACATGAAGAAGAATGTGAAAGAAAAATGTAAGAAGAAGAATGCAAAGAAGGATGATAGAAGAATGCAAAGAAGAGGAAGAAGAAGAATTACAAAGAAGAAGAAGAAGAAGAAGAAGAAGAAGAAGAAGAGAAGAAGAAGAAGAAGAGGGAGAATTGCAAAGGAGAAGAAGAATGCAAACCAGGAGAAGAAGGAGAAGAATGTAAAGACGAAGAATGTGAAGAAGGAGAAGCATGGAAGAAGAATAAGAATGGAAAGAAAAAGAAGAAAGCAAGAAGAATGCAACAAAGAAGAAGATAAAGAAGAAGAAGACAAAGAAGAAGAAGAAGTATGTAAAGAATGTAAATAATGCAAAAACAAGACAAAGAAAAAGAAGAAGAAGAAGACTCAATCTACAAACACCAGCTTCAAGTCCAGTAATAAAAAAAACAACTACCAATTATTCAAATATCTTCACAACAGCACCCCAAGTCACCTATGTGTCAACATCAACACACTTACAATATTCAAACCTCAACATAAATCCACACAGCTATACGATGTTCTAAATACAATCTCTGGTTTTGATTTCCCTGACTCATAATGACACCACGTAATAACACTGGTGCACCACGGGACACGATTCATATCGTGTCAACCACAAATGAAAGAGAAAAGATAATAAAAGATAAAAATAAAATGACACCCCGAAAATAGGTAAGGAGAGAAATACCACTAACCTGGTGATTAGCCCATACCAGACTTGCGCACATCATTAAAACTCTTTAGTGGAACCAAACCACATATGTTTATATGAAACCAAAGAAAGGCACAATCACAAAGATTATAGCAACTTACATGCAAGAAGATAAAAATGGTTACATAAACACATATCTCCCTAAAACCAAAGTAAATGATGGAAATAATACCCCTTACTCAGAACTGATAACAAAATTCTCTTTCTTCACACATATCACACACACACACACAACACACACACACACACACACACACACACACACCACACACACACACAACACACACACACACACACACACAACACACACACACACACACACACACACACACACACTGTCGACACTGGCTATCATTCACAATGCCTCATAGTGGCATACAACAATACTGTCATAAAGATCTGGAATCATAACACAGGTTTAGATACCACATATCTTCTGAAGCATCACTCACTATTGCACACGTTGCCAAAACTGACTGTCCTAAAAACACTAACCCACAACAGCATACAACAATGCCATCACCACAACCTGGAGTCTCTACACAGGTAAAGACACTTCAGCTCCTCTGCAGTATCAGTCACAAAAGATGTTGATCCATCCATAGAATATCGTTTTCATATCATAAAATGTAAACACAAATGGAAAAAGTTCAACAGTCCTCTGGCACAATGCCAGTCAAAACCGACAGACATCCCAAAACAAGTCGTTCCACAGTCCAAACCACTCAGGTATTCCAGATAAATGGTGTTAGTGCTTCACAGTCCAAACCAAGCAAATGCTCCATCACAACCAAAATCATCCAATAACACACAATCACCCAAACTGTTACTCCACCCATAACAAAATTTAACACACATCTGGTCACACCCCCCAAAAAACAACAACAACAAACCCAGTCAACAATAATAAATCCACATCCACAAAAACTGAACACAGTCATTACTCAACCTACAAAGAGTGGCACAAGGAAAACAGCAAAATGATATAAATGATACAAAACTGCATCACTTGAACAACTACAAAGCACCAACAGCTGTCAAACCCTTTTTCAGGAGCTTGTAAATTAGCTAGCAGCATATTTCACATAGAAACACAAACGTCAGGTGTCACCTAAAGACTCAAACAAGTCACAAGCAGGCAACCAGTCAGACAAACTGACCCTGACTGCAGCTGTCACTCAACCTCCAATGAGTGGCTCAAGGAAAACAGTAAAATAACATAGATAATACAAGCCTATACATCACTCGGACAACTACAAAACAACAACAGTAGCTGTTAACTCCTCCTCTTTCAGGAGCTTGCACATTAGCTAACACCATGTTAACACAGAAGCACGACATCAGTGTCACCTGAAGACTCATACAAAGTCACAAGCAGGCAACCAGTCAGATGAACTGACCCCGACATTCTAGGGCACACCTTACCCTAGGAGTTGTGCAGACGGCATTGACCAACAAAACCTCTGCACTTTACACAAATACCTTCCCTGTGATAAACAACACATAACCTGACTAATCTTGCTCACCCCAAGGACAGACAATTAATCCACAGTCACGCTGACTGAGCACAGAAACCAAAGAGCCTGGCTTAAACTGCTAACAGACAACCTCCACAATAATGGCCGCTTACATGTTACAACCATAGCTGTGAAAGAATAATTACACTGAATAACTGACCATCTGGTCAACACAATAGAGACTACCAGCCAGCAACCCTTCACTTGATAAACTTAAACTGACCTGTTACAGAACCACCTTGACTGCAACTTTTGTCTGCTGATCTCACATTGACCCATTATAAGAAGCAACTTTTAAATTGTCCAAAACACACTAGGAGTATACTAATTTCCGTCACATACACATGCTTACTCAAGTTTATCATTTTTTCCTTTATTTTGTATGCACAGTTCAGTGAGTTTCTCATGGTTAGATCTGTTTTTTCCTTGTATCATTCATTCAACTTTACAAATACTTATATTCACGTGTAAAATCTATCTACTTCTTCTCCCATGTCCTGTCTAAAATCACATTTTTAGTAGATAGACGTTAAAACGAACGAAGGAAAAACCACACACACACACACACACACACACACACCACACACACACACACACACACACACACACACACACACACACACACACACACACACACACACAAACACACACACACACACACATACACACCCACACCACACACACACACACACACACACACACACACCACACATACACAACCTTACCTGTAAGTCAAGAATCTTTTGGCTTTGAGCGGCACAGTGACAAACAGACACCTGTCCACGCTGACCACAACGGCCAGAGTGGCGGACACGTGGCACAGCCAGTGGTTGAGGGGGGCGATGATGGTGTTGACGAGGACGGCCCAGTTGTCGGCCTGCACAGCCTCCTGCAGGTAGCAGGCAGAGGTCAGCAGCAGCTGCAGCAGCAAGTTGCACAGGTCGGCCAGCGCCAGCCACCACAGCAGCAGGTTGATG
Organism: Rapana venosa; assembly: GCA_028751875.1. Taxonomy (NCBI): domain Eukaryota; kingdom Metazoa; phylum Mollusca; class Gastropoda; order Neogastropoda; family Muricidae; genus Rapana; species Rapana venosa. The sequence goes on from CM054156.1 coordinate 33,672,957, forward strand.
TGGTCCGACAACCCCAGCTGCAGCAGCAGGCATAGGAGGGGGCAGTGATGTACAGCAGTCATAGGAGGGGACAGTGATGTACAGCAATGGTGGACAGTGCAGCAGTGGTGGACAGTGATGTACAGCAGTGGTGGACAGTACAGCATAGGAGGGGACAGTGATGTACAGCAGTGGTGGACAGTACAGCAGTCATAGGAGGGGACAGTGATGTACAGCAGTGGTGGACAGTACAGCAGTGGTGGACAGTACAGCAGTCATAGGAGTGGACAGTACAGCAGTCATAGGAGTGGACAGTACAGCAGTCATAGGAGTGGACAGTACAGCAGTCATAGGAGTGGACAGTACAGCAGTCATAGGAGTAGACAGTACAGCAGTCATAGGAGTGGACAGTGATGTACAGCAGTGGTGGACATAACAGCAGTCATAGGAGGGGACAGTGATGTACAGCAGTGGTGGACAGTGATGTACAGCAGTCATAGGAGGGGACAGTGATGTACAGCAGTCATAGGAGGGGACAGTGATGTACAGCAGTCATAGGAGGGGACAGTGATGTGCAGCAGTGATAGGAGGGGACAGTGATGTACAGCAGTCATAGGAGGGGACAGTGATGTACAGCAGTCATAGGAGGGGACAGTGATGTACAGCACTCATAGGAGGGGACAGTGATGTACAGCAGTGGTGGACAGTACAGCAGTGGTGGACAGTGATGTACACCCAGTGGTGGACAGTATTGTACAGCAGTGAGGTTAGAGTGATGTGAGGGGATGTGATGTGAAATGAAGGTTTAAGAGAGAGAGAGAGAGAAAGAGAGAGAGAGAGAGAGAGAGTGGAAAGATGAGGAGAGAGAGAGAGAGAGTGAAAGAGAAAGAGAGAGAGTGAGAGTGAGAGAGAGAGAGAGAGGCTTTAAGGCTTGAACAATTTGCTGTCATTGCCCAACTAGGCCTTTTGACAAATGAGGGAACACACATATCTTTTGTGAAACAGTAAAGAAAAAGTTAGGTAGGTTATTGGTGCAATTAAAGTAAGCAAAGAGAAAGGATCCACCCACGTATAACAAAGTAATTGTCACATGGCACCTAAGCAGTCACAAATCACTTATTACATGCAAAGTAAAGAAAAAAGAAAATTCAAACTGAAATGCAATAACAACTTTTGAAGCAACCACCCATTCAAATTGCAAGTGATAGATATCAACATTTTAAAATCTACTTACTTAAGAATATTTTGCTATTTATAGTGACTATATCATTACATGTTTATACAATTGGGGTTGGGATAGCTCAGTGGTCGGAGCACTCGCTTTCCCACACCCAAGTTAAGCAGCGTCGAGCGTGGTTACCAGTTGGATTGGTGACCGTTTGCGCGCCTTGGCTTCAGTACAGTCCCCCAGTTCACCCAGCTGTAGATGGGTGGGTACCTGTCCTCTTTAGGGTCAGGGAAGGTAAAGCAGCAAGGGAGAGGAGATGGGCGCCGCCCTCAATATGCTGGCCCTAGAAAAGTGAGGTCTCTGACTCCTCGCACCCCTACGACCTTATAGGTTATGGGACACCTTTACCTTTTCACAATTGGTGCTGACATGTCTTTGTAATAATTTCTGTGCTTCTTCAATAAACTGAGCTACAGATTTTATGACATTTTTTTTATCAGACAACAAAATTGAAACATTATCTTGACTTTCTGTTGTTTGCAGTCTTAGAATATATTACGTTCTTGCGAATAAGTTTCATATGCTTTGCATTGAAAGAAAAATGAATTTCATGATCAACATAATGACTGCTAATGGTCATGGTAATTGTGTGGATGTCTCAGGCTTGAACCATCTTTTGTTTACATTGAAACCCAGTGTTCTTAACCTGAATCAAACATAATTAAGACTGTATAATTTATCAATGATTATTGTTAGATATTTTTCTGTCTGAAAGACAGATTTGAAAGAAAAGAACCAGCTATATTCATTTTACTCTCCATATCCGAGTGCCAGTTTTGTTTAAAAGAGCAAATTTCGAGGAAATTGACGCCCATTACCTACTTCCTGAGACATCCACACAACCCCAAAGCCATGCTCTGACAAAACTTTTTAAACTTGATATACTTAGTTCTCTTTACCCAACTTCATCTGTATAATAAACATATCATAAGACTGTATAAACATATTTGTAGAAGTTTCAATAACTTTAACCAATATCTAATACATTTCACAACAGTTCTTATGTGTAAAGGATATCTTCCTGTCTCTTCATAGAGTACAGTATCAGATGAATGCATTGGCTCATTAAAAAAGCAACGTTTCATAGCAAATGTGTGAACTTTTTCCATTTGCGTATTTACATGTAATCCCCATATTTCTTAAGCATAAATAAGCAACATTTCTATCTATGTGGGTCAAAAAATTTCCAGAATAGGGAACAGTGTATCGAGTTCAGCTTTTTAAATGTTTTTATGATTTCTATTACACCATTCCCCCCTTCCTTAAAGATTCCCGCCATGCAAAATTTAGGCCTAGCCTTGTTGAAAATAACATCCCTAAATATTTATCCGTATTAACTATTTCTACTTCAGCATTCTAAAAACCATTTTTCACCTGTTGATAAATGACCACCCATTCTAAAAACAATAATGTTAATCTATCCACAATTACTGATAAATCCAGACGATCTGCCACCTCTTTTAAGATGTTTAACTGGTGTTGTAAACCGATAATAGTCGCAGACAAAGAATATTTAACTATCATCATCAAAAAGTAATAAGAACACCTCAATTGCTCAAGGAACTATTTGAATGCTGTGCTTTTCCTTTCCTGACAGCTCAATAGCTAGTTCATTTATAAAAAAATCAACCCTGAAAACATTTGTGGGTTTAAAGTACAACCCTGCTTCAATCCCTTGGGACATTCAAAGAAATGGCAATATTAATTTCCTGCATGCACACTCGCAAAAACTGAATTATAAACAGCTCTAAGGGCCATATACAGTTTATCTTTTACTGTTTTTTCGTAGTGCATTCCACAACATATTTATTTCTTTTTACAGAATCGAAGGCCTTTCTAAAGTCCATAAAAGCAACGTATAGTATGTTACTGCACGAGAGAGTAAAAAAAAGGAGGTAAAAGAGTCCCATAACCTATAAGATCGTAGGGGAGCGAGGCGTCAGAGACCTCACTTCTCTAGGGCCAGGCATATTGAGGGCGGCGCCCATCTCCTCTCCCTCGCTGCTTACCTTCCCTGACCCTAAAGAGGGCAGGTACCCATTTACAGCTGGGTGAACTGGGGGAACTGTACTGAAGCCAAGGCGCGCAAACGGTCACCCATCCAACTGGTAACCACGCTCGACGCTGCTTAACTTGGCTGGGGGAAAGCGAGTGCTCCGACCACTGAGCTATCCCGTCCCCTGCACGAGAGAGTATAAAGTAAATATATTATCCACAGTGCTGTACATGGCTCTAAAGTCCATTTGCTCTTCAATCATTTTTTCCTGTTATGTTCCCATTGAGTTAATCTCTTGGTCAAAATGTAAGTATACAGTTTACATAATGCACTGGTGAGAGCTACTCCAATAGTTATCAGCATTACTAACATCTACTTTTTCTGAATTGACATAAATTAGTACTCTCTCTTCTTGTCACCTAATGCAAAGTGTAGTGCTGTGTAATGTAGTGTAGTGAGTTGTAGCGTAGTGTAGAGTAGTGTTAAGAATTTTGGTGTAGTATAATGTAATCTAATGCACTGCACTGCACTGTACTGTACTGTACTGCAGTGCAGTATAGTATAGTATAGTACAGTAAGTATAGTATAGTATAGTATTGTGTAGTATCGTGTAGTATAGTATAATGGAGCATTACGTAGTGTAGTACATTGTATTGTATTGCAATGTAGAGTAGTGTATTGTAGTATAGAGCTGTGCAGTGTAGAGTAGTGCAGTGAGGTGTAGTGCAGTGTAGTGTACTGTAGTGCAATTTAGTGTAGTATAGTGTATTGAGTGTTATGTACTATAGTACATTGTAGTGGAGTGTAGTGTAGTGCAGTGTAGTGTGGTGTCTTTTAATGTAGTGCAGTGTAGTGAAGTGCATTGCAGTGTAGTGTCGTATAGTGTCGGTGTAGTGCAGTGTAGTTTTAGTGTAGTGTAGTATAGTATAGTATAGTTTAGTGTAGTGTAGTGCAGTATATGTGTAGTTGTTGTATTTTTAGTGTAGTGTAGTGTACTGTAGTATAAGTGTAGTGTAGTGTAGTATAGTATAGTGTAGTGTAGTGTAGTGTAGCGGAATGTAGCATAGTGAAGTGATTAGTGTAGTGTAGTGTACCCCATATTTTTTTTAATTTTTAGTAACCTCAGATTTGCAGGCGCGTAAGTGTGTGTGTGTGTGTGTGTGTGTGTGTGTATGTGTGTGTGTGTTTGTTTGTGTGTGAACAAGAACAAGAACATCCTTTATTGCCAGAAGGCTTGTAGGCACAAGTTAACAGGTTTAAAAATGAAAAAAAGGAAAAAAGTCAACGAAGATGCATACCATCAAAAACGTCGTTTGCTAATGGTCCTTGAAACTCAAACTAATAAATTGCTTGGAACTAAATCCTCAATACACACTGCCTGGACTGGTTCAGAAAACAACAGTCAGATTGTTGCACTGCTTTCAGTAGATTTTTTCGTAAATCATAAAACAACACACAATCAGCCACCAACGAAACTCCTCTTCTATAAAACCATACACATCACACAGTGTTTCTGCTCTTGGAGTGCCTGTATATCGACCTCGCTCAATGTTTCAATCCTGAGCACTTATTCTATGTTTGCAAGGAGCTTGTTTGCGGGACAGATCAATGTCGGTAGTTAAATATTTCTCTAGAAGGTAGTCATTGAATTTGTATTTTTTCATAAAATTCTAGTCTGCTTGTTTTATCGTTTTGTTGTTTCCAGAAGTGAACATATTTTATTTCTAATTGCTGGCGCAAAGTATATTTAAGTCTATATTTTACTGAATGTTGATTGATTGTCACATACGTGTCCAAACCCTAAGTTATAAAGAATGTTTCTAACTTAATATCTAAAACTTGTTTACTCCACCCTTCTGGTTCAACATATCATTGTACAACCTTTTATATAAGTGCTATGATGTGTGTGTGTGTGTGTGTGTGTGTGTGTGTGTGTGTGTGTGTGTGTGTGTGTGTGTGGTATTTTGTGTGTGTGTGTACATCAGACCAATAATTATGTGTGTGTGTATATATATGTGTGCGTGTGTGCGTGCGGGTGTGTGTGTGTGTGTGTGTGTGTGTGTGTGTGTGTGTGCTTCCTTGTGTAGTGAGAAAGTGTGTAGGTTTTTCCTTCTGGACTAAGCGTTTGGACAGGTGTGGCCTTAATGTCGGTCTGAACCCATATTTCAAGTTAAGTACTGTAATTTATAATAACGATTCAACACAGTTGCAGTAAACAAGTTTCGATCAAAACCTGCCAAACTGGAATGTAAAGTCCCACAGGGATCAGTTCTCGGCCCTGTTCTTTTCACTCTCTACACTGCTCCTCTTTCACACATAATTAACCGCCATCAGGTAAACCATCATTTTTATGCAGATGACTCAAATTCTTAGCAGTGATACTCATGAAAATCTGCCCTCTGTCTTGATTAATATGTCCTATTGCCTTCAAGATATCCAAAATTGGATGATCAGAACAAATAAAACTGAAGCCAGGCTTGTAGGGACCAAACACAAACTCTTATACATCACAACAGCTTCAATAGAATTCGGCAATACGTCTGTCCCACTATCTACTGCTGTGAAATATCTAGAAATTGTTATAGACAACACACTCTCCATGCAAAAGTTCATCACACAAACCTGCCAGTCGTGCTACTATCAATTGCGGGGCATCAGTGCAGTTCGAAAGTACCTGTACACTGATGCAGCATCCAAACTAGTCATGTCTCTCATTCTCTCACGTCTGGACAATTGCAATTCTCTTCTGGCTGGTCTGCCAGCATCATATATCCACTCCCTTCAACGTATACAAAGCTCTGCAGCTCGCCTAGTCCTCAGAAAGAAAGAAAAAATCTGAGCACATTACTCCTCTCTTGCGATCTCTCCAATGGTTGCCTGTGCCATAGAGAGTAAACTAAAAGATCAGTACCCTCTGTTACAAATGCTTCCATAAAACAGCACCTTCCTACCCCTGTGAAAGTCTTCCCCTGTACACTCCTTCTCGTTTCCTCCGCTCCGCTGCAGATACCTTATGCTTAAGAATACCTAGACTAAACCAGTCCACCGTTGGCCGTAGCTCTTTCTCTGTTTCTAATCCATTGATCTGGAATGACCTCCCTCTCTTCCTTTGCCAAAAGCCTTCTTATGACGCTTTTTAATCCGGCCTCAAGACATTTATTTAAAAGCTAAGATTCTCCCCTCTTGTTCCATCTCATTTTTGTCCCTGCCCTCAACAGTCCAACCCTAACACCCTGCCGGAGAGTAAACCTTTGTGTGTGTGGTGTGTGTGTGTGTGTGTGTGTGTGTGTGGGGTGTGTGTGGGTGGGTGGTGTGGGTGTGGGTGTGGGTGTGCTGTGTGTGCGTGAGTGTGTGCATACATTCGAACTTGTAAAAAAAATCCTATTAAGTGTAAGTGGCTGCATGCGAATGAGTAGGATGAATGAAAGCGCTTTGATGTGTTTTGTTGCAAGATATAGCGCTATATAAATTCCATGTATTATTATTATTATTATCATTATTATTATTATTATTATTCAATATATTATTACCATAATGATGTTGCACGTTTTATTATTACTGATTTGCCATAATGTATGAGATAACGTGATAATTACAATTGTCCTATCTAATCACTTGCAATCTATATGCCACGACTGATTATGAATGTTCTCAAGTATAATAATAACAACACAAACATGCCCAGCATGCTTCCTAGAGAGAAGTGAGCTCCGCCAGGTCCTTCCCTCCCCCCCATAAAGGCGCAATGCTCGAGATAGAATAGACAGTGCAGCAGCCCAACAACAGTGAAGTTTTCTGGCATCGGGTCGCGGCAGTTCTGTGTTCATGCAGAGTATCCGGGATAAAGAGAACCTGGCAACACCTTCCCTGGCTTCTGCTTGCGGATCTGCAGGCTTGCAGTCTAAGTCACTGGTTATACTAGGTAGATATATAGATATATAATAATAATAATAATAATAATAATGTATGGACTTTATATAGCGCTGTATCTTGCCAAAGGAACGAATCAAAGCGCTTACATTCAAATCATTTACACTCATGCAATCATTCATGAATAAAATAAAAAGATACCAACATCAATCACACACACACACACACACCACACACACACAACACACCCCACACACACACACACACACACACACACACACACCACACACACACACACACACACAACCCCACACAAACCACACACACACACACTTTTTAAGTTCACATTTTTTATGTGTGGGTTTGCTGGGGGGGGGGGGGGGGGGGGGCAAACAACAACTAACAACAAACGGGTATCAGTTATTCAATCAGAGCAAATATCAGATATTCATTTTTTGATAAGAAGGAACAATTTATCATTTATGGTCAATAGAGAAACCGGGATTATAGCCCTCCCTCCACCTTTCCCCCAAGTTATTCCAGATGAAGGTCAAACACCCGAGGTGTAACCACCCGACTGTGTGTCAGACCCTGCGCTTACTCCGCTCTGCCGCTCCCTAAAGTATGGCTACAACTGTGCACAACGCTGTCAGAACTTTTGTAGGCAGTGAACACAGGAGTAACATACTGAAGAGAGAACACCTTCTTCTTAGGGGACGGGATAGCCTGGTGGTTAAAGTGATGTATTCGTGATCTGCTGGCCCGGTTTCGATTCTCGTTCAAGAGGATTTTTCCTCTGGAGTTAACATCAGTGCTGACTCCACTCTCCCCCAAAAGTCCTTCGAATGAGACTATAAACCGAGGTCCCGTGTGCGAACGCACGCAGAACATCTTGTGTACACGTTAAAACCGGCTCCGCTTTTCGGAAGAGTAGGCCATTGTGTGCCGGTGGGAACGGATGACAAAATTGACAAAACTGCATACACACGGGGACTGGATGAAAAAAAAGCACATGAGTGCTTATTCTATTATCCTGGAAATCACAGAATAAATAAGTAATCAATATAAAAAAATAATAGGGTCACCACACAACATTCTAAAGGTCTTTCTTTAAAAACATAAGTTAAGGAAACTGTTAAAAGAAAGCGACCAGAAGAGCTGGCATCATTCATTTTTTAAAATTATTGTCCCGATCATTGTTAAAAAAACCAAGATGGCATTGCGGATAGAACATTTTTTGTTGTTGATGTCCAGGGAAATGTTAAGAAAAGAAACAGAAACATGAGGACTTAAACAAAAATGTCTCTGGAACTGTCATGTTATCTTATCTGGAAATAAAAACATTTGACTTGACGAGCTGACTTGACTTGAACATGTGAAGGAGCTGGAAGTTTCTGACATAGTTGTTCGTAAATGTCCGTAAAACTGTTGATGGGGTTAGGTGGATTTTCTGACACACACAAATGTTCATAGAATTGCCAGGGAAAGGAGATGGAAGTGCAGACAGACATTCTAAATAGTTCCCAGGGAACTGTTGAGTAAAAAGAGAGATAATAAAGCGCTGACAGAATCTGGTGAAAATCCAAGGAATTGTTAAGGAATGAATACAGAAATAGATATTGTCATATGTCAGGAAATTGTCAGGTAAAGCAAATAGAAGTACTGACAGAAATAAAGAATGTCCAGGGAATTGTCAGGAGAAGGATAAAGAAGTGCTGTCAGAAATAAAGAATGTCCAGGGAATTGTCAGGAGAAGGATAAAGATGTGCTGTCAGAAATAAAGAATGTCCAGGGAATTGTCAGGAGAAGGATAAAGAAGTGCTGTCAGAAATAAAGAATGTCCAGGGAATTGTCAGGAGAAGGATGAAGAAGTGCTGTCAGAAATAAAGAATGTCCAGGGAATTGTCAGGAGAAGGATAAAGATGTGCTGTCAGAAATAAAGAATGTCCAGGGAATTGTCAGGAGAAGGATAAAGAAGTGCTGTCAGAAATAGAGAATGTCCAGGGAATTGTCAGGAGAAGGATAAAGAAGTGCTGTCAGAAATAAAGAATGTCCAGGGAATTGTCAGGAGAAGAACATTGAAGTGCTGACAGAAAAAACCCTCCAAATGTGAAGAAAGGGAATGGAAGTGAACACAACAGCACAAAAGAAAACACAGCAAAACAGCATCAGGAGCAACAACAGCAACAACAACATCAACAACAATAGGTGGACAACATTGCAAAGAGGACAGGATAGCAATGTGCAGAGATCTAGGCATTGGCACACTACAGAGGTCTAGGCATTGGCACACTGCAGAGGGATAGACATTGGTACACTACAGAGGGATAGACATTGGCACACTACAGAGGTCTAGACATTGGCACACTACAGAGGTCTAGGCATTGGCACACTACAGAGGGATATACATTGGCACACTACAGAGGTCTAGGCATTGGCACACTAGAGAGGTGTAGGCAATGGCACACTACAGAGGTCTAGGCAATGGCACACTACAGAGGGATAGACATTGGTACACTACAGAGGTCTAGACATTGGTACACTACAGAGGTCTAGACATTGGCACACTACAAAGTTCTAGGCATTGACACACTACAGAGGTCTAGACATTGGCACACTACAGAGGTCTAGACATTGGCACACTACAGAGGTCTAGACATTGGCACACTACAGAGGTCTAGACATTGGTACACTACAGAGGTCTAGACATTGGCACACTACAGAGGGATAGACATTGGCACACTACAGAGGTCTAGACATTGGCACACTACAGAGGTGTAGGCATTGGCACACTACAGAGGTCTAGGCAATGGCACACTACAGAGGGATAGACTTTTGTTGCCTAGATTTTACGTCTGTTGATTCAAAGTCATATTAGACAAAATGAATATAATTATCTTTAGTGTGTGTGTGTGTGTGTGTGGTGTGTGTGTGTGTGTGTGTGTGTGTGTGTTTTGTTATGTTATGTTGTGTTGTGTTGTGTTGCTGTGTGTCGTGGTATGTTTTATTTTTAATGGAAGCATGGAATAGATTTATTTATAGAAGTACAATATAAATCAATACACATTAACATTCAAAGTAACAACGCTACGCGCAGCAATGCAAAGCAATGCAATGCAGTGTAGAGCAAATATAATGCAATGCAATACAGTACATTGAAATGCAATGCAAGGAAACCAAGTGCTATAATATACATTAACGCAGAAGAACTGAAAACAGGAGACTTCTCACAGTAAAATGAACAGGCAAAAGAAGCAAGGAAAGCCTGCTAAAAGAATTAGTTGTCCGAGGGTCTAGAGGTAGTATACCTGCATAGAATGCAAGAGGTGTAGGTTCCATCTCTGTTTGACCCACAAAGTTTCCAGATGACTTGGAGTGGTGGTCTGGGTGCTGGTTTTTTGAATGAGACTTTAGACTGAGATCCTGAATGCAACACGCAATCAGGTCACATAAAAACCCCATGAAACAAGAGCTGTCCTTGGCAAAATATTGTTGCTAAATAGCAATAAAATAGCAGCAAGGATGGGGTAGCTCAGTGGTCGGTGCACTAGCTTTCCGCCAGACAAATTAAGCAGCATCGAGCGTGGTTACCACATGGATGGGTGACCGTTTGCGCGTCTTGGCTTCAGTACAATTCCCCAGTTCACCCAGCTGTAAATGGGTACCTGTCTCTTTAGGGTCAGGGAAGGTAAAGCAGCGAGGGAATAGAGATGGGCGCCGCCCTCTATGTGCTGGCCCCTAGAGTAGCGAGGTCTCTGACGCCTCGCTTCCCTACGACGCTATAGGTTATGGGATACCTTTACCTTTAAATAGCGTTGTGACAGGACAACAATGCAGACATAAAATGGGAGAAGAAAAAATAAAGGATGGCACACATGAAGTCTATAAGCTGGGATAATCAGCAGTCTGAACGTAAAGAGCTCTGCCTCAGTCTCAGATCACCCATCTTATGGACAGCTTGACGGGCCTCATCTTGTAAACTAACGTCTCTTCTTACAGATGACTTCTTCCTTCCACATTAATGTCTCTTCTTACAGATGACTTCTTCCTTCCACACCTTGTTAATTAATGTCTCTTCTTACAGATGACGTCTTCCTTCCACACCTTGTTAATTAATGTCTCTTCTTACAGATGACTTCTTCCTTCCACACCTTGTGAAATAACATCTTTTCTTACAGATGACTTCCTCCTTCCACACCTTGTGAACTAACATCTCTTCTTACAGATGACCTCTTCCTTCCACATTAATGTCTCTTCTTACAGATGACCTCTTCCTTCCACATTAATGTCTCTTCTTACAGATGACTTCTTCCTTCCACACCTTGTAAACTAACGTCTCTTCTTACATATGACCTCTTCCTTCCACATTAATGTCTCTTCTTTACAGATGACTTCTTCCTTCCACACCTTGTAAACTAACGTCTCTTCTTACAGATGACGTCTTCCTTCCACATTAATATCTCTTCTTTACAGATGACTTCTTCCTTCCACACCTTGTTAATTAATGTCTCTTCTTACAGATGACGTCTTCCTTCCACACCTTGTTAATTAATGTCTCTTCTTACAGATGACTTCTTCTTTCCATATGTTGTTAACGTTTCTTCTTTACAGATGACTTCTGCTGAAGCTTTTCCTGATGAATGAAATGATTTCTATTGCCACTTTGAGCGTGAAGAGCTTAAACACAATCTTGACTGTGTTCTTTTTAAACTGCCAAAAAACGTCTGTAATAATGATCTAGAAGATTTGATCGTTGATTCCACAGATGTGAAATCAATATTTAAAACATTGCATGTGAGGAAGGTTGTGGGTGTGGATGGTTTTTGTGGACGACTTTTAAATCTTGTTCTGAACAGCTGTGTCATATTTTTAGTGATTTATTTTCTCTGTCTGTAAAAGCGTGCCATTTTCCAGGACTCTGGAAAAAAACAATTTTTCCCGTTCTGAAAATAACCACCCCAAATCTTTAAATGATTACAGACCTGTAGCTCTCACCCCAATAATAATGAAATGTTTTGAAAGAATTATTCTGAAACGGCTTCTTTTCTCCATACATTCATATCTAGATCCTCTTCAGTCTGCATACAAAGCCAACAGAAGCACAAATGACGCTAAAATTATCTTGCTGAACATTGTTTTCTCCAACCTAGAAAAATCTGACTCTTTTGTTTGTATACTTTTCATCGACTTCTCCTCTGCCTTCAATACCATTCAGCCCCATCTCTTAGCACTCAAACTCCTCTCAATAATCGTATGTCCTCGTCTCATTCTCTGGATAATAAGCTTTTTGACAGATCGAATACAATTTGTCTGATTTCAAAAAGCAACATCTACTGAAAAATCAACTTACATTGGTTCTTCCCAAGGCACTGTTCTGTCCCCCATCCTTTTCACCCTGTACACTAATGACTACACTGGATTTGATCTTATACCGTTAATAAAATATTCTGATGACTATTCTAAACAAGTACAGGAGTTTACCTACTAGTGAAACAGAAATGTCTTGACTTAAACATCAAAAAGACTCAAGAGATGCTAATTGATTTTCGTAAAAACCCTGAGCCTATACTAAATCTGTACATTGATGGTGTACTGGCTGAGCGTGTGCATAACTATAAATACCTAGATACCTTTATTGATGACAAACTGAACTTCAATGGTAATACAGATTTAGTAAACAGAAGATGCCATTCTCGAATGTTTTTACAACAAAAACTCTAGAGTATTCAGGTAAATGTTAAAGTGTTACAAAATTTATATCGATACTTTATCCAGTCAAAAAACTGACTGTCAAAAACAAAAGCATACTGAAAAGTATTGTAACCAGATGTGGCAACATTGTGGGCTGTGAGCAAATAAAACTACGTGAGAGACAGAGCGAGACAGGTTGTAAGTGATGGTACTCATTTGCTAGCAAAATATTTCAAACTCTTCTCTTCTCAAAAGCGCCTCAGATTACTCAAGTCTAAAACTATGCGATATAAAAATAGTTTAATACTCACCTCAACTCTGCTGCCTTGTTAAGTGCTTTACAATTTTAACTGAAAATGACCCAAAAGGGAGAGAAGGGGTAAAAGAGGAGAGAAGAGAGAGAGAGAGAGGAGAAGGGGGGAGGAGAGAGAGAAGAAGAGGAGAGAGAGAGAGAGGGCAGAAAGGGGGGAAGGGGACGACAGAGAAAAGAGACGGGGAGAGAGGGGGAAAGGGGAGGAGGGGGGGAAAGGGGGGGGGTGGGGTGAATGTGTAATGGAAATCAGGCTCGTAGAAAAAAGTGACCATTTTGAAGAGGAAAGGGACCTACTTTTGTTTTGCTATGTTCAATTTTTAATAAACAGGTGTGTTTTGTGGGTTTTTTTTCTTTTCCCTACAAAGGGTTTAAGAAATTTTTTTTATGTCTTAAAAAAACCTGGCTGTTTTTTTTAGATGTTTTTAATTTTAACGAATAAGGTTTAAAATTGATTTTTTTTATATTAACTATTTAGATTTTTGGTTTTTGCCATACAAATCTGCGCCGTGTGCAAATGTTTTTTTGGGGGGGTTGTTTGTTTGTTTTTTTGTGGGTTTGTGTTGGGGGGGGCGCGCGGCGAGCGTGTGGGTGGGTATGCGTTGGGATACTGGGGCACGTTAAATGTTTTTTATTAATTTTATGGGCGAAATTTTATGGCTGAGGGATTGTGATTTTGGGGTTTTTATATTGTGATGAGTACGGCGATGGGATATGCTGTGGGTATATTTCCCCGACATAAAGTTTAATGTTAAGTTTTTTTGAAAAGAAAGTTGTAACCCCTGGAATTTCGTGTTCTGGTATTAAGTGTTTGAAAATTTTTTTGAAATTTGAAATTTCCCCACTTTGTTAATAAAGCTCTTCTTAACGATGAATTCTTCTTTCCACATCTTGTTAGTCTCTTCTACAGATAAATTTCTTTCCACATCTTGTTAAGTCTCTTCTTACAGATGACGTCTTCTTTCCACATCTTGTTCCCCAAATGTCTTTTTATTTTAAGTCCCCTTTGAGGTCAGGTCAGGGGTTTCCCCTGCTCTGGTAACCATGTAAACCGTACTGCCTGTTCCATGTGGGGGAGCCCCCCGCCCCAAAAAAACCAGTCAGGAGAGGGATGGGCCCCACTTGGCTGTACTTGCCTTAAGACTGTCTAGTTGCATGCCACTATGGCAGTTGGGAAAAGGGGGGCTTGCCTACCCCAGGTTTTGGGAAATCTGGACACCGGCGGACGCTGCGGAGGAAAACCCTTGGTTCCCAAAGGAGGGAAAGGCGGTTACAGCAAATGCGCTTGGAGCGCACAGGGCAAGTTGGCACTAAATAATGGCCATCCACTGCAACCGGCCCATCACCAGTCGTCTTGAGTCATTTTTGCACTGGACATAGGTGGTCTGAGAGAGAGTGTGGGTCGACGTCCCCGCACTCTTCTTCACTTAAAAAAAGTCATCGTGCAAACTCCCCATTCATCCATCATCCATCATCAAAAGTCCTGTGGCGACAGCAAGCGGTGAAGGAAGGTGTGGGTACATGCAGTCGTAGTTGCCCCTGCACACAGGCGGCTCAGGTTAAGGGTCCTACCTACTGAATGGTGCAGCGGTAGGTTTCGGAGCCGTTGAGCGATTGAGCAGCCCTCTTCAGGAATGCAAGGTCACTCCTTGCATGAGGAAGGGGCTAGAAAAGGTGCCCTAAACATTGCCCGTCACATCATCCTGGCTAGCTTTACCCCGGTGGTGGGACCCTGCTCATGCCCGTCGAAACATGTGAAAAAATCAAGAAGAAAAAGAATAGATTAAAAGTTTCTGAACCTTGCTAGTCAAGTCAAGTCAAGTCAAAATTTTATTTCTAGATGGTACATTGAAAAGCAATGCATTTGCTTTTTTTCATCAAGCCATCTATCTAAGAACAAATTTCTTAATGATTATACTAAGATACTAATTATTGATCATCAGCTCGTTGGAATGTGCGAACACTTCTCGACAGGAACGAGAGCACAGGACCCCAGAGACGAACCGCACTTATCGCAGGCGAACTCGCCAGATACAACATCGACATTGCTGCCCTTAGTGAGACCAGGCTAGCAGGCGAGGGCGAACTATGCAAACAAGGCACAGGCTACACCTTCTTTTGGAGTGGACGTGGGCCTGAAGAGAGACGTGAGGCTGGAGTTGGCTTTGCAGTAGGAATAACACTTGTTGGTAAGCTGGCTGGACCCCCAAAAGGAATGAATGATAAACTTATGACGAACAGACTTCCCTTATCTCATGGGAAGAATTTTGCTACCCTTGTCAGTGCTTATGCTCCCACCATGACAAATCCAGAGGACATCAAGGACAAGTTTTATGAAGACTTGAATGCTTTTATTGCCTCTGTTCCCAACGCAGACAAGCTCATCATCCTTGGTGACTTCAATGCGAGAGTAGGCTGTGACAGTACCGCGTGGGAAGGTGTGATTGGAAAGCATGGAGTTGGCAACTGCAACAGCAACGGCCTACTGCTCCTCCAGACTTGCGTGGAGCATGACCTACTGATCACAAACACGACTTTCAACCTCCATACGCGTAACAGGTCATCATGGATGCATCCCCGCTCTAGGCACTGGCATAGTATTGACTATGTCATCACTAGGAGGAGGGGCAGGGAGGATGTTCGTGTCACAAAGGCCATGTGTGGAGCAGAATGCTGGACAGACCACCGTCTCGTCGTCTCTAAGCTCAGGTTGCGTGTCCAGCCCAGGAGACGGCCACAAGGCGTGAAAGCACCTAAACGCCTGAATGTCAACAAGATGAAGAACGACACAGTCAAGCGGTCTCTTGTTGCCGCCTTGGAGGAACGCCTAGAGCCCATTGTGTGGATAGCCAAAACGTGGAAATCAGCATGGGGAATACTCCGTGAGATCGTGTGTAACACAGCTATGGAGTGCCTCGGCCCTACTTCCAGGCGACACAGGGATGGTTTGACGGAACTGTGAAGAGATCACACAGTTATTGGAAGACAAGCGTGTGCTATAAGGCCCACTGGGTGACCCAACATCAACAGCAAAGAAAGATGCACTAAGGAACAAGCATAGCATCATCAGCTAAAGCTGCATCAGATGCAAGACTCCTGGATCAGTAATAAAGAGATGAGATCCAAGGATATGCTGACAGGAATGACATGAACTTTATGATGGACTCAAAGAGATCTATAGTCCCACACTCAAGATCACCACCTCTCCTAAGTGCAGACGGGTCTTCTCTCATCACTGACAAAGACAAGATCCTTGAGAGATGGGATGAACATTTTGACAATGTTCTAAACCGTCCTTCCACCATCAACGATGAAGCTATTAACCGCCTCCCACAATTTCCAGTCGACGAGATGATGAGTGCCATACCAACCTTTGAGGAGATCCAGAAAGCAATTCGCCTGCTGTCCAGTGGTAAAGCACCCGGCGCAGACTCATCCAGCTGAATCTACAAAGGGG
>CM054156.1:33689987-33704987 GCA_028751875.1 Rapana venosa
ATTTAAGCGTGTGACAGGAAAACAATGCAGACATAAAATGGGAAAAAAAATAAAGGATGGGCGCACATGAAGTCTATAAGCTGGGAAATCAGCAGTCTGAACGTAGAGCTCTGCCTCAGTCTCAGAGTACCCAGTCTATGGACAGCTTGACGTCTCATCTAAACAAACGCTCTTTACAGATGGACTTCTCCTTATATAAGTCTCTCTACGGGAAATGCTTCTACCACACTTGGTAAATAAGCTCATTCTTAAATGATGCTCACATTAATGTCTCTTCTTACAGATGACTTCTTCCTTCCACACCTTGTTAATTAATGTCTCTTCTTACAGATGACGTCTTCCTTCATCATTAATGTCTCTTCTTACAGATGATGTCTTCCTTCCACATTAATGTCTCTTCTTTACAGATGACTTCTTCCTTCCACATTAATGTCTCTTCTTTACAGATGACTTCTTCCTTCCACACCTTGTTAATTAATGTCTCTTCTTTACAGATGACGTCTTCCTTCCACACCTTGTTAATTAATGTCTCTTCTTACAGATGACGTCTTACGTCCACATTAATGTCTCTTCTTACAGATGACTTCTTCCTTCCACACCTTGTGAACTAACATCTTTTCTTACAGATGACTTCTTCCTTCCACACCTTGTGAACTAACATCTCTTCTTACAGATGACCTCTTCCTTCCACATTAATGTCTCTTCTTACAGATGACTTCTTCCTTCCACACCTTGTAAACTAACGTCTCTTCTTACATATGACTTCTTCCTTCAACACCTTGTGAACTAACATCTCTTCTTACAGATGACCTCTTCCTTCCACATTAATGTCTCTTCTTTACAGATGACTTCTTCCTTCCACACCTTGTAAACTAACGTCTCTTCTTACATATGACTTCTTCCTTCAACACCTTGTAAACTAACGTCTCTTCTTACAGATGACCTCTTCCTTCCACATTAATATCTCTTCTTTACAGATGACTTCTTCCTTCCACACCTTGTTAATTAATGTCTCTTCTTACAGATGACTTCTTCTTTCCATATGTTGTTAACGTTTCTTCTTTACAGATGACTTCTGCTGAAGCTTTTCCTGATGAATGAAATGATTTCTATTGCCACTTTGAGCGTGAAGAGCTTAAACACAATCTTGACTGTGTTCTTTTTAAACTGCCAAAAAACGTCTGTAATAATGATCTAGAAAATTTGATCGTTGATTCCACAGATGTGAAATCAATATTTAAAACATTGCATGTGAAGAAGGTTGTGGGTGTGGATGGTTTTTGTGGACGACTTTTAAATCTTGTTCTGAACAGCTGTGTCATGTTTTTAGTGATTTATTTTCTCTGTCTGTAAAAGCGTGCCATTTTCCAGGACTCTGGAAAAAAACAATTTTTCCTGTTCTGAAAATAACCACCTCAAATCTTTAAATGATTACAGACCTGTAGCTCTCACCCCAATAATAATGAAATGTTTTGAAAGAATTATTCTGAAACGGCTTCTTTTCTCCATACATTCATATCTAGATCCTCTTCAGTCTGCATACAAAGCCAACAGAAGCACAAATGACGCTAAAATTACCTTGTTGAACATTGCTTTCTCCAACCTAGAAAAATCTGACTCTTTTGTTTGTATACTTTTCATCGACTTCTCCTCTGCCTTCAATACCATTCAGCCCCATCTCTTAGCACTCAAACTCCTCTCAATAATCGTATGTCCTCGTCTCATTCTCTGGATAATAAGCTTTTTGACAGATCGAATACAATTTGTCTGATTTCAAAAAGCAACATCTACTGAAAAATCAACTTACATTGGTTCTCCCCAAGGCACTGTTCTGTCCCCCATCCTTTTCACCCTGTACACTAATGACTACACTGGTTTTGATCTTATAACCGTTAAAAAATATTCTGATGACTATTCTAAACAAGTACAGGAGTTTACCTACTAGTGAAACAGAAATGTCTTGACTTAAACATCAAAAAGACTCAAGAGATGCTAATTGATTTTCGTAAAAACCCTGAGCCTATACTAAATCTGTACATTGATGGTGTACTGGCTGAGCGTGTGCATAACTATAAATACCTAGATACCTTTATTGATGACAAACTGAACTTCAATGGTAATACAGATCTAGTAAACAGAAGATGCCATTCTCGAATGTTTTTACAACAAAAACTCTGGAGTATTCAGGTAAATGTTAAAGTTTTACAGAATTTATATCGATACTTTATCCAGTCAAAAAACTGACTGTCAAAAACAAAAGCATACTGAAAAGTATTGTAACCAGATGTGGCAACATTGTGAGCTGTGAGCAAATAAAACTACGTGAGAGACAGAGCGAGACAGGTTGTAAGTGATGGTACTCATTTCCTAGCAAAATATTTCAAACTCTTCTCTTCTCAAAAGCGCCTCAGATTACTCAAGTCTAAAACTATGCGATATAAAAATAGTTTAATACTCACCTCAACTCTGCTGCCTTGTTAAGTGCTTGACAATCAACCTGAACTGACCCAAGCGAGAGAGAGAGAGTAAGAGAGAGAGAGAGAGAGAGAGAGAGTGAGAGAGAGAGAGAGAGAGAGAGAGAGAGAGAGAGAGAGAGAGAGAGAGAGAGAGAGAGAGAGACAGACAGACAGACAGACAGACAGACAGACAGACAGAGACAGAGACGGAGACAGAGAGGAGCTATTGGTGGAGGAAGGGAGTGAGGGAGTGGGGTGAATGTGGTAATGGAAATACAGAGCTCAGATAGAAAAAGATGAGCCATTTTGAAGCCTAGGAAAGGCGACCTACTATTGTTATAAGCAATGTTCAATGTTTTAATAAAACAGAGTGATAGTTTTCGCTGGTATATTTTTCTTACCGTACAACATGTTATAAGAATTTGTTTTATGTCATAAAAATACCTGCGCATGTTTTTATCTTAGACTGTTTTCAATTTCTTAACAGAATAAGGTTCTAATTTCATTGATATCTTTCTTATCATTCAACATATTATAGCAATTTGGTGTATGCCATACAAATCCGTGCGCACGTGTGCAAATGTTTCGTGTGTGTGTGTGTGTGTGTGTGTGTTATGTGTTGGGGCGCGCGCGCGAGCTGTGTGTGAGTGCGTGGATGCGTTGGCATACTGGAGCACGTATAAGTGTTTGTTATTAATTTTACTGGGCGAATTAATGACTGGCTGAGGCATTGATGATTTGTGGGGGATTTTTATATTGTGATGAGTACGTGCTGATGTTCGGATACTGCTGTGTGGTATATTTCCGCGACATAATGTTTACATGTCTAATGTTATTATGAATGGCTTGTAACCCGTGTGAATTTCGCTGTCTCTGAGATAATAAAGTGTTTGAATTTGAATTTGAATTCGAATTCCACACTTTGTTAACTAACGCCTCTTCTTAACAGATGAATTCTTCTTTCCACATCTTGCTAATGTCTCTTCTTACAGATGATTCTTCTTTCCACATCTTGCTAACGTCTCTTCTTACAGATGACGTCTTCTTTCCACATCTTGTTAACGTCTCTTCTTACAGATGGTCAGGTCAGGGTGTTTCTCCTGCTACTGGTAACCATGTAAACCAGTACTGCCTGTTCCATGTGGGGGAGCCAACCCCGACCCCAAAAAACCAGTCAGGAGAGGGATGGGCTCCACTTGGCTGTACTTGCCTTAAGACTGTCTAGTTGCATGCCACTATGGCAGTTGGGAAAGGAGGGCTTGCCTACCTCAGGTATGCAAAGTCTGGACACCGGCGGACGCTGCGGAGGAAACCTAAATGGTTCAACGGAGAGAAAGGCGGTTACAGCACTGCGCTATGGAGCGCACAGGGCAAGTTGAGGCACTAAAGATAACTTGGCCATCCACTGCAACCGGCTCCATCACCAGTCGTCTTGAGTCATTCTTGCCACTGGACATATGTGGTCTCGGACGAGAGTGTGAGGTCGACGTCGCGCAACTCTTCTTCACTTAAAACAAAGTCATCGTGCAACTCTTCATTCATCCATCATCCATCATCAAAAGTCCTGTGGCGACAGGCAAGCGGTGAAGTTACACGTGTGGGTACACTGGCAGTCGTAGTTGCAACCCTGCACACAGGCGGCTCAGGCTAATAGGGTCACTACCTACTGAATGGTGCAGCGGTAGGTTTCGGAAGCCGTCTGAGCGACTGAGCAGCCCTCTTCAGGAATGCACTGCTCACCTCCTTAGCATGAGGAAGGGGCTAGAAAAGGTGCCCTAAACATTGCCTGCTCCACATCATCCTGGCTAGCTTACCGCGGCTGGCTGAGGACCCTGCTCATGCAGTCGAAACATAGTGAAAAAAATCAAGAAGAAAGAATAGGACACAGTTTCTGAACCTTGCTAGTCAAGTCAAGTCAAGTCAAAATTTTATTTCTAGATGGTACATTGAAAAGCAATGCATTTGCTTTTTTCATCAAGCCATCTATCTAAGAACAAATTTCTTAATGATTATACTAAGATACTACATTATTGCATCATCAGCTAGTTGGAATGTGCGAACACTTCTCGACAGGAACGAGAGCACAGGACCCCAGAGACGAACCGCACTTATCGCAAGCGAACTCGCCAGATACAACATCGACATTGCTGCCCTTAGTGAGACCAGGATAGCAGGCGAGGGCGAACTATGCAAACGAGGCACAGGCTACACCTTCTTTTGGAGTGGACGTGGGCCTAAGAGAGACGTGAGGCTGGAGTTGGCTTTGCAGTAAGAATAACACTTGTTGGTAAGCTGGCTGGACCCCCAAAAGGAATGAATGATAGACTTATGACGATGAGACTCCCCTTATCTCATGGGAAGAATTTTGCTACCCTTGTCAGTGCTTATGCTCCCACCATGACAAATCCAGAGGACATCAAGGACAAGTTTTATGAAGACTTGAATGCTTTTAGTGCCTCTGTTCCCAACGCAGACAAGCTCATCATCCTTGGTGACTTCAATGCGAGAGTAGGCTGTGACAGTACCGCGTGGGAAGGTGTGATTGGAAAGCATGGAGTTGGCAACTGCAACAGCAACGGCCTACTGCTCCTCCAGACTTGCGTGGAGCATGACCTACTGATCACAAACACGACTTTCAACCTCCTACACGTAACAGGACATCATGGATGCATCCCCGCTCTAGGCACTGGCATCTTATTGACTATGTCATCACCAGGAAGAGGGACAGGGAGAATGTTCGTGTCACAAAGGCCATGTGTGGAGCAGAATGCTGGACAGACCACCGTCTCGTCGTCTCTAAGCTCAGGTTGCGTGTCCAGCCCAGGAGACGGCCACAAGGCGTGAAAGCACCTAAACGCCTGAATGTCAACAAGATGAAGAACGACACAGTCAAGCGGTCTCTTGTTGCCGCCTTGGAGGAACGCCTAGAGCCCATTGTGCTGGATAGCCAAAACGTGGAATCAGCATGGGGAATACTCCGTGAGATCGTGTGTAACACAGCTATGGAGTGCCTCGGCCCTACTTCCAGGCGACACAGGGACTGGTTTGACGAGAACTGTGAAGAGATCACACAGTTATTGGAAGACAAGCGCTGTGCCTATAAGGCCCACCTGGGTGACCCAACATCAACAGCAAAGAAAGATGCACTAAGGAACAAGCATAGCATCATCCAGCTAAAGCTGCATCAGATGCAAGACTCCTGGATCAGTAATAAAGAAGATGAGATCCAAGGATATGCTGACAGGAATGACATGAACTTCTATGATGGACTCAAAGAGATCTATAGTCCCACCACATCAAGATCACCACCTCTCCTAAGTGCAGACGGGTCTTCTCTCATCACTGACAAAGACAAGATCCTTGAGAGATGGGATGAACATTTTGACAATGTTCTAAACCGTCCTTCCACCATCAACGATGAAGCTATTAACCGCCTCCCACAATTTCCAGTCGACGAGATGATGAGTGCCATACCAACCTTTGAGGAAGTCCAGAAAGCAATTCGCCTGCTGTCCAGTGGTAAAGCACCCGGCGCAGACTCTATCCCAGCTGAAATCTACAAAGGGGGTGGCAGAGCACTGACTGAAAAACTTCATGAGCTCTTCCAAGTCGTATGGCAGCATGAGACACTTCCGCAAGACTTCAAAAATGCCTCCATCATACATCTATATAAGAACAAAGAAAACCACCAGGCCTGTGACAACCACCGAGGAATATCTCTACTGTCCATCGCAGGCAAGGTCCTGGCCAGAGTACTGCTGAACCGGCTCATAGTCCACCTTGAGCAAGACCTTCTTCCAGAGAGTCAATGTGGCTTCCGGAAAGATCGCGGGACTATCGAAATGGTGTTTGCTGCCAGGCAGCTCCAAGAGAAGTGTCAGGAACAAAACACTTACCTCTACTGCACCTTTGTTGATATGACCAAGGCCTTTGATACTGTTAGCAGAGAGGGTCTATGGAGAATCATGGCGAAGTACGGCTGCTCAAGAAAATTCATCGCCATCGTACGTCAGTTTCATGATGGTATGCTGGCCAGAGTACAAGACAATGGAGAGGCATCTGAACCCTTCCCAGTCACCAACGAGTGAAGCAGGGCTATGTTCTTGCTCCCACCCGTTCAGCCTCATGTTTTCAGCAATGCTGTCAGATGCGTTCAGAGATTCATATGTTGGTGTCAGCATCAGGTACAGGTATGATGGATCTCTCTTCAATCTCAGGAGGCTTCAAGCAAAAACCAAGGTCTCAACAGATATCATCAACGACTTCCTGTTTGCTGATGATTGCGCCCTCAATGCTGCTTCTGAAGCCGACATGCAAGACAGTGTTGACAAGTTCTCTGATGCTTGTGACAACTTTGGGTTGACAATCAGTACCAAGAAGACTGAAGTAATGCACCAACCAGCCCCAGGGAAGCCCTACGTGGAACCAAACATCTCCGTAAATGGACATAGACTCAAAGCAGTGGACAAATTTACTTATCTTGGCAGTACCCTCTCCCGCACAGTATCCATTGATGATGAGGTCAACAAAAGACTCGCCAAAGCAAGCGCTGCCTTTGGAAGACTCCGAAAGAATGTGTGGGACAAGAGAGGCATCTCAACAGAAACCAAGATCAAGGTCTACAAAGCGGTAGTGCTCACCACCCTGCTCTATGGCTCAGAGTCATGGACAGTCTACCAACGCCATGCTAAAAAGCTGAACCACTTCCACACCACCTGTTTGAGAAAACTGTTTGGCATCAAGTGGCAGAACAAGATCCCAGACACTGAGATGCTCAGTAGAGCAAACCTTCCCAGCATCCACACCATCCTGATGCAGACCCAGCTTCGCTGGGCAGGCCATGAAGGTTCGCATGCCAGACCATCAGCTCCCCAAGAAACTTCTGTTTGGCGAACTTCAGCATGAAAAGCGCTCCCAGGGAGGCCAGAAGAAACGCTTCAAGGACACTCTGAAAGCCTCGCTGAAAGCCTTCAACATTGAGATAAACTCATGGGAGCAGGCAGCAATGGAGAGGCCACAGTGGCGAACAGCTGTACGCAGTGACACCAAGGCCCACGAAGCAAACAGAATTGCGACAGCTGAGCAACGCAGGCAAGACAGGAAAGATAGAGCCTTCTAGTCTCCAAAAGCAGCCACTATACCCTGTCCATACTGCTCAAGAACTTTTCAAGCGCGGATTGGCCAAATAAGTCATCTTCGCACCCACAGAAATGGACCCTCCCAATCCCAGGATGAATAGATGGTCATCATCGATCCCGATGGACGAAGAAGAAGAAGACAGATGATGTCTTCCTTCCACATCTTGTTAATTAGCGTCTCTTCTTACAGATGACCTCTTCCTTCCACATCTTTAATTTAACGTCTCTTCTTACAGATGACCTCTTCCTTCCACATCTTGTTAATTAACGTCTCTTCTTACAGATGATCTCTTCCTTCCACATCTTGTTAAATAGCGTCTCTTCTTTACAGATGACACCCCCCCCCACCACAACCCGCTTGTAGAAATGCAAGAGGCATGTCAAAATTAATAGCAACTTTATGGGCATTCTGTAGTCGGAATTCCCTCTTTTCTATGCCTCACTGTGTTTCGGCCTCATTCCTTTTCTTCCTGTCACCTCTTTCTTGTCTATTTTGTGCTTTCTCTTTTCGATTCTTCAACTTTCTTTTTCAAGACAGACTTAAGAGATTGCAATAGCCTGCTACGATTGCGCTGGGCCTGACTTGCCAGGCGCTTAGCAGCAGCGCAAGGCACTTTTGCACATATGACAGGCACCACTAGGCGCTGTTTGAGCGCTCAAGAAAGAAGAATGCAGAGGAGAAGGTGAAGAAGAATGCAAAGAAGAATCCAAAGAAGAAGAATGCGAAGAAGAATGCAAAGAAGAATGCGACTGCAAAGAAGAATGCAAAGAAGAAGAAGAATGCAAAAAAAAAAA
Organism: Rapana venosa; assembly: GCA_028751875.1. Lineage (NCBI taxonomy): Eukaryota > Metazoa > Mollusca > Gastropoda > Neogastropoda > Muricidae > Rapana > Rapana venosa. The sequence goes on from CM054156.1 coordinate 33,698,377, forward strand.
TGCAAATAAGAAGAAGAAGACTGCAAAGAAAAATGCAAAGAAGATGAAGAAGAATGCGAAAAAGAAGAATGCTAAGAGTAAGAAGAAGAAGAAGAATGTGAAGAAGATGAAGAATAATTCGAACAAGAAGAAGAATGCAAAGAAGAATGCGAAGAAGAAAAATGTTCAGAGGAAGACTTTTAAGAATGCAAAGAATACGAAGAAGAATTCGAAGAAGAATGCAAAGAATAAGAATGCAAATAAAAGTAGAATAAGAATGCGAAGAAGAAGAATGCAAAGAAGAAGAATGCGAAGAAGAAGAATGCAAAGAAGAAAAAGAATGCGAAGAAGAATAATGCAAAAAAGAGGAAGAAAGCAAAGAAGAAGGTAAGGTAAAGGTAAAGGAGTCCCATAACCTATAAGTTCGTAGGGGAGCGAGGCGTCAGAAACCTCACTTCTCTAGGGCCAGCATATTGAGGGCGGCGCCCATCTCCTCTCCCTCGAATGCACAAAAGAAGAAGAACGCGAAGAAGAAGAAGAATGCAAGAAGAAGAATGCAAAGAAGAAGAATGCAAAGAAGAAGAATGCAAAGAAGAAGAATGCAAGAAGAATGTAAAGAAGAATGCAAAGAAGAAGACTGCGAAGAGGAAGAAGAAGAAAGAGAAGAATAAGAAGCATTCGAACAAGAACGCGAACAAGAAGAAAAATGCGAAGAAGAAGAATGTAAAAATACGAAGAAGAATGCAAAGAGGAAGAATGCAAATGAATAAGAATGCAAAGAAGAAGAAAAATGCGAAGGAGAAGTATGCAAAGAAGAATGTAAAGAAGAATGCAAAGAAGTAGAACAATGCGAAGAATAAGAATGCAAAGAAGAATAAGAATGCAAAGAAGAAGAATACAATGAAAAAGAATGCAAAGAAGAAGAAGATGAAGAAGAAGAATGCAAGAAGAAGAATGCGAAGAAAAGAATGCGAAAGAAGAAGGAGAAGAAGAAGGAGAGAAGAAGTGAAGAAGAATGAAGAATTGCGAAGAAGAAAAATGTAGAGAAGAAGAATGCAAAAGAAGAAGAAGAAAATGCAAAGAAGAAAGAATGCAAAGAAGAAGGAAGAACAGAAGAAGAAGGCAAAGAAATGAAGAATGCAAAGAAGATCAAGAAGAAGCAGAAGCAAAAGAAGAATGCGAAGAAGAAGAAGCGAAGAAAATATGCAAAGAAGAAGAAGAAGGAGAAGAGGAAGAACAGAAGAAGAAGATTGCAAGAAGAAAAAAAAAAGTTAAGAATAAAGAATGCAAAGAAGAATGAAGAAGAAGAATGCAAAGAAGAAAAAGAATGCAAAGAAGAAGAATAATGCGAAGAACAAGAATGCAAAAGAAGCAAAGGAGAAGTAGTAGAAAATGAAAGAAGAAGAACGCAAAGAATGCGAAGAAGAGAAAAAATGAAAGAACAAAGAACAAGGATGCAAAGAAAAAGAATGCAAAGAAGAAGAATTTACAGAAGAAGAAGAAGAAGAAGGAAAAGAAGAAGAATGACAAGAAGAAGAAATAAGAGAAGAAGGGAAGAAGAAGAAGAGAATGAAGAAGAACAAGAAGAATGCAAAGGAAAAGAAGAAGCGAAGAAGAAGAATGCAAGAAAGAATGCAAAGAAGCAAGAAGAAAAGAAGAGAAAAAGAGAAGAAAGAAGATGCAAAGAAAAAAGAAAATGTAAGAATAAGAATGCAAGAAGAAGAAGAGAATGCAAAGAAGAAAGAAGAATGCAAAGAAAAGAAAATGCGAAGAAAGAAGCAAAGAAGAAGAGAAGAGAGAAGAATGCAAAGAAAGAACAAGAAAGAAGAAGGAGAAGAAGATGCAAAGAAGAACAAGGCAAAGCAAGAAGAATGCAAAAGAAAATAGAAGAAGAAGAAGAAGAATGCGAGAAGAAGAAAAAGAGAAAAGAAGAAGATAGAATGCAAGTAAGAAGAAGAGAAGCGAAGAAGAAAGCAAAGAAGAAGAATGAAAAAAGAATGCAGAAGAAAGAAGAAGAAGAAGAATGCAAAGAGAATGCAGAAAGAAGAAGAAGTAAAGTAACGCGAAAGCACAAAGAGAAGAGAAGAATGCAAGAAAATACACAGGAGAATGCACTGTAAAGGCTGCAGTGACCCAAGCGCAGAGACAGAAGCCGCCATCACCTGCAGTCATGCGTCAAGCAATGACAGAAGATGCAACACGAAGACAGAAAGTGTGCAGAAGAAATGACAAGGACGTCTTCTGTCCTCGTGGCCGTTCAGCTCTGTCAAGGCTGCAGTGTTCCCCTGCCTGCCAGAGGACAGAAGCCGCCACTCACGCCCTGCTGTCATGCGTCCAAGCAATTCGACACAAGTCACGAATGACAGCATAAGTGTGCAGTGAAATGACAAAGTCTCTGTCGTCGTGGCCGTGTCCATCCAGTAATGCATACACAATGGTCTTTTACTCAACAACACGTGGAAGGGCTCGTAACGCTCAGCACTTGTACCCCCCACACCTCGGTACCAGCAACCCCGGGTTCACAAGCTAGACCATACTACAGCAAAAGTTTAAACAGCTAATAGCCAGGTGAATCATAAAACAAGACAGCTTTTGCCAAACGCTATGTAATTAGTCCTTAGCAGTTACGAAAAGATATAAGTTTAAGTACCCAGAAATATGATGAGTTCACTAAGGAGTGGTTAGAGGGTGAGGTTTCTAATTGATAGGGTGCAGATAGATTCAAATCCCATACTGGGGAAGGGGATAGCCTGGTGGCTAGAGAATTGGGCTAACAATCTGACGCCGGCATTGTCCCGGGTTTGAGCTATCACCAAGACACCTGTTCTAGGGTTTTTCCCCCTGAAGTTAACACCACTTCCGACTCCACTTTGCTAGAAAGTCCTTCAGATGACACTATAAACCGAGGCCATGTGTGTGATCTCACTGGGGACAACTTGCACACACGTTAGAGTCTATTCTGCGTTTTGTAAGACTAGACCATTGAGTCTGTGTAGGAACAAATGACAACAGACCGGATGCCAATAATTCCCTTCTTCAGAACTGAAGAAGTAGGATCTGAAGTTAAGAATCCGTAGCAACCCCCGTAGTTGCATTTTGCGCAGCATAACGTTTTGTGTCCAAGGAAGAAGGAAGGAAGGAAGGAAGAAGACAACCACTTCCATGATCAGCTCTGGAAAGAACAACTGACGCTGCTCGAGCTCAGGAGGGTGGGTGGTCTACAAATAACTCGCCTGCCTAGAAAAAGAAAAGTGCAAGTTCGATCACAGTTTGAACAGGATTTTCCCTCCATCCACTAAACCTCGGCTGCTAGTCTTTTGGATGAGGCGATAAACCGAGTACAAAACACATTTAGCGCACGTAAAACAACCCACGGCAACAGCAGAGTTACCCCTGGAAAAACTCTGTAGAAAAGACACTTTCATAAGGAAATAAAGGACTTACTAACAGGAAAGAAAGAAAAGAAGAAGTGTTGGTGCTGTACGTGTGGCGACGTGCGTTCTTCCAGGAAGAGCATCCCACATTTTACACACACTACTCTGCTTTGAGCAAAAGTGGTATATGATGCATTACAATAGAGTATTTGCTGCTTTTGAGGTGCGGCCAGAATAGACCGATCTTGCTCAAAGCTCCAACGTGAAGAAAACGCCTCTTTACAACAGCAGAGATGTGCTTTTACAAAGAGACATTCTCCCGTGGGTAGACCAGGAGCCTGTCAGTAGAAATAGAATTACCATCTTCTGGAAATTCTGTGCTACAAATTCCCTCTTGTCTATCCCTTTCCTTCTTTCTGCTATGTTCCTTTTCTTTCTGTCATCTCGGATCCTCTTGTCCCTTTTCTCCCTTCTTAGTCCGTTCTCCTGCTTTTTTCCCTCCAGGAAGACTTAACAGATAACAGTTTTCTCCTACGCCGAAGTCGGATGCGCTGGGCCTGACTTGTCAGGCGCGTAAGGACGTCATTTTGCTCCTATGACGGCAGACGTGTGAGCGTTCGCCACCGACGCCGACGACGAAGAAGAGGAATGCGAAGAATGCAAAGAAGAAGATGCGAAGAAGAAGAATGCAAAGAAGAAGATGCGAAGAAGAAGAATGCGAAGAAGAATGCAAAGAAGATTGCAAGGAAGAAGAATGCAAAGAAGAAAAATAATGCAAAGAAGAAGATAAATGCAAAGAAGAAGAAGAAGAATGCAAAGGAGAAAATGCAAAGAAGGAGAATAATGCAAAGAATAAGAATACAAAGAAGAAGAAGAATGCAAAGAAGAAGAAGAATGCAAAGAAGAAGAAGAATGCAAAGAATTAAGAAGAAGAAGAATGTAAAGAAGAATAATTTGAAGTACAAGAATAGAAAGAAGAATGCGAAGAAGAATAAGAATACAAAGAAGAATACGAAGCAAAGAAGAAGAAGAAGAAGAATGCAAAGAAGAAGAAGAATACGAATGCAAAGAAGAAGAAGAATGCAAAGAAGAAGAATGCAAAGAAGAATGCAAAGAAGAATGAGAAGAAGAAGAAGAAGAATGCGACGAAGAAGAAGAAGAAGAAGAGATCGTAATCCAGGAAGATGCCTAAGTATTTTGCAGAGGAAAGAACAGAGTTCTGGCATCATCCCCCAATAAACGAAGACTGAGCACCTCTACCCTTCTTTATTATGGCCCACACAGTAGAAGTTCTTCCTCCCCCCCTCCCCCCCTTCTTTTTCAGTTTGTGACATTACGTGTTTGATTTTTCTGACAGAATTCTTCTCTGGTTTCTTTTACGGCAGCACTTGTATTCTGTTTTGATTCACTCCCATGGCATCGTTACTACATCCTCCTTATTACCATTGACCATCATGCAGTAACAGAATATGGTCTCTGATTCCAGAACCCGGTGGCTACAGTCATTTTTGGTTTCCAGTACTCTTTCCTGCCTGTGGTGAGCTGGAGTGCTAGCATTTCATTGCAGCAGGTTTGGTGGAAATATGTGTGTGTGTGTGTGGTGTGTGTGTGTCGGTGTGTGTGTGTGTGTGTGTGTGTGTGTGTGTGTGTCGGTGGTGTGTGTGTGTGTGTGTGTGTGTGTCGGTGTGTGAGTATAGCTTGCTTTACCAAGAGCTTGTCATGGCTGAAGACAATCTCGATTAAATATTTCCAAATATAGCAACATTTAAGTATTCTTGTTGTTGTTGTTGTTGTTGTTGTTGTTGCTGTTGTGTTGTTGTTTTACTTCTTCTTCTGCGTTACGTCATGATGATGATGATAATAATAATAATAATAATAATATTAATAATAATAATATCTGGAATATATGTAGCTCTTTATCTTGTAAAACAAATCAAAGACCTTGCATTCAAGGTATTTTTATACATGTAACCAAAAATAAATATTAAAAAAATCAATTCACACACACACACAAACACACGCACACACACTATCACTAATAATTTTCTGATATCACTAGAAGTGAACAGACGTAAACTTGAAGCTAACAACAACACACACAAAGGTTATACATTTTGACAGGGTAGTGGGGATTCTGGCTGTTGAAGAAAGGAACAGATATCAGATGAAACAGCAGGGGAAAATCCTAGATTTAAAATAATTATGTTTTGAGCTGAGGCTGGATTTAAAAGGGTCATAAGTAGGTTTTGGGCTTTTGGCAAAGGTAGAGAGGAGGTCATTCAAGATAGATGGACCAGAATTAAAGAGCAACGACCAACGGTGGATTGGTTGAATCTAAGTGTTCACAAGCACAGAGTATCTGCAGCAGAGGGGAGGGAACGAGAGGGAGTGTACAGGTGAGGATATTCACATAGATAGAAGGGCACTGTTTTGTGGGGACATTTATAACAGAGGATACTATGTTACACTTTACTCTCTGTGGGACAGGCAACCAGTGGAGAGACCGCAAGAGAGGAGTAATGTGCTCAGATTTGTTTCATACTGTGTAGAATGCTAGTGCCTGGTCTTTTGAGCTTGTGACTTTGTAGTAGGTCTGTCATAATTGAAAGAAGGTAACCCAGGTAAATCCTGACAGACACCACTTGGTTAACTGCAAATGATATTTTAACTAAAGCAACACAGCAAACCAGCATTTGACCAATCTTCATTCTGACACAGAGTGCAGGCTCTGTTGACACTACTGATACTAATGTTTGCTAACAGGAGTTGTCTTTTCAACACCTTTCTCAACCGTATGCCATAGAAACCAACAAAGTAATAGTATAAAACCCCTTAACAAATCGTGACAATTCCAATCAACTCTCTCTCTCTCTCTCTCACTCTACTCTCTCTCACTCTCTCTCTCTCTACTCTTCTCCTCTCTCTCTCCTCTCCTCACTCTCTCTCCTCTCTCTCCCCGCTCTCTCTCAGTAATGGAGATCGAAGTAAACATGAATACTAAACTAACGATCTAAGAATAACCCACAGCACACCTTACATTAACACTACAACCTAACATTAACACCTCACACCTCACATGACCACCTCACACCTCACATGACCACCTCACACCTCACATGACCACCTCACACCTGCACCCACTTTCCAGAAGGCGAGGCAGCACAGCAGGTTGCCGGGGATGCCCAGGAAGACGATCCCTTGCCGCACATAGCACAGGAAGACTCTCTGCAGCAACACTCGAGTGCTGGCCGTGAAGAA
>CM054156.1:33709987-33741035 GCA_028751875.1 Rapana venosa
TGCTCATGTTAGAGTGTGAGGTGTTGTCATGTGAGGTGTGAGGGTGTGAGGTGGTCATGTGAGGGTGTGGTGTTCATGTAGGTGTGAGGTGTTAATGTTAGTTGTAATTTTATTGTAAGGGTGTCTGTGTTGTGTTATTCTTAGATCGTTAGTTTTAGTAGTCATGTCACTTCGTTCCCCATTACTGGGAGATGAGAGGAGAGGAGAGAGAGAGAGAGATGAGAGAGAGATGAGAGTAGACGATGATGAGTGAGAGGGAGAGAGAGAGAGAGAGAGTGAGAGAGAGAGAATTGCAATACAATGACAATGGACAAAGATTTTTATTGTGTTAGGTTTTTCAACCCCTTCACAACGGGGTAGTTGGGGGAAGGGGACCGAAATCGAAAGGAGACGAGCAACAAAAATTTAAATACACTGTACATGTCAACGATTCTTCGCGAGGCCTGAGGTAACCTAATGCGGTTATTATTTATATCTGCATGTATGTAAATGTCCATGGTGATAACAGGCTGATCACCGTTATCGAGGCAGGGAGTCGGGGAACTGTCTCACACAGAGCGGCATTAGCGGTGCGGTTGTAATGCTGGCTGCTCACTGGGCGTGTCCGGAAGTTCCCGTCTTTCAGCTCGGTTTCTTATGATGCGAAGCCTCTGTCCATTGTGTCTGCAGTTGCTGGTTTTCTGTTCCATCAAACATCTGCAGTCTTCAAGGGACACAGTGGTGCTGTTTTCATTGATTCCTTGATGGCAGGTGGACTGTCTGCATTTGTTTTGATTGGTTTTTTAACTCTCTTGCTTTTCCCTGCACATCTTTCTGTAGGAGCTGTAGTCTGTCGTGTCACAGGCGGTTTGTTGATGTTGTCACTGCCATACTGTCTTAGCATCTTACAATGTCATATTTTTTGTCAGGGTCAGATATCGTCACTCCAGTATTTTTCAGCGTCAATTGGTGCGCTGCACTGTTACCGACACTGGGTCAAATTACACAGTTTGACAGAGTGGAGAACGGCTGGGCCGTGTTGCAACGTTCGAAGTCAACAGCACAGGGAGGTGTGTCAGGTGCGATGACGTATTGGCGACGCTCGTCGTTGGTTGCGTATAGTGTTGGCGCTCGTGCCATCTTTGAATGTGTCCATCAGCAGTTTCATTTTCTGTGTTATAAAATAAACTTGGGGGTGTCGGAAGAACAATTCTGAAGGGGAGACAGAGTTCACACGATGTTCTTCATTAAATGAACTTATGTCTCTCACCTCCTTTTGTCTCTGGCAATTTGCGCTGCCCCTTTCCTGCGGTGTACACAAACACTGTAACACTGGCTGTGGGTTGCTGGAAGCTGGTGGGGCTGGTGACAAGGCGCAGCACGATTACAGTTTTGTTTTCTCTGCCGTCGATTTTAACGCGTGAGAGGACATTTCCTGCAGAAAGGTATTTCAAAACCGTTTCCATGAGAAGATGGGTTGTCCTGTGACGGGCATACTGGAGGACTTCCTTGTAGAAATACTGAAAATTTCTTCTCTCACTTTTGAAGCCACGTCTTGCTGGTAGCCAAGCAATGGAAGCCACTCAGATGAAGAGAAAGAGAGAGAGAGAGACGAGAGGAGAGACGAGATGGATTGAGATGGAGATGAGAGAGGCGGAAGAGAGAGAGAGGAGAGAGAGAGAGAGGATGAGATGGAGAAGAGAGAGAGAGACGAAGAGAGGCAAGTTATTGGAAATGTTACGTTTTCTTAAGTATCTTAAGCATCCTTGTTTGACCAACTCGATGATTCCGTTTTCTCTCATGTTGTACTAGCTGTGAGTTTTTTCGAAAAGTAAACTACAGTAAGCCTGTGTAGGTTACTGTGTCGTGCTGGTATCCTGATGGTAAAAGCTAGGGCACCATTTGTTGGCATCTGTCTTGTCTTGGAGACAATGGAGAAATGCGCCGTGGGTCAGGTCAGTCAGTGGTTGGAACTGCAGCGCCGATCTGTGGGCTTGTAGAGCCCAATCCTGGAGCGACAGATACTGTTGCAGGTTTTCCATGTGAAGTCGGAGTTGTCTGATGGTGATGACTCCCCGCTCTCCGATGTATGCGTTGCTCGTCTGTCCCCCACTGTCTACTCCCTCTTCGGCTTGCGTCTTGATGGCCGAACATGGTAGTGGTCGCCAACTGCCTGCGGTCTGCTGCCAGTGCTTCAAGGCGGTGGGGCATTTGCCACCGCCTTCCAGGTCCCGCTTGCACACATTTTGTATCAAAAAGATTGGCCTTCCTGTTGGTATGGAGCCGGGTGGATAAGCTCACCGTACAGAATGTCTTTAGGCAGTCTGCCGTCATGCATGCGTGGGGGGGGGTGACATTGGCAAGCCCAGCGCAAAACGTTCTTGGTTGAGCAGGGCATACAGGATGAGTGCTCCTGCCCTTTCCTGGATCTCTTTGTGGGAACTTGGTCCTGTTCCATGTGATGCCAAGGATCCTTTGAGGCAGCGCGGGGGGAAGGTGTTGAGCCTGCATTCTTGTCGGGCGTATAGAGTCCAGCTCTCGCTACGTACAGTAATGTGCTCAGCACGCTGGGCTTGATAAAATTGGGTATTTGTCTTGATTGTGAGCAAGGAGATCTTCCCATACTCTCTTGACCGATGAGTCATTGCTGCTGATGCCTTGCCAATTCTGGAGATCTGCTCGGTGTCCAGGTCTGAGGCTACTGGAGATGGCAGAGGCCAAGGTACGTGAAGTTTTCACGATTTCGAGGGGGCGTGTCACCAATGGTGTGGAAGGGGCCGGAGCTTACATCTGGCCCAGGAGGTTCGTCTTTTTGATGCTGATGTCAGGTCGAACTCCAGTGAAGGGATGCGCCCAAAGCAGTTGATGAGTTCATGGAGGGCAGCCTAAATGTTGTTGCTGTCTAGGCGGGCTTCATCGGCGAACAGACATCTCACGTATGAGGACTCTGGTATCTTTGTCTTTGACGAAGGCGCGGCGAGGTTTGAACAGGCTGCCGTTTGCTTCTGGTTGTGCAGGTGAACCGTCTTCAGATAGTCTAATGGCCGTAGCGACAGCAGCAGCAAGAACAGAATTAAACGAATAAGCGTTCGGAAGCAAGGACACAGCACTTGCTTAAACTCAGCTCTTTGATGGGGAAAAGGGTCCGAGAGGAGCCATCGTGCTGGAAGGTGCCTTTTATATTCTAAGAAAGGAAGTGATCTTCCTCAGGACTTGGGGGACATCCTTTCTCTTGCAGGAGTGTGGAACAGCCTGCCCTGCTGACAAGTCGTAAGCCTTGGTCAGGTCAAGAAGGTCGATGTACAAGGGGACGTCTTGCTCAGACACTTCTCTGCAGCTGTCTCAGGGAGATATCATGTCGTTAGTTGATCTCTCAGCTTGGAATGCTGCACTGTGCCTTCCAGGGGTATCACGCTCTGCGGAGAGACTGCAGTCGGTTCAGTATGGACGGCGGGCGCTGTCTTCCGACAATGCTTAGGGAGGGTACTGCCACGGTAGTTGTTACAATCACTTGCGATCGCCTTTTATTCTTGTACAGCATGGATGATATTGGCATCGCTCTATGTCTTGAGGCACGGTCACTGTCCTCCAGCACTGTAGCAGGCAGTCGTGGGAGATGATTAGTGGAGGCAGCTTTGTTTACCTACTTTGATGATCTCAGGAGGGATTGCCATAGTTCCTGGGCTTTGCATTGCTAGTGAGGTCGTCAACGCGCCTTGGTTGAAGCTCCTCAATTGTGGGCTAGTCATCAAAGCTTTTGCTGATGTATGGAGGGGGCTTGGGTTTTCCACTGCCATGTCTGTCACAAGGGTATCCCTCGTGTAACGCTCTTGATAATTGCTCTGCATCTCTCCATTTGCTTCCAGCCGTCGCTGTTGATTTCGGCAGTTGGTTGACTTCAGAGGGGCGGTCTTGATTGTGCATGCGCCGAGGCTTTCTTATACCCTGTAAATGGCAAGTATGTTGACCACAATCAGCAGACAGCTGGGTGCTTTTGAACCAAGTTCTGCGTAGCTATTGGCGCAAGGTCTTAGCAAATCTGTTGAGCTCACTTTTGGCTTCTAAGGGCAGAGCAAGCGTCATTGCGTTGGGGTCTTGTTTGTAGTTGAGCAGGGCGGCTCTTTTGGATTGAGGATTTGGCTGGCTCGAGTTCAAGAAATTTCCGGCTTCAAACAGTCGGGTTTTTTGTTCTCTCTTTCCAAGAGTGTTGCAGCGGCTTGTATGTGGCATCACGGAGGTGGTTTCCATCTCTCTTCAGCCAATGGTGGTTGGGCGTTGCTGAGGGCTCCTGGAATGGTGTCAGCAAAACGATTCCTCTGTAGTCAGGAAATTTGTGGTCGATGGCTGTATGGATTGGCGTGGGTCGCTCTTTCCTGCTTGGATCGGTGGATTCATCTGGGTTGGAGCCGCCACTTGCTTTGAGACCATAGACTGATCGGTGTGCACGTCAGGCGCTGTGGTAGCTGCGGTACTGAGGACTCCAGTTCAGCAAGGGCCTGCGTGCATGATGTGATCATATGGGTGCCGTGACGAGATCTGGGGAGGCCGCCCGGGACACTCTGTGGCCAGGTTTTGTGGGAAATAATGTGTTTGTGATGCAGAGATTCATGAAGAGGTGCATAGATCAAGAAGTTATGTCCATTCTTGTTGAGTTTGCCGTACCCCAAAGTGACCGATGCATATGGACCAGAAGACATGGTCTGAACCAATCGGGCGTTGATGTCGCCAAGCAGATATAAAATGTTCAGTGGGGGCTAAACTTCTTGATTGGCGGTCTCAAGCTCCTTGTAGTCACATCCTTCACCTCTCTGGAAGAGATAGCTTCCGGGGGCATAGGCACGATGATGTTCACAGGGCCCGGAGTTGGTTGTGAGGCGTAGGTGAGGTGCGAGCGAGGTGTGGCTCGTGTGAGGGTGGTTCGTTGAGGACAGTAGTGGAGGTTTTCCCACTGTGAAGCCTACGCCGTGCACCGGTGCTCCTCGGGCCCTTCCCCATGCAGAAGAATGTGTTGTAGTCCTTTTCGTAAGGCTGCCGTTGGAAGGAAGTATGTTTCTGTGTGTGGCTATGTCAATGTTGAGCCTCTGTAGCTCGAGGCTGATGACAGCGGGTCTTTCTTGCATCGTTCAACCTGTTGTAAGTTGTTGGATGAGCCAGGGGCACGTGGATCTGGAGTTCCAGGTTGCCAGTCTCAGCGCTGGCGGCTTTGATTTTTCTTGTGCTATCATTGCTGGGCAGGATTTACAGTCTGCTTTTGGTGTTTCCCTGGAGCTCCAAGCACATTTGAAGCAGCAGACTGTGACGGGGTAAGCACCTTACTGGCGGGGTCGCCTCCCCTCCTGTGGGACCGGTGGCGGGGCCGGCGGGGGCTGGGGCGGCGGCCTGGGGCCTCGGCGGCCTCCGGTGGGGGCTGCCCCAGCGTGAGGGCGGGCTGGTAGCTGACCAGTGGGACACGAGGATTCTCCCACGTCGGAGTCAGCTAGTAGCGTCAGTTGCTTACACTGAATACGCTCTGGGACTTCTAACTCGTAACTGCTGACTCCCCGTTTGTTTCTGGAACAGCGGCTTGAAGTGACTTCTCCAGGGTGAAGCCTGGGAGAGTGTATGGGTGCCAGTCGTCAAGATCCCCTCTCGGCCTCGCCGGGTAGTCTCAAAGGAATGCGGAAGCAGTACGTTTGGACCAGGATGGTCTGCAAAGAGCTGCCGGAGTCAGTGTGCGCTGCAAAGAGGTCGCCTTCGGGGCTCCCACTCCTGTTTGAAAGGTTTACTCCCCTACACATGGCCATTGGGATCAGTCACAGTTCTCTCCACCTCTAGCGTTTGGCGGCCTGAAGGCTGCTCCTCCACCTAGTAGTGATGCAGTGTAAACACACACACCCTCACGTGGTTTTAGCCCGCTGGTGATGCGGTTTTGCCGGGGGTGTGGCGCTTGGAGCCAGAGGCATTCGTGAGAGAATGTCAGGAGATGGATGAGGACCAGAGTTGCCGTCCACCCTACCTGGTTGGGTATACAGCGCAGTCAGCAACGGCTACGACCTCTATCACTGGAGCCCCAAACACCACCTTCACAGATAAACAATTATTTAAAAGAAAATTATGTAGTATTATTTTGGTTATCTTTATGTACATTCTAATTACTACACTTAACTTACTTGGCCCCATCATCCCATGAGCATAGGCCGCTGACAACAGTCCGCCAAGAGTACTCGGTCCTGTGCTATTCTCTCCAGCTGTCTCCTGGTATATCCATCTCTTTGGTTTCTGCCTCAAGGGTACGTTGCAGGTGTCTCTTGGCCTTCATCTGTTTCGTTTTCAGGGGTTTCCATGATTGGCCTGCTTGTGTGTTGATGGCTGGCGTTCTCAGGGTTGCCGATCCCATCCCATCTCGGAGTTGGCTTTCCATTCTCAGTGGCAGCTGGTTGGCCACGTTTGCCAAAGGTCTGTTTGTTCATTGTGATGGTGTCGGGCCAGGTGGTTCTGGAGGATTCGTCAAGGCGCTGTGATGAATGGTCTGTGCACTTTCTTGATGGTGGTCTTTGTTGTACTCCATGGCTCCGCCCCCCACTCCTATACAGTAGGACTGCCTTGACGTTGAGTGAACAGCCTGATCTTTGGCGGATGGACACCACCCTGGAGCTCCTGATGTTCTAGCTTGCAAGAGTTCCGCTGCCTCGGCTTGCCAATTCTTGGCTCTGACGTCTGCGTCTGTGCCGCCCACATGTTAATGATGCGACCCAGTACGTGAATGTCCTCCACTTCTTCCAGCCCTTCCCATTTAGTGTGACGGGGTCCCACTCGTGCGTTGATTTTGAGAATCTTGATTTTACTTCATGGATCTTAGCCCAAAACGTGTAATGAGGGGGCTGCTAGTTCTGTATCTTGTCCCTCATCTGTTGGCGGCTGTGGGAAAAGCAGGGCCAGGTCGTCTGCAAAGTCGAGATTATCCAGCTGGTCCCACAGTGTCCACGGGATTCCATTTCTTCTGTATGCTGTTGATGTCTTCATGGTCCGATCGATCGCCAGGAAAGGGAAAGTTACGGGAGACAGCCTTGTAAAACTCCAGTCTTCACCTCAAAGCGTTTGTGAGTTGTCCCCCAAAGGACCACTGGGATCATTCTTTCGTAAGAGTTCTTGATCAAGTTGACCAGTTTGGTTGCACTCCATGGTGACAAAGCAATTTCCGAGGGTGTTGGGGTCCACACTGTCGAATGCTTTCTCATAATCAACAAAGTTGATGTAAAAAAGATGAGTTCCACTCTAAGATTGCTCAACGATTATGCGCAAGGTGGCAATCTGATCTAAAGCATGATCTGTTCTGGCGGAAGCCAGCCTGCTGGTCTCGGGGGAGGGTGACTACAGTTTTCATTCTCTCGAGAGGGGTCCTGTTTAAAGACTTTTCCTGGCACTGACAAAAGCGTATCCCTCTATAGTTGGCACAGTTGCTGGGTCTCCCTTCCTTGGGTAGCTTGGTGAGGTTACCCTCTTCCAGTCTGATGGTACTTCCTCCTCTTCCCCCAAACTTCCAAAGAGAGGGGAACAGCATCTCTACCGTGGTCTCCAGGGGATGCCTGAGTGCTTTTGCTGGGATGTTTCCGGTCCTGCTGCCTTGCCATTTCTCAGCAGTTTGATGGCTTTCCTGATCTCCTCCCCTGGTTGGTGCTCACAGTTGATGTCTAGGCTCTATCAGCAGAGTCAAAGTCCCGGGGGGTTTGAAGGACGGATCTATTTAGATTTCATCAAAGTTTCTCGCCCATCTGTTCAGTTCATCCTCTGGGTTTCCCGGATAGTTTTCCTTTCTTGTCTTTGACTGGTCGCTTAGGTCTGCTGTACTTCCCCCAGAGTTTCTTAGTGGTGTCATAACAGCAGCTTCATGTTGTTAGGCTGCTGCTCCTCGGCTTTCTCTGCCAGGCTGTTGATGTACTTGCGCTTGTCTGTTCATGCGCTCCTCTTGACTTCTCTGTTGGCTTCTGTGAAGTCTGCTTGTGTTTGGCCTTTGCTTCTCATGTCCTGCTGTTGTTTACTGCTGCTTTCTTCTGATTTCTCTTCTCAATCTTGCCCATTGTGACTGCCGATATTCATTCCTTCTGTTGGTGTCTCTTGGGGCCCACTACTTTCCTGACAGTTGACGTTAGTGTCTCTTTCACTTTCTTCCACTGGCTCTCGATGTCAATCTCTTCTTCAAGCAGTTCTTGTAGTACTTGGTACTTGTTGTGAGGGACAGCTGAATTCTTCATTATCTTATGTGTCTTTAGCACGCTGGTGTTGTATTTTGCCTCTTTGTTATTACTTCCATCCATTTCTTCTTCAGCTTTAGCTTCAGCCTGGCTACCAAATGGTGGTGGTCAGATGCAAAGTCTGCTCCTCTAATTCACCTTACATCTGTAGAGATCTCCTGAATTTCTTGGCCATGCAGATATGGTCGATCTGGTTCTCAGTCACATGATTTGGTGATACCCAGTGGCCTTATGTACTCTTCTGTGGGGGAAAATGCTCCACCGATTACCAGATTGTTGATAGCACAGAAGTCTACAAATCTCTCGCCATTCTCATTCATCTCTCCTAATCCGTGTCTTCCCATCACTTCCTTGCATCCCGTGTTGTCTTGTCTGATCTTGGCATTGAAATCACCCATGAGGGTGTTTATATCTTTTTCTGGGTACTTGGCAATGACGTTCTGCAGTCTGTCATAGAATTGATCTTTGGCTTCTTCATCACCGTCATTAGTTGGCGCATAACCTGGGGAAAGTTCATCTTGTGCCTTCTTTTGTCCTGAAGGGTGCCGGATGATTTTTTGTCCCTGCGCTTCCCCTCCCATCAGGGCTCATGGGCGTCTTACAACATGGCGCTACCCCTTTTTTGGGTTTTGGGGTGTTGCTTCTTTTGGGCCCGAAAAAAACACACCCCAGTGGCATCTCCTTGTCCCTTTTCCAAAGGGCTCATGATGCCAGCAATGTGAGGTTTACTTTCTCTTTTTCCCGCTATTTGTGTTTTTCCCGTCTATAATGGTCCTACATTCCTTTTCCCCACGTTGAGGTCCGGTCAATAAAAGGGGGGGGTCGCCTGTGGCTTCCCTAGCTCACGGCTTTACCCCACAGCATATACATCCTCTTTTGGGGAGGACCCTTTCCTCTCCCCGGGCGTAGTCTCTTGGTCTGTTTTTTGGTTTTCGTAGCAAGTTTCTTTTACGGGGGGGGGTTGCTAGCCCCAAAGCCCAAACCCCCCCTTTCTCATCGGGCTTTTGGGGCCGGCCATGGTGGAGTTTAATTATACACCAATTTGAATATGAATAAGTTATGTCAATCTATCAAACCCTCTATCTATCTATCATCTATTATCCCCAAACTATCTTTTCTATCTATCTATCTTCTATTAAACTATCTATTATCATCTATCTATCTATCTACTAATTTCTTCTTCTTTCTTTTTAAACTTCTATCTATCTCCTGCTTCTTCATCATCAGATCACCATTACTGTTTTTGCAGAGACTCCAGATTCTTGAAGTGATACTCTTAAAAATTGCCCTTCCCTCTTTAATATTCCTACTGCCTTCAAGATACCAAAAAAGTAACAGAACTCATGTCACCTCCCCCAGATTCTGAATCCTTTGGGGCGCCTTTGAAGCTTTGCCAACCACCTTTCTCCAGTCTTCTTGTCTCTCGGCCGCCCCCAGGGTGTCTCTCAGCTCCATGTCTGTCCACTCTCGAATGTTGTCCTCTCATCTCTTCCTTTGTCTGCGTCTTCTTCTTCCTCCCCTCACTGTGCCTTGTAGGATTGTTTCAGCAAGACCAGAGGAGCATGTGACATGACCAAACCACTTAAGTTTTCATTGTCTTGCGAGTGTTTGAAGGTCAGTATAGGGCCCGATTTCATTGTGGATGCATCTCTTGACTTCTTCATTCGTGATGTGGTCTTTGTATGGGACGCCTAAGAGTCTTCGGAAGCACCTCATTTCTACAGCTCTTATTCTTCTCTCTAAGTCCGCTGTGAGGGTTCATTATTCACATGCATATAAGAAGATTGACATGACCAGAGAGCGCATAAGTCTAATTTTGGAAATGATGGCAATTTTTCTGTTGCTCCAGATGGGTTTGAGCTTGGTCATTGCGGCTGTGATCTGGGCAATTCTTGACAGTATTTCTGGTTTTGATCCCTCGTCTGTCATAATAGATCCCAAATATTTGAATCTGTGAGCATTTTTCAAGTTTCTGGTCTCTGATTTTGATTTCTGATGTGAAGTTGCAGTTTGTCATTACTTTTGGTGTTTTCCCTGATGATTTCCATACCAACATTTGTTGATTTTTCTTCTACACAGTTCACTAAGTCTGTTAGTTCTCGATTTGGCTCGTGACCAGCTAATCCGTCAAGATCATCAGCGAAGCACAAGTTTGTGATTGTTCGCCCTCCAATACTCACTGTTCCTTCATGTTCTTCTAGTGCTTCTTCCATGATTCCTTCAAGAAATAGAGCAGGCAGCCCTGGTGCACACCGACCATCGTTCGAAACCAATCATCTATGTTGTTGTGAAACACTGCACTTGTTGCATTATCATAAAGGCTCTGTAGGACTTTGATTAGGTTGGCTTCGATGTTATAGAGGTTCATAGTTGCCCGCAGTGCAGTGTGCCAAACTCGGTCGAATGCTTTCTTAAAATCGATAAAGACACGGTAGAGGTCCTGTTGATGCTGGAGATATTTTTCCACTATGAGTCTTATGTTGAAGATCTGCTCTGTTGTACTGTGTCCAGGTCTGAAACCAGCTTGTTCTTCTGCAATGATTCTTTCAGCCTGTGGTTAGAACCTGTTCACTAAGATCTTCAGCATCACTTTGCTTGGGTGACTGATGAGACTGATGGTGTGGAAGTTCTGGCATTGTTGGAAGTTGCCTTTTTAGACAGTGTTATTATAAGGGATTGTGTCCATGCTTTTGGCCATACTCCAGTCTGCCAGATCTTGTTGCAGATTTGGTGGAGTACGTCTATACATGGATCACCTCCTGCTTGCACCATTTCAGCTGGGACATTATCAACACCTGCAGATTTTCCCAGTTTTAGAGATGAGACTGATTTCACAAATTCCTCTCTCAGTAAATTACATGTGGCTGTTTCAGATGACGGTGGGACATTCAGTACTTCAGAATCTCCAGTTGCTCTCTGCGAGTATAACTCATTACAATATTCCGTCCATGTGTTCATTATGTCTTCCTCTTCTGTCAACCCCATTTTCCCCGCTTATTTGTATGGGGGAGGTTTTTTGTTGATTTTTTGCAGTTAGGTCTTTTACCTTTTTGAAAAGGCCCTCTTACTGTATTTCTTTCCAAGCGGGTTTTCTATCCCTCACATTTCCCCTCAATCTTTTTTTTTTCCAGGGAAATTTTTTCATTTCTTTTTCTTCCCCTTTTTGGTTGCTTTTTTATATTTTCCTTCCCCCTTTTCTCACCCCTGCTTCTGACTTTTCAGTTCCGGGGCCTTACCCAAAAAGCTTTGGGGGAAACTTTTCTGGGAAACCCCAGGGTTTTTCTTTTTTTCCCCCTTTTTCCTTTTTTTTCCCAAGGACTTTTTTCCTCTTCCCCTGGGGGAGTCATTGAATATTTTAGATCATATTTTCCTTTTTCAATGTCTTCTCCCAGTCCCAAGGGGGTCAAATTTCCTCCAATTTTGTTTGGAAAATGATTCAGTATGATACAGAACAAGTTAATTAAATCCCGAAAAAACAAAGCCATGTTTTGAAAGGGACTAAACAAAAACCCGTTTTCCATTACAACGGTTTCAAAAACTCTAAAACCCATCACCCCCTCTATCCATTTCGTGAAATATCTAGGGTCATTATTTTAAAAACACACTCTCTATGCAAAAATTCTTCCAACCCCAAAACCCCTCTCATTTGTGCTACTACAATTACGGCCCATCAGGGGAAATTTTCGAAAGTATCTGCCCACTGTTTCAACATCCAAACTGGGTCCATTCTCAAATTTCCCTTTTACATCTGGCCCAAATTGAAAATTTCCCTTTTGGCGGGCCCTCCACTTAAATCTATCCACTCCATTAAAGTAAACAAAACTCTGCAGCTTGACTAATCCTCAAAAAAAAAAACCCCAAAACCCCCCCCCCCCCCGGTTCCTGTAACCCAAAAAAAAAAAGATCCCCCCTTTTTTAAAAAAACCCCAAAAAAACCCCCCCTTTTTTCCCCCCTTTCCCCCAAAATTTTCCCCCCCCGCCCCCCCCAAAAAAAATTAAAAAACCCCCCCCCCCCTTTTTTTGGTTTTTTGGGTTTTCCCCCCCCTTTTCCCCGGGCCCCTTTTTTTTTTTTTTTTCCCCAAAAAAATTTTAAATTAAAAATTTTTTTTTTTCCTTTTTTCCCCCCCCCCAAAAAAAACCCCCCCTGCCCGAAGTGATAGATAGATAGAAAAAATAATAAAAAAAAATTTTTCCAAAAACCCCCCCCCAAAAGGGGGTTTTTCCCCTTTTTTTGGGGGAAAAAATTTCCCCGGTTAAAAAAAGGGGTTCCCCAAATTTTTGGGGGTTTTTTAAAAAAATTTTTCCCCCCTTTTCCCGGTTTTGGGGGAAAAAAAGGGGCCCCCCTTTAAAAAAAAAAGGGGGGTTTTTTTTTGTTTTTTTTTTTTTTTTTTAAAAATTTTTTTTTGGGGGGGTTTTTTTTTGGGGTTTTTTTTTTGTTTTGGGGGGGGGGTTTGGGGGGGGGGAAAAAAAAAAACCCCAAAAATTCCCCCCCTTTTTTTCCCCCCCCAAAAGGGCCCCCCCCCCCCCCCAAAACAAAACCCAAAAAAACCCCCCCCCCCCTTTTCCCACCCTTTTTTTTAAATTAAAATATATAAAATTTTTTAAAAAAAAAAATTTTTTTTAAAAATTTTTTCCCCCTAAAAAAAAAATTTTTTTTTCCCCCTTTAATTTTTTTTAAAAAATTTTTTTTCCCCCCCTTTTCCCCCCTTTTTTTTTTTTGGGGTTGGGGGGAGAAAAAAATTTTTTTTTAAAAAAAAATTTTAAAAAAAAAAAATTTTTTTTTTTTTTTTTTTTTTTTTTTCCCCCCCTATTTTTTTTTGGGGGGAAAAAAAAAAAAAGGGGAAAAAAAAGGGGAGAAAAGGGGGGGGGGAAAAAAAAAGGGGGGGGGGGGGGGGGGGGGGGGGGGTTTTGGGGGAAAAAAAAAAATAGGGAAGGGGGAAAAAAAAAAGGGGGGAAAAAAAAAAGGGGGGAAAAAAAAAATTTTTTTAAAAAAAAAATTTTTTTTTAAAATTTTCCCCCCCCTTAAATTTTTTAACCCCCCCCCCCCCCCCCCCCCCAAAATTAAAAACCCCCCCCCCCCCCAAAAAAAAAAAAACCCCCCCCCTTTTTTTCCCCCCCCCAAAACCCCAAAAAAAAAAAACCCCCAAAAAAAAAAAAAAAAAAAAAAAAAAAAAAACCCCCCCCAAAAAAAAACCCCCCCCCCTTTTTTTTTTTTTTAAAAAAAACCCCCCCCAAAAAAAAGGGGGGGGGGGAAAAAAAAAAAAAAAAAAAAAAAAAAAGGGGGGTTTGGAAGGGGGTGGGGGTTTTTTTGGGGGAGAAAAGGGGGGGAAAAAAAAAAAAAGGGGAAAAAAAAAAGGGAAAAAAAAAAATTTTTTTAAAAAAAAAAAAAGGGGGGGAAAAAAAAGCTGGGAAAATTTTTTTAAAAGGGCCCCCCCCCCCCCCTTTTTTAAATTTGAAAAGGGTTTTTTGATGGGCACAGCAAATAACGTTTTCCTCTCTTTCCAAGAAAAAAATTCCCTCAAAGGAAGTAAGGGTGTGCTTTTTTTTTGTTTTAAAATTGACTCTCAGCACACCCAAGAAATTTTTTATTAAGGGCGGGAAATTTTTGGATGGTTAATGCAAAGAAAAGCTGTTTAAAGTATTTTTTCTGATTTTGACCACCACAGAAATCTGAGCAAGATGACAGGGCGAAGGGAAAAATAGACTTTGGGGGACAGCTGGAATCTGACACATCCTCTCTTTCCTTCTGTCCCATCCCATACCAAAAAGAAACAGCTACACAAAAAAACAGAAAAAAAAAGAATAACAGAAACTCCCCAAAGGAACACAATCTATCAATATCGATCCCCCTGCCCTACCCCCAAAACACCCCCCCCAACCCAAAGGGTCGCAGGAAAGCAAAACACACATAAAACAGACACACACCACACACACCAAACCATCTCTCCATACACCTCATCTCATGCATCCACACTCACACACATACAGACACACACCATCACGCACACCAAAATGCACATACGAAAAAAAAAAGACACACACACAAACACACACGTACAAGGGAAAACCAGACAACCCACATACACACCAGGGCATTTTGAAAAAACAAGACAGGCAACACACGCCACACACACCGCACATATGAAAAACACAGACAGAACACACCCACCGCACAAAATTATAAAAATACAGACACAAACCAACCAACCAGTGCACAAAAAAAAAAACGTAACCCACACACGCGTGCCGGCACGCAGCGGGTGCGTATGGATCCCGGATGCCCTAAAACACAGAGAGGAAACAACACTTTTGCACACACTATAGGGGCAGTTAGTTTGCACTTTTAAAAGTACACAAATGTATAACACACAAAGAAGGGAAATTTAAAGAAATCAAAAACCTTTAAAATTAAAAAATCAAAATAAAAAAGGGAAAAAAAACCATAAAAAGGTTTTCCAAAAAAAATTTAAACCAAAAAAACACAAAAAACCACACCACGCGCGCATGCGCACAAACAAAAATTTTTGAACAAAATTTAAAAAACCCCAAAATGACAGAAGCCCAAAAACTTATTTTTAAACGCACGCAATACGCAGCCCCGTAAACACGCCGTACGTGTGTGTGCGAATACCCCACCCAAAAAACCCACACCATACCCCAAATAATGAATCAATGTTTTAAGACGTTACAAAACAAAAGACTTTTTCCCACACCCCAGGACCACCCCCACCACCCACACACACACACAAAAAAACACAAAATTTAAAGTATTGACTACATTTGAACAATGACAATCAGGCAAAAAAATTCAGAAAAATTTAAAAAACTAGGTAGTCAAAAAACATTGTGAATTCAGAATTTCA
Organism: Rapana venosa; assembly: GCA_028751875.1. Lineage (NCBI taxonomy): Eukaryota > Metazoa > Mollusca > Gastropoda > Neogastropoda > Muricidae > Rapana > Rapana venosa. The sequence continues at coordinate 33,725,061 of CM054156.1, forward strand.
AAAGTTTACTGGAAACAAAAAATTTTCTTTTTTTTGGTTGTTTTTGCTGATGGGACACTGAAAAAAAAGGCGTTCCCAAGGGAAAATTTTTAAATTCCCGGAAACAAAGCAGAGAAGGATCAGCCAAAAAATGGCTGTGGCTTTGGGGTACAACCTGAATGCAGAAAGACATGAGATTTTCTTTTTTCTTTTCCAAATTTTTTTTTGAGCAGATTCTTTCAATTCTCTGCAAAAAACCATTCTTTTTTTTTAAAACTAAGGTTTAAATTTTCCCAACAAATGAAAAACAAAACTTAAAAACACCTCTATGTGCTTGTAAAACAAAAAAGGTTTTTTGTCTACAAAAAAAGCAGCCCCCAAAAAAACAAACCCACAAACCAAACGCCCTTTTTAACCAAAAAAAACCCCAGAACAACAAAAAAAACAAAAATCAAAAACCCTTATTATGGATAAATAATTTTCAGATTGCCCCCCCCCCTTTTTCCCCAAACAAAAGGCAACCCTTTGTTTTAGAAACAAGCCCAAAAAAACCCTGTACAATAAAAACCAAAGGGCACCTTTCCAAAAGACAATGGAAAAAAGGGATAACAAGCACACCCGAACTTTACAAAAAGGAAACCAACCCCCATTTGAAAAATGAAAAGAAGGGTGAAAAAACGCAAACCCTGCGGGAACCAGCAGGTTTAACCGGGTTTTTGGGCCCAAAACCGGGTTGGGAAAAACAAATCGCCAACAACAAATTTGGCAGTAAAATTTTAAAAATTTTTTTTTTGAAAACCAAAAAGGGGGGTATTTATGAAACGAGGGTTTAAAAAGAAGTAGCAAACCTATGTTAAAAATAAAATTTTATAGAAGTACAGAATAAACCAAAAACCCAAAAAAAGAATAAAACCCAAACTTACCCCTTTTTGTGGAAAAAAGTTGTTTTTTTGGGAATCAGTTTTCAATGCTTGGAAGACGGAAGAGGGAATGAAAATCAGTGCTGCCTGTACAGCTCAAAAACAGGATGCTTTGATAAAGTCTGTCAACAATTTAAATTAGGCCCCAAAGGGGTACCCCCCTTTTCCCCCACCCTCCTGATAGACAGTTTATTCCATGATGGTAAAAACAACCCCCTACCCTTTGGGGTCTGGAGCATCAATTTTTTGAGGCGGCCCCCAAAGCGGTCACCTGAAATCTTTCTCCACCTGCTATGTTTTGGTAACCTTTTTGGGCCTTTCCCAGTCGGTGCCGTGACTTCAAGCCACAGTCCGAAGATGGAGCATCCATTACGCCTTCTGCTAGCATCACTTAGGGCCCTTTTTTTCGTAGGGCATGTTTTTAGTTCTGATAAAAAAAACCCATAATTTAACACCATACTGAAAAATGTCTACTTTTAAAAAGCGGCCTGTTTCGAGTCCATCATAAAAAAATGAAATGTAAAATGTTGATAATTAGACCTTCTGGCGGGACCCCTCGATATGTGACCGCATACAACTTTATATCTTCCTAATAACCCCTTTTTAAAAGCGAAAAGTCCGGGTTGAATGGGCCGGTTCACCCCGTTTGGCCGGGAAATTTTTTTCCCCCATCCATTAGACCATGAGTGTGGTCTGGGCCTAGTCCCTTTTCGGAGGAACGAAAACCGAGGTCCCGTGTGTTACACGTAATATTTAGCGCACGTAAAAAAACCCACCACGCAACCAGAGAGTTGTCCCTGGCAAAATTCCATAGAAAAAGCCACTCTGATAGGGAAATAAATACTGCGCAGAAAAAAAAGAAAAAAAAAAAAGGGTGAAAGGGTGGCGCACCTAAGTGGCGACGCGTTTCTCCAGCTCTCCCCGGGGAGAGCAGCCCGAACTTCACGAGAGAAATCTGCCATGACTTAAAGAGGTATGAATAAAATCTGAGCGCTTTGAATTTGTTGCTTTACACAAGATTCAGCGCTAATAAAATACATACAATATTTATTATTATTATTATTATTATATCCCTTTCACCAATCGTCATCTCCCCCCCCTCCCTTCCATAGTTATTCTACTCCCCAAGCGCCTACATTTTATTTTATTTTGTTTTATTCTTTTATATCGAGGATAATGGAATAAGCCCATTATGGTGATTTTTATCGCAGTCCCCCGGTTGTATGCGGTTTTAGATAAATTTTGTCATCTGTTCCACCGACACACAATGCCTACTCCTGTGAAAAGCGAACAGGATTTAACAAGTGTGCAAGAAGTACTGCGTGCGTTTGAACACGTGGTCTCAAATTAAAGTCTCATCCAATGACTTTTTGGGAGAGAGCGCAAGTTCTGCACGAATGTAACTCCAGGGGAAAATATCCCCTTGAACGGAAATCGAACTGGGGTCATCAGATTGCCCACACAAATGTTCTAACCACTAGGCTATCCTGTCCCCCTGTATGTGTGTGTATGTGTGGGATGTGTGGGTGAGTGTGTGTGTGTGTGTGTGTGTGAGTGTGCGGTGTGTGTGTAGATGAGAGAGAGAGAGAGAGCGAGGAGAGAGAGAGAGAGAGAGAGAAGATGAGAGAGAGAGAGAGAGAGAGAGAGGAGAGAGAGAGAATATGTAATACATTTACCTCATGCTCTGAATGAGTGTGTGTGCGAGTACGTGCGTGTGTGTGTATAGCATGCCGCGCAAGCGTTCGTGAATGCTGCGTGTGGTGTGTGTGAATGTGCGCAAGATAATTATATCTGTGTGAATGTGTCATGGGCACGAGTAGTATATATTTTTGTTGTTTGTGTGGCCATGCGTGCATGTACCTGTGTTTATTGTCTGGTAAGTTTTGCAACACTTGCGCCTACACGTTCATAACATTCATGCGCTATGTGTGTATATACAGTACACATACACTACGTAACACGCACCACACTCACACAACACACACTACACACACACACACACACACTCACACGCACGCACGCACGCACAGCCAATCACACACACACACACAAGGAACCACACACACACACTACACCCACATATATATATATATTCATATATATATATATATATATATATATATAAATATTATATTATATATATATATATATAATATATAATATATATTATAATATATAAGTCTGTGTGTGGTTGTGTGAGTGCGCGCGCGCCGCGCGCTAGTCTTTCGGATGAGCCGAGAAACCGAGTCCCGTGTGTTACACATAATTATTCAGCCACGTTAAAAAAACCCCACGGCAACAGAGAGTTGTTCCCAGGCAAAAATTCTTAAAAAAAGCCACTACTGATAGGAAACAAATACAGTTAACAGACAAAAAAAAGGGAGGCGCCGCTCTTGTGGTGACGTGAGGGTGAGGGGCTTGTTGGATACAGGAAAAACCCATCTTTTTTATCAACTTTCTAAATGGTTGAATAGTTCAGTTTTTTTAATTATGAGCCTGTTGTTATTGTTATTGTTGTTGGTTTATTGTGTATTAATTTTGTTGTTGGTTTAATTACTTTCCTCCATTCCTGATTGATTGATTGTTTCGTGTTGTTTGTAGTTCATATAACAGTAAAAATAGCGCTTTAAAAAAAAATTCATGTGTTAATAATTTTATTTTCAATATGCGGAAGTGTGTTTTGTAGTGTGTAGTTGTGTGTGTGTGTGTGTGTGTGTGTGTGTGTGTGTGTGTGTGTGTGTGTGTGTTTGTGTGTGTGTGTGTGGTGTGTGTTGTTGCAGGTATGTGTGCGCGTGCGCATGCGTGTGTGCTGAGCGTGCGCTCGATTTCAATTTTGTCTTAGGTTTACATCTACAGATCTACTGCAAAATAGATATTTATAGATAACCTTACAGTAGCAGTAAATTATGTGCTTTTTTTATTTGCAGAGAGCTTATTTGCATACACGTTCTGTTAAATATAGTAGCCTAACGATCATGTGTGACTTGGAGAGGGGGGGGTAGGTGGATAGTATTTCGTTTTTGCATACTGAAATAAAATATAGTTATTTATAAGCGCTTATATAGTATGGTAATAGTAATAGTAGCTCACACAACCCACACACACACACACACACACACCACACACACACACCACACACACACACACACACACAGAGTACCCACACTTATAGATGAGAATGGATTAGATAAGATTAGAGAAAGAGATTTATATATATATATATTATATATATATATATAGAATATATATATATATTAGAGAGAGAGAGAAAGAGAAGAGAGAGAGAGAGAGAGAGAGGAGAGAGACAGAGACAGAGACAGAGAGACAGAAGAGAAGGGGTGGGGGGATTGGTCTCGATGCATTTTATTTCACAGCCACATAACAGCCATTTTGAAAAATAAATGATAGTATTATGGTGCGTGTATGATTATATTCTGACAGGCATTTGAATGCATCTAAACCTGTCAGAATTTCTTGCATGCGTAAGACTGATTAAGTATAATTACAATTTAAGGAATGTGAGAGGGTAGAGAGGGGGAGGTGAGAGGGGGCAAGGAGAGTGAGATAGATTTCTATGTGGTTGCATCCGAGATCTCGTGCACAAACACAGAGAGAGAGAGATCAGAGACAGAGATAGTAGACAGAGACAGAGAGAGAGAGAGACAGAGAGAACAGAGAGAGCGAGACAGAGAGAGACGGAGATAGAGAGAGAGAGACAGAGAGAGAGAGAGAGAGAGAGAGAGAAGAGAGGAGAGAAGAGAGAGAGAGAGAGAGAGAGACAGACAGACAGACAGACATAGAACAATGGACCTTTTCTCAAGTTTTGGTTTGATTTTTTATTTTTCTATGACAAATTTGTAGAACATTACAGATTTTTATCACATTTCACATTTTGTACATTTCATCATATTTTTATGACATTCATCAAGGTTTGACAGTAGCCCTGGTACAAGTCATTCTTGCCTCTTTTTGGCTGAAGGGGGAAGGATAGGCTTTTCCCAATGCTCTGACCAGCAGTGAAAATGACAGACCCACTGACTTTCCTTTGCTTTTGAATTTCCTCTACCTTTTGAAAAAAAATACCAGAAATGATGTGTTTAAACATTCCAATATGGTTTCAACACAGAAGTCACAAAAGCGTTAATTCATCCAGCCTGTAATCTTTACAGCCAGAAAGCACAGACAACCTTGAATGGGTAAGCGCAAAACATCTGCTTGTAAGAGCAAAACACAGCTAGTAAGTTTAAACAAAGATGTGTAACCTTATTCTCAGGAAAGAGTCAGTTTGGGTTGCCAAAGTGTCAGTGGGTGTGTGCTCACACTTAAAAAAACAAACTCCAACGAAATATTTTCTGGTTTATCATCAATTTGCACAGGCTGTCAAGAAAATACATGAAAAAATGGATGCAATGCTGGTTACAACAAAAATCTTTTTGCGTATTCCTCTATCATCACATAATTATGATGTAGATTAAAAATCGGGTTGTAAACGTGTATTCTCAAAACATTTCCAGTCAGCTATGTTGGAAAAAAAAAATATCCTAGAGATACAATGGGCAATGCAACGCGATGACAATACCACAAAACTGTTTATCGTTTGGAATAAAAAAAAAAAAAGACGTCAGCATCAACTGTTCACTTTCCCGCCAGATACTTTATATGAAGTACCATCCCCCCAAAAAAAAAAAAAAGAAAGGGAAAAACGTGGTAATTTAAGTCCAAAAAATCTATACCATGTTTCAACACATGTCAAAAGTATGTGAATGACAAAAAATTCCAAAAAGGCAAGCCTTTAAAATACAAAGAACAGCTGTCCACCACAATTGCTTGCTGAAAGCACGTTTTTCCTTCAGCTTGAGCACATGATTTAAAGCTCTCCACAACAAACAAAAAAATACAGCCAATGTTTTCGTACAACAGCTTGTAAAAGTTTACCACCAACTAACAACCCCCGCCCCCCCCCCCGACTAAAACTACATTTTCCTAGTTTTACCACAACCCAGGTTTGACATTGGTACAAGGTGAAGCAATAAGAACAGGCGGAACAAAAACCGACAACCTGTTACCACATTTATTATCCAGTGATCTGCTAGAATACAGTATTTCACAAACAATTTGCTACACTTGAACATTTTTTTTACTGCAACATGTGAAATGAAGTTCCATACCTGCAGAAAATTAGCACAAATGAAACATAACAGATTGTAGTACAAAGTTTGAACAAATCCGTGAAAGCAGAAATCCATATACAAATCTTTCACACTTTAATCTGCCAATACCAGATTTTTTTTGTTGTGTTTTTATTTTGTGAGGCCTCCAACATTTACTCCCACTTATACTTTTCTCAATTTGTATCATCTTTTATCTCGTTATATTTTTGTAATGAAAACAAAGATTGCTAGAAAAATGTAGATGGAGCAGTCTATCATGGGCTGGGATGGCTGTGACTGGGTGTAAAGGGCATGTCCCGACCTACGGCAAAGCTAAAAGGCAAAGAACGAAATAAGTAACAGGACACATTTCCAATACAGGAATTTCAAAGTAAAAAAAAAACAATCTTATGCCCAATATAAAAATGAACTACAAAATGTTTTCTGGATCAAGTTTGTAAAGCAAAGAGGAAAAATGCTTTTACTAATATAAAAAACAAATAGGTAAAGATACTCCCATAGCCTATGCCGGTCGTTTGGGGAGCGAGGGTGTCAGAGAATTCAAGCTTCTCTAAGGGCCACATCTTAAGGCCGCGCCAACTCATCTCCCTCGCTGCATTACTTCCTGCCCCTAAAGATGCAGCACCCATTTACAACGTGGGTGAACTGGGGTACTGTACGGAGCCGAGAACGCACGAACGGTCGTCCTCCCCACGCTCAACGCAGCTTAACAAACTCTGGGAGAGCGAGTGCTCTGACCCCTGAGCCTATATGGCTTTTTCAAACGAAAGGTTGGTAACTAAAAGGTACACGGACCGTTTGCTATTATCAAAAATACTGCGGTTTTTTGTGCATGGCTTCAATGCTTTACCTCTATCCTTTCCAAACTGTCGGCGAATTTTTGTCTTTACTATTCAATTTTTAAATCCGCAAGCAAAACAGCTGAAAAGATTTCTTTACACAACGCACGCGGAAAATACGCTAGTGATGACAAATGCCTGCGGTATAACATTCTGTAGATTACATGCCGAACACACACACACACACACAACACGAACACACACACACAGGTGTAAGCACACACACACACACACACACACACACACACACATCACACACACACACCACACACACACACACTCAGCTCACACTCACACACTCAATCACACTCACAACACACCTCTCTCCGCGTTCATCTCTCGCCCTCTCCACCTCAACCTCCCCCCCCCTCTCCTTTTATATAAGAACCATAACTAAATCATTAAATACTGGATTAAAACTTATCAGGCTTCCTATTTTAAGAATAAACAGACAAACATACGAGATGTCAGCATATACAACAACATAATTAATGGTAAAGTAAACCTGGGCGACCTAAAGTAAAAGATCTTTTGACGAAAATGGATTTGGTTGTTTGGCTAGCCAGGGGGTGGTTATGAAGAACATTTTGTTAGAAGAAAGGGAAAGATAGACTTATTTCATGTTTTCATCAAAAACTGGCATGAACAGTTAATGACTAGTGAAAAATACACTGGAATAGCTCCTTAAAAGTGCGTTTGAGTCAGAACAGAAACGGATATCGTTAACTAATAAAAGGCTACGAAGTACTTTACTAAAATTTAGGCCTAAGATTGGTGTGGTCTTTTGAAACTGCAAACAATGTATAATTACAGCAAGAGACAACAACTAACTCTTGTACCAGCATGTGGAGGAAGAAGAAGAAGACGAATTTCATTTTTTGTTTGCTTGTAGAACTATGAAATTCGCCAAAAATTCTTTTTTGGACAAACCAACCAAACAGGTCCTACCAATCTTGTACAAAAGGTGTTATCTTCAAATAATATGTCCCGAGCCTTAAATCTTTAGCAATATATATAACGCAGGGCTACTAGATAAACGAAGCAGACTATGAAAGAAACGATCCATACGTATAATAACTGAAAATATTGGTTGGCATTTAATCAGGACTTTGGTTTATTACGCCATTCCTCATTCATATTCATTCTAATTAATATGTAACTTACAATTACCCCCTTTGACTGTGGCTCGTAGCTTTTGTCAAATAAAAATCGTTCATTCATTCATACCACCCTCTCCTCTCTCTCGCCCCATTCTCTCTCCTCTCCCTCTCTGCCACTCTGCTCTCCCCTCCGCCACTCTCTCTCTCTCCCCCTCTCCACCACTCTGCTTCCCTCTCCACCACTCTGCTCTTTTAGCCTCCGCCACTCTCTTCCCTCGTCCACACAGTGCCACTCTCTCTCTCTCTTCCTCGTCCGCCACCTGCTCACTCCCTCCCGCTCCTCTTTCCTCCCTCTCTCTCTAACTCACTCTCTCCTTTTTTCCGCTCTCTCTCTCTGCTCTCTCATCTCTCTCTACATCACATCTCTCATCTCTCTTCTCTCCACTCTCTCTCATCTCTCTCCCTCTCTCGCTACTCTCTCTCACCCCTCTCGCTCTCTTTTCCTCCCTCTCCGCTCGCCTCTTTCCCTCTCTCCTCCTCCTCCTCTCCCCCCCCCCCGTCTCTTTCTCTCTCTCTCTCTCTGAGGGGGAGGGATAGCCTGGATGGTTAGAAGAGGTTGCGCTACGGCTCGTGATCCTGGCTGATCCCGGTTCGAGTTTCGTTCAACGAAAAATTTCCCCTTTGGAGCAAACATCAGTGCCAACTCCACTCTCCAAAAAGTTCATATAGATGCGCTAATAAACTGAAGTCCCGTTGCGCATAACGCACGCAGAACATCTTACCTAAAAAACCCCACCCCTCCTCCCACGAACCCGGGGCGCAAGAAAGAAACAATTTGGAGTCACTGTGTCAGCTTACAACCAATTTCATTCTTCCTGCCATTTTGTGTCCACATGTATAGGGGCCAAAGTTTAGGGTGAGTTAGCAAGTGCAAAGTGAAGTGGTTATTCAACAAGCATGCAAAGGTGTCTGTCAGCTGGTCGGCGGATCCTAGGACATGTGGACACGGAAAAGACTGGTTCTTAGACAAATGTTGTGTAGCTGTAGACACAACGGTACATAGCTCGGCCAAAAGCATGGAGCGATGAATCAAAATCCCCATCCAGTGCGACAGGTTAAGGCCTTTGCAACTGGACTTCGGTGCCCTGCAAATTTCTCAGGTGTACAATTTCTCAGTTACTATCTTTTTCCTACCCCGCCGAAAAAGTCTTATCCCAATAAGACTGTCAAACGAGGTGCCGAATGTGTAAACGCACGCAGAACATCTTCCGCCACAGGTTCAAAACCATGTTCCCGAGCCTTTCCAAAAGTGTACGCCTTTGTGTGCCGGGATGGTAAAGGATACTACTCTTACAAAAAAACGGCATGCACACGGAGACTGGATTTTTGTTTTGAAAAAAGCACACGGTTATTTCTGATTCCATTATGGTCCAAAGTGAAGGAGAATTTCCAAGCCGGAAATCAATTTTGAAGCAGTTGCTTAACATTTCGCTGTCGTCATGAATCGGAACACTTTGGAACAAGCACCATCCGTTTAACAAAACAGAAGTCCAAAATAAACGATGTTCAGAAGAAAAATAGTAACCAGCCTCCTTTATCTCACGGCTCTAACTGGTGTCCCTAGCCCCCACCCTCCTAAACACCCCTTTCCTTCCTCGCACCTCCCTTCCAACCCGGGTACCCCTCCCCACAACACACACACACGCTACGCACGCACACAAACACACAACGCAAGCACCGCACACATACACACACGCACGCACGCGCGCTGCACACACCACAACACACACACACACACACCACGAAAAAAAAACAACCTTAAAATCGCACACAACACACATACACCCCAAAACCGCACGAACGCACATCACACACGCACGCACTGCGCGCAAACACACAACGCACGGAACACACACACCGCACACACACACGTATAGTAAACACGCGCACATACACACGAAAACGCACCATGTCATGCGCACAACACACACACGAACGACACCACACGAAGGCCATGTGCATCACACAAAACGCACCGACACACACACGCACACCAAGAACATAGAGAGAGACAGAGACAGAGAGACACCGGGAAGACAGACAGGCAAACAGACAGGCAGACAAAGACAGACAGAGTCAGACAGAGACAGACAGACAGACAAACCAAGAGAGAGAGAGAGAGAGAGAGAGAGAGAGAGAGAGGAGAGAGAAGAGAGAGAGAGAGAGAGAGAGAGAAAAGAGAGAGAGAGAGAGAGAGAGAGAGAGGGAAAGGGGGGGGGGGGGGGGGGGGCAGAGAAGAGAGAGAGAGAGAGACAGACCGAAAGTATGGAATGGTGTACCACTGTAAAATTCACTCAGATTGCTAACAATCCGCTAAACTCGTTACCAAATTTTGCTGTCATCCAAAGAAAAAAAATCACTCCGGAATTTTGTCAACGAAGAACATTCCTGATTGAGAGTTATCTCATGACCAGCAGGATCCTTTGTAAAGTTCATTCTGGGATTTTTTTTTAAAACTCCGGGCCAAAATGATCGACTATTCAATTGTCTTATTTTCCCCAATTACGATTTTTTAAGTCTCCGACACTGAGTTTTTCCCAACGGCTCACTAATTTTATGTGAACATATAAACCTAATTTCTATCTAAAAAAAAAACCCCATGCAGATGGGGGGGGGGTGGGGGGAGGGGGGGGGGGGGGGGTTCAGTATAAATAGCATCCCCTTCTGGAAATTCTGTGGCAAAAATTTCCTCTTTACGTATACCCTCTCATGATTCTGCCTTTTCCTTTCTTCATGTCATCCCCTTTATATTTTTCCCTCCTGGTCCATTCTCCTGCCTTTATATCCAGGAAAAGGTTTAAAATTATAACAGTTCTTTCCCATGTTTCGAGTGGATGTGCTGGACCCGATTTGACGAGCGCTTGACGGCAGCGCAACGCATTCTGCTCAAATGACACAAGTAGTTGCTGTCCGAGCTTTGGGGAAGAAGAAAAAAAAAGCATTTTGAGGGATAAATTATCATGAAGGTATTTTCCTAACGTTTGGTTTGTTTCTGCTGAAAAGCAAAAATATTTGCTGTACCAGCAAGACCTATGAGACACAAAGTCTTTGAGAACTAACAGATAACATGGATTCATTAAGAAAAATACCAATCCGATGCAAATCTGTTCTCTTCCCGTTGACCGTTTACCTTGTAGCCTGGAACTGGTCACGTTCAGGGCCGTTGCGCTGCATGGTAAATTGGTTCGGCACAGAACCCCTGAACACCTACAACCAACCAACCTTAGCATTTTCACACAGTTTACATCATCAAACACAGCAATTCAGTCTAACTTAAAAATATATTCACTGCTATCTAAACACTCTCCTCCCCCCCCCCCCCCCCCCCACCTCCCAAAAAAACAACCCCAAACAATAAATAAACAACAACACCACCAAAAACATAAAATCCCTGCGCATTTGAGGAACTTCACGATTCCTAAAGAGGAGGGGGGGGGGGGGGGGGGGGGGGGAGGGGGGGGGGGGGGGGGGGGGGGGGGGGGGGGGGGGGGGGGGGGGAGCGGGTTGGGGGTCGCGAAGCGGATACCTATCGTTGAATAATTGCGCTCGCATCTGAATTACCCAAGTTCGAATCGCATTTCCAGGGGACATTTTTCCCCTGGAGTTAACATCAGTGCAGAACTCCACTCTCCAAGAAATCCTTCGACGAGACTATAAAACGAGGCCCCGTGTGAAGACGTGCACACAGATAGTTGTGCACAACGTTAAATCGTGTTCCGCTTTTCGAAAGAGTAGGCCATTGTGTGCCTGTGGGAGTAAATGACAAAATTTACAAAAGTATATACACACGGGGAACTGTATGTAAAAAGCATGTGAGCGCTTATTTCATTATCCTCGATATAGCAAATAAATAAATTAAATAAAATGACCTTAATCACAGAAATGCACGGGTACATGAATTTTTCCCTAGTCCATTTCTTCCGGTACAATATTTGGTCAGATCTTACAATTAATTCGTATAATTATGAAGTAAGGTAAGTTCAAGTCAGCCCGGATTTAAAGTAAAGACTTAAATCCAATCAGGAAGTGGGATAGCTTAGTGGTATAGAGCGTTGAGCTCGTTGATCTGATATGTCCGGGTTTGAGCCACAAACAGAAACGTCTGTGGTATTTTTGACCTCGGCATCATAGTTACCGATGCCATTTCCCGAAAGTTGATCGAATGAGACTAACCAACTCCACTCCCCCGAAAGTCCTTCGGAAGAAGAACTATAAACTACATCCTCTCTACCCACCCCCCCAAACTTATAAACTAGGTGACTTCAACTTCCATTTCGACAACCATTTTCTCCAGCTGTCAAACGTCTTTCTCTTTCACTGTCCAATCATTCTCTCTATCTCAACTGGTAAACGAAGCAACGCACAGATCTGTCATATTTAGACTGGCTGATTACTAAATGCGTCATATCAATCTTGTCACATCTCTGTTTCTGTTCACCAACGAACCTGTTCCCCCCCTTTCCAAAGCGTACCCTTTGTGTGCCGAGGGGGGAAAAAGGGAGGGACTCTTTAAAAAAAACCGCATGCACCGGAGACTGGTTTTTTTGTTTGAAAAAAAAGGACCGGTTAGTGCTTTTTCCTTTAGGCAAAAAGTGAAGTGAATTTCAACCCGGAATCATTTTTGAGCAAGTTGTTTTAAAACAATTTCGCTGTTGCAAAAATGGGAGACATTTTGGGAACAAGCGCCATCCGTTTAACAAAAAGGTCCAAAAATAAACGATGTCAAAAAATAAGTAACCACCCCCTTTGTTTCTCTATTCCCGGCTCAAACGGGGTGTCCCTACCCCCCCCCCCTTCCAAAAACACCCCTTTCCTTCCCTTACCTCCCTCCAACCAGGGTTTCCCCCCCACAAACCAACACGTTTCGCCGCACAAAAACACACACCACCCACGCCGCACACACGCACCACACACACACGCAAAATGCTACCCCCAAAACGCACGCCACCACAACACACAAACACACACACACACCACCACGCACGCACACACACGCACACCACAGCGCACACACACGCTAAACACGCGCAAACCCCCGCACTGCAAACACACACAAAACGCACGCACGCTGGAACAACACACACGGCGCACGCACCTTTTAATAACACAAAACCACGCCTCACACGACACAGACATAAAGAAAAAAGGGGGACAGAAGACACAGGGAGGACAGACAGGCAAAAACAGGAGAAAAAGACAGAAGAGACGAAAGAAGACAAAAGACGGGAAGAGAGAGAGAGACAGACAAAAATTTGGGAAAAAATGGTTACGACGGTAAAATTCATCCCCCAAATTTGCAAAATCCCACAAAACCCTTTTTACCAATTTTGCTGTATCCAAAAAAAAAAAAACCCAGAATTTTGCAACAAACAGCCCCGGGTAGATTTATCTCAGCCAGGACCCTTTGTAAAGTCTTTTGGGGTTTTTTCTTAAAAATCCGGGAAAAATGATCGACTATTCAATTGTCTTATTTTCCAAAATTTCGATTTTTTAGGTCCTGCACTGGATTCCCCAACGGCTGATAATTTAGGGAAATATTCCCTATTTTTACCTTTAAAAAAAAAATTCCCGTGAGGAGTGCGGGGGGGGGGGGGGGGGGGGGGGGTATAAATAGCATCCCCCCTTCTGGAATTCTGTGCAAAGAATTTCCCTCTTTTCTTTTCCCTCTCATTGTTTTGCCTTTTTCCCTTTCCTTCATGTCATCCCTTTTTATATTTTTCCCTCCGGGTCCTTCTCCTCCCTTTTTTTCCATAAAGATTTAAAAGAAACAGTTCTTTCTCAGAGTGGAATGTGCTGGACCCGATTTGCGGCGCTTGGGGGCAGCCAACCATTATTTCTTATATACGACAGAGTTGCTTTTCCGGCTTTTGGGGAAGAAAAAAAAAAAGCATTTCGAGGGGTTGATTATATAAGGTATTTTCCTAATCGTTTTGGTTTGATTCTGCGAAAAGCAAAAAATTGCAATTCCGCAAGCGTTGAAAAACAAATTTTTTGAGAATAACCGACAATTTGGTTTTAAGAAAAGGCAATCCTATGCAATGTTTTTCCTCTTCCCCGTTGACCGTTACCTGTGTCTGGAAAAGGTCCTTCAGGCCGTTGCGTGCTTTGGTACTTTGGTTCGGCCCAGAACCCCCCGAAAAAAAGCATAACAACAAAACCTTTCAATCCCCAAAGTTTACCACAACAAAGCAATTCAGTCTACTTAAAAATATTTAAATGCTATCTAAACCACCCCCCCCCCCCAAAAAGCAAAAAAACAAAAAAAAACCCCAAAAAACAAACCCGCGATTTTAGGACGTTCAGATTTTTAAAGAGGAGGGGGGGGGGGGGGGGGGGGGGGGGGGGGGGGGGGGGGGGGGGGGTCGGGATCGGGATGTTAGAGGTTTTGAAACATTGGGGGTCGCAAACTGATGACCCCGGGTTCGGGAATCCCGTTTTAAGGGGTATTTTCCCCTGGGTTTTTAAACGTGCGAACTTCCCTTCCCAAGAACCCTTCCGGGGCTTTGAAAAAGAGGCCCCCCTTGATGAGCATGCAGGGGGTTGCCAAAACGTAAATCGTGTTTCCCCTTTTCGAAAAATTGGCCATTGTGTGCCCGTGGGGAAAATGACAAAATTTTTCAAAATACATTTTCCCCCGGGGGGGCGGAGTAAAAAGCTGTGATCGCTTATGCCTTATCCCGTATAGTAAATAAAAAAATTAAAAAAAATAAAACAAAGAACTTGATCTCAGAAATGCCGGGTACTAATTTTCCCTAGTCAATTTCGCTTACTTTTTTGTCAGTTTTACAAATAATTGTATATTTTTGAAGTAAGGTAAATTCGAGTCTGCCAATTTAAAGTAAAGCTCAAAAAACAAATAGGAGTGGGGGTAGTTTGTGGTTAGGCGTTTAGCTCGTGACTGATGGCCCGGGGTTTGGGCCCCTCAAGACGTTGTTTGGGGGTATTTTTTTTTTTACTCGGCCCTCCCAAATACCGATTGCCATTTTCCCCCCCCCTGTCCATCGAATGAGAAAAAACCAAATCCACTCCCCCATTGGAAGAGACTAAAACAATCCACCCCCGAAAGTCCTTGGGAAAAGCTATAAACCAACTCCACTCCCCCGAAAGTCCTTCGGAAAAAAAAAAATCAATTACCCCCCCCCCCCCCCCCCCCCCCCCCCCCAAATCCCTTTGAAGAACAAAAAACTACTCCCCTCCCCCCCCCCCCCTTTCGGATGAACTATAAAAACCCAAGTTCCATGTGAAACCCATGCAAAAAATTTTCCCGGAATTTAAACTCCGTTCCATCTTTCGAAAGGTTTTGGCCCCCTCGTGCCGGTAGGAACAGATGACAAGATTTAAAAAACCCCTTCGCGTTAACGGGTTTATAGACATCCGAAACGGAGTGACTACTTAAGGTGGGGAAGGGGCGCCTACGCAAAAAAACCATTGGCAAAATCGCGGGCTAGTCGGGAAACCTAAAAAAACATTATCAAGAAAAAATGCCGAATGTTGGGACAACAAAAAGGGGTTCTGCAGCAAATCATTGTGTTATTTCATCCTTCAAAATATTGCAGTAATATTGCGCCACGTTAAACCTGTTCCGCTTTTTGTAAAAGTAAGGGGCCATTTTATGCCATGGGCGGTGGGAACAAAGACAAAAATTTTCAAAATGCTCAATGGGGACTAGATGTAAAAACGTTTTAGATTGTTTTTCCCTTATCCACGAAATAAAATAAAAAAACGTTGGGTTCCGTTTTGTATTGATCAGGAAAAAAAAAAAAACAGCTTCCGGGGTTTGCCTTGGGTTTTTGATTTTTTGTGCCGTTTTTTATTGTTGGGGGGGGGGGGGGGTTTAAAAAAAAAGGGGTTAAGAAATATTTAAAATGAATTTTGGGGAAAAGGGGGGGGGGGGGGGGGGAAGAGA
>CM054156.1:33741535-33758848 GCA_028751875.1 Rapana venosa
TCTCCCCCCCTCCCCCCTTCCTCGCTCAACCCCCGCCTCTCCACCCCCCCCTCCCCCTCCCCCCTTTCCCCCTCCAAAATCCCCCCTCCCCCTCCCCCTCTCCACATAATTTTCCTAAAGCCCTTCCCTTAAAACTTTATTTTGTTGCTTTTGGGTAAAAAAAACAAAACAATGAATGGTGTTGAAGTTATGGTTTTTTTTCCTTTTTAATTGAGATTTTAAATTGGGGGGATTTTTTGGGTTTTTAAAAACCCCCCCCCCCTCCTTCTTTTTTATAATCTTTTTTTGGGGTTTTTGCTGTTTTTTTTTTTTTGTTTTTTGGGGGGTCTGCATGCTTTTTTTTTGGTCTTTTTTGGGTTTTGGGGATTTTTTTTGTTATTTTTTTTTTTCTTTTTTTTTTTGTGGTTTTTTGTGGGAGTTTTTTTCTTTTTTTAAACTGTGTGATTTGGTAAGGGAAATTGGTTTATTTTTTTATCAAAATAAAATCTTAAAGGTGGGGACTAAATGTAAAAAAACATGGGGGCAAAAATAATAATAATAATAATAATAATAATAAATGGAATTTATAAAGCGCATATCTTGAAAAAAAAACAACAAACCAAAGCGCTTGCATCCTTTCCCACCCCTACACATGCCCCCCAACAATGATTAATATTTAAAAGTTCAAATACACAAAAACACACGCGCGCAAAACCCCGCGCGGACGCGCGCACCCCACCCACACCCCACACAACACAAACCACCACTGGTTATATGCTTCACCGGTAAAGAAAAATTAAGGCCACAGAAGGAAAGGGAAACAAAAAATTATGGAAAAACTGTAGGGGGGCCTTAGGTTAAAAAAGGGAATTTTCCTTGGGGCTTTTTTAAAAAAGTTTTGTAAGTAGCTTTTGGGAAAGGGGAAGGGGGGGCCCTTTCCCCGATCGCTGGACCAAAACAGAGAAAGAGAAAAGGGCCCAACAGTGGATTTGGTTAACCCAGGTTTTTTGTAAGCACGGGGAAATCTCACAATGGGAGGGAACGAGAAGGATGTCCCGGTAAAAAGACATTCACAGGGGTGGGAAAGGTGCTGTTTTATGGAGTTTTTTGTAACAAAGGGTACAGATCTTTTTACTTGACTCTCTGTGGCACAGGCAACCATTGGAGAGATGGGCAAGAGAGGTAGAATTCTCAATTTTTTTTTTTTTTGGAGAACAGTCGAGCCCCAAGTTTTGAATTCGTTGAAGGGAGTAATAGATGATGCGGCAGACCACCAAAAAGAATTGCAATGGGCCAAACCCTGAAAGAATGAGAGAGGGAAAACAATTTTGGATGTTGCATCGGGCCCAGTATTTTCCCAAATTTGCACTAAAACGCCGAAATTTATAGTACATACGGACAGGTCGGTGATGAATTTTTGCATAAAACCGTTTTTGTCATAACAACCCAAGATATTTTGACTGGGGGTTGGAAAAGGAACTTTTTAAATTGCCAAACCTTTTAAAAGTTTTGTCATGGACAGATTTTGGGTTTTTGGGTTTCCCTACAATCAGGGCTTCCGTTTTATCTGCGTTTAGCTGAAATTTTTTTTTTTTTTTATCACCATTTTTTGATTTTTTTTGGGGCAGTGTGCCCATTTTTGGGTCAAGAAAAAGGGGCCCGATTTTTGGGAGTATCCTGCTTAAAACCCTGAGTCATAAAGGGGAGAAATGAGGTTATCTGGTGACGGTTTATTATATTGACAGTGGGGGCAGGGGTAAAAGGGGTGAAAAGAACAGGGCCCAAAAACGTCCCGGCGGGACTCCGCTTTCCATTTGGCAGTATTGTTGAATCTTGTTTTTTTCAACTGCCCGGAAATCGGTCGTGAGGATGAAAAAAACCCAGGTGATGGCGGCCCCTTTAATACCGAACATTTTCTTTGAAAAAAAAAAATTTTTTGTCTTTTCCCATTGTCTTTGTTATTTCTTTGTCATTCCTCCCTTACCCCTCATAAAAAAAATTCCTTTTGTTTTTAATTTTAAATGCCCAAGATGTCACATTTTTACACTCAAATCAAAAGGGTTTATCCTCCTCTTAGCATGCGCTTTGTTTTTGATTTTGCTTTTAATGTGTGTGAAATGTGTGTTGTTATTTTGTTCTGCGTAGTTGTTGTTCAATTTACAGTCCAAATCACCCATGGGGTTTTTAAAAAAAAACCCCCAAGCAAACAAAAGAAAAACTTGAAAAAAAGAAAAAAACCTTTACAAAATGCAATTCCTTTAAAACTGTAAAACCCCCCTTTTGTGCGAAAATATCCCTTATCTTAACTACCCGGAAACATATTTAAACATTTTCATGTAAGTCTTTTTATAGTTTTAAAAAATTTGACCCCCAAATTTTCAGAATGAAAGTTTTTCATTTTTAAAATCCAAAAACATAGGGGAACCCTTTGGGAACAGAAGAAAAGAGACTTGTTCCATGACCTCATGTGTAGTAACTGGTCGGTGCTGCCCCAAACCTCGGGCCCTTTTGGGGGCAAAAAAAACCCAAACGGGATAACCAGGCCTACGGTTTAATTTAAAAGGGTCAGTCTTTTTTCTTTCCTCCGGTTTTTTTTTCCCGAGCAAGATATTTCCTTTTGAACTTTGGGGAAATTGGGTTTTTAAGAATCTAAATCAAAATAAATTCCCATGATCAATCTTTTCGGGCATAATTTTGCAGACGCTTCAAGATCACCCCCCCCTTTTTAAGATGGGGTTTCCCCCCCCCCTTTTCCCCCCCCCCCTTCTTATGACTTTTCTCTCTCCCCTCTCTCTCTCTCTTCCCCACCCCTCCCCCTCCTCTTTTCCCCTCTTCTCTTTTCTCTCTCTCCCCCCCCCTCTCTCCTCTCTCTCTCCCCTCTCCCCCTTTTCTCTGTGTGTTTTGTCTCTCTTTTTAGATGAAAAAAAAGGTCTTGCATTTAAATCTATTCCCTCAAAAAAAAAAATTTTTTAAATTAATTTTAAAGGGTTCTCTCTCGTGTCTTTGCTCCTTTGTTTATTTATTTAAATTTTGTTTCAAATCTCAATTTTGTAGAAATATAATGTAATTTTTGATCGGGTGAAAAAAGGGTTTCCAGTTTGATAACACTGTGCCACTGCTTGTTCCCCCGGGCTTTTGACCATCTACAATACCCACCCTCAGTTTACGCCCTCCCCTGTGCAAGTAGCCCTAAAAATATTTAGCCCTTTGAAAAAAAACCAAACACTTTTTTCTGCCCAAAATTTTTTTGTTTGGGCCTTTGGGGATTTCATTTCGACCAACCACTGTTTTTTTTTTTAACCCCCCATTGCCCTTTACAAAAAAAAGAAAAAGATGGCGCCCCCCACTGAAAAGTTTTTAGAAACTGAAAAAAAATGAGAAAAAGAGAAAAACCATGGGGTTTTTTTGGGGGCCAGAGTTTACATTTGGCATTTTGAAAGAGGTTTTTGTTTCTCTTCCTGACCTCCCCCAAAATGAGTGTTTCCTTTTGTGCACGGGTTTGAATGAGGGAACAGTTTTTTTTGGGTTTAAGGTACTTTTTTTTCTTTTGAAATTTGTTGGTTATCCCCTGAAAATTTGGGTACTAGCAAAGAGCTCCTATTTGGGAAGGGGGGTTCAGCTGTATGAAAAAGGGGAAAAGGGGAGAATGAAAATGCTTTTTAGAGATACCCCCCCTGCAGAACAAAAAGAACAAAAAACCCCTTACCATGTGCGGGCCTAATCTCTGCCTCCTTTTTTAAAAAAACCCTAATGCATGTGCAACCCACCCCCCCCCCCCACATACATGATAGGCATGCACCCCCCCCCCACCCAACACAAAATCACATACACACAAACACCCCAAAAAAAAACCAACACATACCAACACTGTTTTTTTGTTTATTTTATATTGCCCTTTTTTTTGTTTTGTTTGGTTATTTTTTTTTTATATTTTTTATTGTTGCTTTTTGTTTGTATGTATGTGGTGTTTATTTTTTTTTGTTGGGGTTATTGTTGTTTTTTTTGTTTTTGTTTTTTTTTTGGGGGGTTCTTTTCTTTGTAATTGGGGGTTTTTGGTGGTGGGGTGGGGGGAGGATTTTTTGGGGCTCTTTTTTTTTTTTTGTTTTTTGGGTAAAATATTTTCAGAAATATTTTCTTTGATTGAGTTGTATGGTTAAAAATTTTTAAAGGGTTTTTTGTTTTTTTTTTTTAAATTCTAGTATACATAAATTTTTGTTTTTACTTGTTTTTAATTTTATGGCTTAATTTATTTTTTAGGTTTTTATTTTATATTTTCATTTTTTTTTAGATAGATGGCTTGGTAAAAAGAAAGCAAATGCACTGGGTTATTTTTTTCTAAAACCCGGGGAAAAAAATTTGAAATTTGACCCCTTTATTTGACCCTACATGCAAAAATGCAAACAACAGATGGACCCAAAAACAAATACACCCTAGAAAAATTTAAATTTTAAATTTCCCGCGAAAAAGTAGGGGGAAAGCATTTACAAGTAAAAAGTCCTCCCATTCCCACCCCCCAAAAAAATCTGTGCCAAGCCTAGCCCTCTTGGGTCTGGAAAACACACACTTACTTTTAAAGGGTTGTAAAAAAATGTAAAACATTAAAATTAAGAGCAAGAGCTCAAAGGAACATATTTGCATAAAGTTGGGAAAAGGAAAGGAGAGTTTTTAGCAATAAATAAACATGTAGATTTGGGGGATTTTAAATTTTTTTTGCCTTTTTGGTTTTTTGTTTTTAGGGGGGGTTTTGGGGGGGGGGGTTTTGGGGGGTTTGGGGTTGGGGGGGTTTTTTTTGTTGGTTTTTTTTATTTTGGGTTGGAATTTTGGGGGGCCTTTGGTTTTTTTAAATTTTTTTTTCAATTTTTTGGGGGAAAAAAATTTTTTTCATTTTTTGTTCTTGTTAAAAATTTTTTTTTAAAAAAAAAAAAATACAATTCGTGTAAAAACCATGGTGTGGGAGCATGTTTGTGGAAAAGTGTAAGTAGAAACTGTGTGTGTGGCATGTGTGTTTAATTTTTGTGTGCGCATGTGTGGGATTGGGGTTCCGCATGTGATGTGGGTTTCTTTTTTTTTTTTTATTGGGTGAAAAATTTTTTTTTTTTGGGCTGTTTAATAAGGGAGGGTTGGGGATAATTTATCAAGTTTTATTTTTCCACATACATGGGTTTTGAAAAAAAAAATGCCTTTTTTTAATTAAAGTACCATCGGAAAAAAAAGACTTAACTTCAAAACAAAACATACACCCATATCACAAACCAATTTTTCCCGCATCAGTTTCCCGGGGTCTTTCTATGCAAAACAGCCCTTTTTTAAAAGCACAGATAAAGAAACACAATTTTAACCCCCTGATGAAAAACATTACTATTCTTCTCAGCATGGAGAGGCAGTGCTCAGAAAGGTTGTTTTTCAGGATGGCCCGACAGACAGAAACAGACCCCGACAGAAGAGGGCTCAAAATGACTGTGGGATCAACCCCAGTCCATGAACGGCTGCACTGTAAGTCATTGCTGTGTTACCAAGCCCGTAATGGAAAAAGGGATTTTGACTTGGTGTCATTGGGAAAATGGTGTCTTTCTTTTCCTTGGGGTGTGTGATTTTTTTATTTTTAAATAATGGAAAACACTCAGGTGCTTTTTTAAAATACAGTCCCTGTGGTAGGGAGGGTTTTAAAATTTTGTGATTTTTTCTTAGGGAAAACAATGGGGCCCACCCCCCCTGAAAAGGGGAAAAAGGTTTTAAAAATTTGGGGGCCAAAATAAAAGGAAAAATTTTTAACCCGTTTTTTAAAAAACTGAAGGTGCCAAATATTCCAAAGTCATTCAGAAGGGAGCAAAAAAATTTTTAAATGCCAACAAAGAAACCTCTTTCTTTTTTTGGTCGTCAGCTTAAATTTAGAAGTGTTTTGGCGCAAGCTTTCCATACATGCTCCACCAAACTGCCCCAAAAAATCTACTCACGATGTTTAAAACACTAAGCAAATGCATGGAAAACACATATCATACAAATATACAAAACAATACCCTTTCCAATCAAGTACAAAAAGCAGATGCAGAAATGTACCAAAAACCCGATGCACAAAAACATAAAACAATCACATAGTAATGCACAGATACACAAAACAGATCACCGACACACAAAACAGATCACAAATACACAGAGGGAGAAGCACACAAAAAGAGCAATCACAAATACAAAAGAGCAATGCACAAAAGCCCAAAAAAATTTATACAAGACACCAAATACAGGGTAGCAACAGTTTTAAGCTGAACAAAAACACTCAAGGTATACCCGGCGGTTTTCCCCCCACACTCCCTTTAGGGCACCAAACCTGAAAACCAACACCAGACGGGGAACCCCCCCTGCACATGGAATAAGCACTCATGTGCTTTTTGCACAGCCCCCCAAAGTATGCAGTTTGGGAAAATTTTTGGGCAACAATTTCCCCCAACCACCCAAAAGGCCCCACTCTTAAATTATAACCGAACAGGATTGGAAAAACTGAGCCACTCCAGACTTCCCAAGACGACTGACGGAAAGAAGGCCAGACAATTGTCTTCCAAAACCAAAAAGGGTCCTACAAAAAGACACCTTCCCCAAAGCGATGTGTAAATACACACACGGAAGGGGATGACCTTTGGTTTTTGTAAAAACTACCCTGGGGGGTTGAAGAGCCTTTCCTAACCCCACCAGGGTGGGGAGCGAAATTTACCAGTTTGTCCCCTTTAGGACCACAAGATGGAAGCCCCACACCTGAAAGCCTGGGCTTGGGAGCTGTTTTTTTATCTGTATTTTTAATTTAAAAAATTTTTTTAAATTTTTTTTTTTATTTTTTCATGTCAGGGGTAATTTAAAAGCACTCTTTTGTTTTTTTTTTTTACATTGGTCCCTTTGTTTATACATTTTTATGAATTTTTTTTAATCTGTTCCCATCAAACATCAATTGGGCCCACTTTTTTGGAAAGTGGAACAGAAATTATGTAAAATTTTGAATGTTTTGCATGGGTTACACACATGAAACTAAATTTAATCTCATTTGAAAGACTTTTGGGGGGGGTGGAGTTGGCCCCGCGGTTTTGCCATTTTGTACATGTGTGTATGTGTTGTGCCTCACTACTCCATATGTGTGTGTATGTGGGAAAGAAGGGGTTTGGGGGAGGGGAGTGGGGGGAAAAGAAAGGGAGGGGAGAAAAGAGGGAAGAGAGGGAAAGAGAGAGAGAGAGAAGAGAAGAGAGAGAAAAGAGAGAGAGAGAGGAAGAAGAGAGGAGAGAGAGAGAGAAAAGAGGAGAGAGAGGAAGAGAGAGAAAAAAAAAAAGAGAGAGAGAGAGAAGGAAAAGAAGAGAGAAGACCAGACAGACAGACAGACAAAGAGAGAAAAGGGGGAGAGAAAAGCTTTATACTTGTTAAAATCAGCAATAAAATAATTCATTTTTTTAATTTTTCGTTGTTTTTGTTGTTGTTGTAAAAACCTCCTCCAACCCCCCCCCCATTTTTCCTCTCCCCGGGGGGTTCATTTTTTTTTTCTAATAAAGCTTTATAGTCTGTGTACGATGCCATCATGAAAGGTTTACTGAAGTCCCGGTTTCCCCTTTTGTCCCAGTATAAACCCCTTTATATGTGTGTAGCTGATCCACATGATATTTTTCTTATCGGATTCCCTTAAAGTCCTCGTATAAAAAACCCCCCAAGTTGGGGTTTCTATGCCTTTATGATCACACACCCACAAGACACCAATTATATTTTTGAAGTTTACAATGAAATTTTTGTTTAAAAAAAAGAAAAAAAGCTCTGAAAATTTTTCATTTGAAAAGTAAGGCTGTAGTTACTATATACTGCAAGAACTGGTAACCCACAAACTTTACAAGGTTTTTGTTCAAACCTGGCCCCCTTCTTTTTGGGTATTCCTCTAGTTTTATCATCACCACAGTATTTTTTTCTGAGGGGAAAATTTCAAATTTTCCCCATGGGGTGTTTTTGGTTTTTGATGGGTCCTTTTCATCCCCTTTTTTTTTTTTCCACCAGTTCTTCAACACTTTCCCAAACCAGGAAAATGACTGTACACTTTCAAAACCCAGGTACAAAGACTGTACACTTTCAACCTAGGGGAAAAATGACGTAGCACTTTCAACCTATTCATACGTGCACTTTTTAACCCAGGGAAATAAAAAGCACTTTCAACCTAGTACATGACGGGAGCCCCTTTCAACCTAGGGGCATACTGTAACACTTTTAACCTAGGTACAAGGGCTTTGCACTTTCAACCTAGGTTTCATGAAAAAGCACTTTCAACCCGAGGACATTACTGTAGCACTTTTAAAACTGATAATGAAAAAAAAAAGTTTTTTCCTCCTTACACCAAAACCCTTTGGGACTTTAAAAGTAATGCAACATTGTTTTTTTTGACATAGATACATGTTTTTTTATTAAAAAGCACACTTTAAAATTTAATTTTATTTGCTGAAAAAGGGTTTTTACTTATATCCCTAAAGCTGCCTTGTAAATTCAAATAAAGATTATAAATCCCCCCCCGGTTTAAAAAATTTTTAATGGGAAAACCCCGAAATGGATCAGAATGATGCTTACTGAGTGAAGCTGTTGTGATCATTTTTTTCTTTATGCTTCCCCTTTTCACTTAAAGGAGGGGCGGTTTCCTTTTCTTTCCCAAATTTACTCGCATTTCTTTCAAGGATTAAAGGGTTGGTTTTTTTCTCGGGGCATTGGGGAAAAAAATCTCCCCAAATTTTCCCCCTACAAATTTTTCCCTTTAAATTACAGACAAATCTCAATTTTTTTCTATTTTTAACATTTCCCATTTTTCTTAAAACATTTCAAATTTTTAAAAAAGTTATATTAAAAAAGCAAAAAATTTTAGGGTAAACAATTTTAGGTAACCACTTTTCAAGGGTTTTAAAAGTTGGGTTTGGGCCCTTTGCATTTTTTAGGAAAATTTATAAATGGTTTTTTCAAATTTTTTTTTTCTTTCATTTGGTTTCTATCGGGTTTTGTCTTATCTGTATCCCCCCTTTTTCCTTTTTATCCAAAGATCTGTTTGCAGAGAAAAGTCACACAATTTCTTTTAAAAGGCATGAAATGTGCAAGTTAATCAACACAGTGCTTTTAGTAGGGATGGCGTGTCAAGTTACAGCACATTGCCTTTTTTTTTTAGGCAGGGTTTTGTAAAGTTTTTCACACCTTGCTTTTATTTTGGGATGGCTGTGTAAAGTTTCCCCACCCGCCAGTAGGGATGGGTGGTTTAATTATCCCACTTAAAAAACCTTGGCAGGCCCGTGTAAAAATTACACACTTCTTTCAGTAGGCATGGCCCTTTTAAAATTATCAGCCCCTCAATTTTTTCAAGGCCCGGTGGGAAAGTTTTCACCCCTTGCTTTCAGTAGGCAAGGGGTTTCAAATTAAACAGCCCCCTTTGCTTTCCGTGGCATTGGCCGGTCCCAAATAAACAAAAACCCCTTGCCCTTTTATAGGCCCCTGCTGTTAAAAAAATTTATCAAACCAAATTTCTTTTTCAGTAGGGAGGCTGTGTCAAGTTAAAAAAGCACGTCTTTCCCTTTGGCAGGCTGTGGGCGTTAAAAAACACATTTTTCCCTTTTTGTAGCCAAAGGCTGTGTCAAGTTAATTTACACAGTGCTTTCATTTAAAATTCGGTAATTTATCAACTTTACACCCCACTTTTTCCTAATGAAAACCCCCACCCCCACCACCCCCCCCCCCCTCCCAAAACCCAAAACAAAACAACCCCCCCCCCCCACACACACACAACCCCTTAAAACCCATTTGACACACACAAAGTGCGCAAACAAAGCCAATTTTATGCAAAAGGGAAGGGGCAACCCGTTGGGAAATTTTGGGAAGTGGAAAAAATTAAAAAAAGTAAACCCCCAAAAAAATAAAATAAAGGACCCCTTAAATTGGGGGTTTTTAAAATTTTTCCCCAAAAGACTTTCTTTTAAAAACCCAAACCCCCAAAAAAAAATTTGGGGGGGGGGGCCCCGGGGGGGGGGGGGGGGGGGGTTTGTGAGGGGGGAGGGGGGACGGGGAAAGAGAGAAGAAAAAAGAAGAGGGAGGAAAAGAGAGAGAGAAGATTCCCAAACCAAAAAAAACCCCTTTTTTTCCCCAGCTTTCCCCTTTTTTTTTCGAACCCCCCCGGTTTAAGAAACACCCAAAAAAGTTTAGCAGTAAACCCTTGGGTTAAAGGGCCCCCACGCCTTACCCCCCAAAAAAAACCCCCCCAGGGATTTAAAATTTCTTTTGGGGGTTTTTTAAAAACCCGGGGGTTCCCCTAAAACAACAAACCCCGCAAAAAAAGTCCTTTTCCAAATGCACCAAACACCTACACACAATTCACCCAAATTTTTATGCCCAAGCCACCCCAAAAACAGACATACATACAAACCAAAACAGCATGCCCACATACCCCTTCCATCCCCCCCCAACTTTTAACTACTCACCCCAATTACAAGCCCCCAAAGATGATATGGAGGCAAACCCAAACCCACCCTCCCCCCATTGCAAACAAAATTTAAGAAGAACCCCCCAAAAGAAGGGGCCCCCTACCCAGTCTGTCAACTTTCGCAGGCCCCCCGAGAAAACCCCCTTCCTTTTTTCCTTAAAAAAATCCGGCCCCCATTTTAAGGGCCAAGGGGAAATTTTGGGGAAAAATTTGTAAGGGACAAAGCAAAACACCCACCCCGGAAACACGTGCACACAACAAAACAAAAATATTTCACACAACACCAACCCAACCCCCCACCCCACCCCCACCTTTATTGACCTTTAGGGGGGGTGGGGGGTGGGCTTATGCCTTAAGGGTTTATTTTGATCATGGGGTTTTTAATAATTTGGGGGTTTTTTTTTTGTGGTTTTTCGTGAATCTTTTGGGGGTTTTAAATTTTTTCACCAGGGTTTTTTTTTTGTCAAAAAAATGCTTTTAGTATGAATTTTTTTCCGGAAAAAAAAGAAAATTTGGGAGGAAAAAAAAAGGAAAAGACTTTGATTTCTACCAAAACATTTAGTTTTAAATACAATGAAAACTTTTCACACTTTTTGTGCATACATGTACACACCCTACACACCCATACCCCTCCATAAAAACCTACATTCAATTTTCATGAATTTTGGGGCCCAAAAAATGGGAAAAGGGGTTTTGGGGCAAGTGAAAAAAAAAGGCCTTTTCATTGCGCACATGTGTACACACTAACCCCAGGGCCTTTTCAGGGAACTTCCCGGGCCAAAAACTGCCCGGTAGAAAACACGTCTTGGGTTTTCGCATGTTTCCCCTATACTGTGCCCCAACAGCCTGCGGGAGGAAGAAAGTGTACAAAAATTTAGTGTTCATTTACAACCGAGTCCAAATCACCTGCAAGTCTGATTTTCTCTTTGGGGGTTCTTCAGTAAGGGGGTTCATGTTTTTTTGTCAAATTTCAAAAAAATACTTTTGCCTGGACAACCCCAAATCTCCCTTTTTCTGGGGGTAACCAAAATTTTTATTTAATGACAAAATACCATTCTTTCATTTAAAAAATTTTGGGTAGTTTTAAAATGGCCTCCTGATTTCTTTTCTTCTCCTTTTCTTTTTTTTCCCGATAAAAAGCATTCCCGTCCTCTTTTGCCTGATCTCCCCCATTCCACCCAAAATTCCCCTTTACAAAAAACCAGACTTTACAGCCCTTTACAAATGTTTTTTCTTTTCCTTCTTCCAGCTGAGTTACCCATTCTAAAAAATGTGATAAAAAGGAAAATTAAGAAGATTATGATTTATTACCTCCCGGGGCCCTTGAAATTGCTTTCTTCAGGGAAAAAATCCCCGTCCATAAAGGGAATTTAAAAAAAAACATATTTTACCTGCGAAGCCCCCCCCCCCTTCCCCTCACCAAAAAAAAATTACTGTACAAGAGTAAAAGTTTAAAGAAGAAAAAAGGGGGGCACTGGTTTTACACATGACCTTACAGATATTGCTAAAAATTTTATCTTTATTACCCCAAAAGTCACAGCCCCCCAACTGCCTAAACTGTTTGATGAACCAAAAGTGGGCTTTAAGCTGTCCCTACCTGCATGACTGGTAGGGTGGGAACCCAGTGTGACCCGACCGTCATGATTCTTTCACGCTTTAAAAACAGAGGTCCCTGGCTAGTAATTCAACCAGAAAAAAAATGGCTGGGTACAAATTTCCGCAATGTCCCTGTTTTCTTTTATCACCCTTTCCCTTGATTTTTTTTTCTTTTTTTCCTCAAAAAAAAAAGATTAAAATTAAAAAAAACCAATACACCGGGGGTGGGTAATTTACAGTCTCTTCCAAACCCGATTGACAAACCCAAAATTTTTTAGTTTTTTGAGAAAAAAGCAAAAGCTGAATGTTTTAAATGATTTTTGTTTAAATGTCTGATTTTTGAAACTAAAATTTTTAGCTTTCGTTTTTTAAATGGTTTTAGGCCCAAAAAACTGGGTAGTTACCCAATGGAATACCCCAATCTTTCAACAAAAAAGAACCCGTTAAAAAGCTTCAAAGGCCCAAAAAACCCCCCAACTGAAAACTTAACTTTCCCGGTTTTAGCATTGTTTTTAATAAAAATCAATTTCCTGGGGGGGAAAGAATTTTTTTTTTCTGTGGGCCCAATTTGGAATCCTTCTAAATTTACGTAAAAAAGAGTTCCATGGTTTTGGTTTCTGCAAGTGTTCACAGGAACCCTTTTTTCCCAAAACTTTTTGGACAAAAATGAAAAATGAGCCCCGGTCGCAGTGTTGTCGTACACCTTTAGTTCTTTCCCCCCTTCTTTCCCCCCTTTTTTTCGCCCTTTCCCGCTAAAAAACCCCCCCCCTGCCCTTGGGGTTGGTTGTTTACTTTAAAAAATAAGGTACAGGGTTAGAGTTTTGGGGTGGGAAAAATGTTTGTGGGTGTTGTGTTGGGGTTTTGTTTGTGTGGTTGTTTGGTGTGGTTGGGAGAAACAACCAGTTTGTGTATTAAAAGTGTTGCAAGTAGTTGGTTGTTAGTAGTAATTTTAGTAGTAGTAAAGTAGTAGTAGTAGTGTGTGTTTTTTTGGGAGATATAGTAGTAGTAGTATTTTTTGGGTTTTTAAAAGTAGTATAGTAAAGGGGGGGTGTGGGGAAACTTAGTAGTGTGTGTGGAGCATTTGTAGTAGTGGGGGTGTGTGTAAAGGCAGTTTAGTAGTGGAATATTTATAGTAGTATAGCTGTACAGTAGTAGTGGTAGTAAAATAAAATAGCAAGGTAGTAATGGTAGTATTCATTTAATGTATGTCTGCATCAGTGATACTAGACACACTGCAAACTGAAGAGAGAGAGAGTGTGTGAGTGTGTGTTGAGTGAGTGTGTGAGTAAGTGTGCGTGTATACTTCTCTCTTTGTGTGTGTGTGTATGTGTTGTGTGTGTGTGTGTGTGTGTGTGTGTGGTGTGTGGGGTGTGTGTGTGTAAAGAGCAGCATTAGTAGTAGTAATAGTAGTAGTAGTAGTAATAGCCATAGCAGTAGTAGTGGTAGTAAAATATAATAGCAGAGGTAGTAATTGTAGTATTCCATTTAATGTCTGACTGCATCAGTGATACTACACACACTGCATGAATTAGAGAGAGAGAGCGAGCGAGAAAGAGAGAGAGAGAGAGAGAGAGAGAGAGAGTGTGTGTGTGTGTGTGTATGAGTGAGTGTGTGAGTAAGTGTGTGTGTATGCTTGTGTGTGTGTGTGTGTGAACACATGTACCACCTCCATCTCCCTGAAGGTCCTTCAGAACATGCAGCGCCCTGTTTCAAAGCCAGCCCTCTGTTGTTTGGTGGTGGTGGTGAAAGGTTGTCACAGCCAGGGGGTGGGGGTAAGGATAGATAGGCTCCCATGACATTGAGGTGTACCTCAGTGTGTGTGTGTGTGTTTGTGTGTGTGTTTGTGTGTGTGTTTCTCCAATAGCCCAGACATCCCAAGTCCGCCTCCTGTCCTTCCTATGTAGCTTAGCCTCTAAACCAGCAGGACTGTTTTCACTGATAGGAAAACTCCTTAGCCTGAGAGGGCAGGTTTTGAAAAGGGTTTTTTTCATGTGTTGGGGGGGGGGACTTGTTAGCCTAAGAAGGCTTTTTTTTTTTAGAGGATTTTTATTTATTTTATTCCTTTATATCGAGGATAATGGAACAACAACTTATGGGGGAGGGGAGGTGGTGGATAACTCATCAGCCTAGGAGGCAGTTTTCAGGGAAAGGGGGAGGAGGCAGAGAGAAAAACCCAGATGGAAAACCTCCTCTGCCTCGCAAACATGTCAAGTCATGAAGAAAAAACTGTGGAATCCACCCAGAAATAAACTGCAGAGTGGACCCCCTAAGGTGTGGACTCCTTCCAACAACTCCTGCAGCCAAGCCAGACTGCTGTCCACAAGACTGAAGGGAAAGAAGATGCAGCCGTTGTCTGCCCAGACAGGTGGAACTTACATCTACATGTGGGGTAAAGGAGCAGTGCAGCTAGGGCCGGGGGTATGGACGACACACCCAAAGGTCAGCATGCAGCCCACCCCCTTAGAGAGAGGGGCTGGCAAGGTGACCCGCACTGCTGCTGTTTTCAGCATCTGCCCGTCACACTTTTCCAGTGGCCCAGTACACCCTACACTGCTGCTGTCTTCAGCATCTGCAGTCACACTTTCCAGTGGCCCAGTCACACCCTCCCACTGCTGCTGTCTTCAGCATCTGCAGTCACACTTTGCCAGTGGCCCAGTCACACCCTGCACTGCTGCTGTCTTAAAGCATCTGCAGTCACACTTTTCCCCCAGTGGCCCCAGTCACACCCGCACCACACAGCACAAAATGAGATGAGACACAGGACAACACAAAGTCTGCAGCTGTAATCAAAAAACCCAGACACTACAACCATGCTGCTGAAGGATGAGGAAACAAAAGCCAGATGCACATGTAAACTTTACCTCCCACACCAATCAGTTCCTGACACAAGAGTATATTACAAGTAAAACAGACTCCCACTTAACCCCAGATACACATAAATATACACATTTTAACACCATTACAGTTTCTTTAAAATCCCAGTATATACATCAATAACATGATAAAGCACATAACAGTAATAAAACAAAACCTGATAACACCATGACCATTTAAAAAACAAACATGATAACACATAAAAGTGTAAAAACAAACCAAGATAATACATAGTATAAAAACAAACCTGATAACAACAAACAGTATAAAAACAACCGATAACACACATAACAGTATACAAACAAACATGATAACACACATAACAGTATAAAAACAAACATGATGACACACATAACAGTATAAAAACTAACATGATAAAACACAGTATAAAACAGACCAACACAAAATCAGGCAGTATACACTGTAAGCAGCTCACTCACACAAGAAGAAGCTGGGCAACATGGTGGAACCTCATGTCTATCTTGAAAAGGTGGAGCATGGGCAGTGATAGTAGCCAGCCTAAGTACACTGCTAGTTGTGCTGTTGTTCAAAGCAGACACCTAGCAGTGCAGTCAGCATCTGGATATATTCAAAATGGTCAGAGTGATGTCTAAGGAAGGCTTTCTACACACTGGATATGACTGAACCCTGTCTACAAGGTGAGCAAGTGCCACCAGAGCTGTCACCAGAGAGCAAGTGCCACCAGAGCTGTCACCAGAGAGCAAGTGCCACCAGATACACTGATCCAGTGTCTATGTGTCAGTGTGATTAAAAGTTCCCTTATACATGTGTCAGCAAATGTGACATACCCATGACAAATACTGAAATAGGCAACCAGTCTGTATATGTGTAACTGTCTGTTTCCTTAGGTGTGTGTGTGTTGTCTGTTTCCTTAGGTGTGTGTGTGGGTGTTTATTTGAGTGTATGTATTTGTGTATGCATGTGTTTGTATGCATGTGTGTGTGTTTGTGTGTGTATTTGAGTGTGTGCGTGTGTGTGTACATGTGTTGTGTGTGCATGCATGTGAATACATTGATTTATACAAATAGTGTAGGAAAAAAGATATTTGTACATGATTAGTGCATCAAGAAGCTGAAGACATCTGAGGATGGGGGAAAGAGGGGAGGTGGTGATGCTGGAATGTTTCTTGCAGACATTGTGTACATACATGTTCACTGTGTGAGTTGCAAGGTTTGTGTGTGGAGACAGTGGAGGACAGGGCTGGGAAGGACTACAGTCAGGACTTTGGCAGAGGTAAATACTCTGGGTGTGGGTGTGGGTGGGTGTGGGTGTGGAAAATGTGTGTGTGTAGGGGGGGGGGGGGGGTTGGTTAACATGATATTGTTCTGATGATGGTTTTTTTTGCTTTCCCAGGGTTTCCATCCAAGGCAATCAGACAATCAGTTGACTAACACATTTTTATTAGGTAAGTGCTCTGTGTGTGTGCACACATGCGCGCATGTGTGTGTGTGCACACATGCGTGTGCGAGCGTGTGTGTGAGAGAGAGAAGAGGAGAGCAGGAAGTTTTAAAAGAAGTTCTGTTTTTTATATATATCTTATTAATAGACATTTTGCATGTAGTTTTTTTTTGTGTTTCAGTTTTTGTGTTTGTTTTGTTTGTTCATTTTTGCATGTTTACTTCAAACACAATTTCCTGTTGTGTTCATTTTTTGTGTGTGCTTTTTGTGTGTGTTCCATTTTGAGTGTTTTTTAAAGTTGCAGTTTGGTAATCCCAAATAACGAAGACATTGGGAAGGGACCAGTTGGGGTGGAGTCTCCTTGGGGTGTGTGTGTGGTGTGTGTGTGTGTGTGCGTGGTGTGTGTGTGGTGTGTGTGCTGTGTGTGTGCGTGTG
Organism: Rapana venosa; assembly: GCA_028751875.1. NCBI lineage: Eukaryota > Metazoa > Mollusca > Gastropoda > Neogastropoda > Muricidae > Rapana > Rapana venosa. Next base: position 33,758,301 of record CM054156.1, read on the forward strand.
TGTGTGCGTGTGCGTGTGTTGGATTACCAATTTGTACAAATAAGTTAACACATAGCTGATTTGTTTTTACCATGAATGTTGCATCAAGAACTGGAGGCATCAAAAGTTGTTGGGATATTAGTTCATGCTGTGAGTTTCAAGTTGGTTTTTGTGCAAACAGTGGAGGACAGGACTGGGAGGAATACTGTCAGGACTTTAGAAAAAGGTAAAATTACTTGTGTGTGGGGTGTTACGTGTTTGGTGGTGGGGGGAAAGGGGCTTTGCATGTGAGGGGGTGGATGGGTAAAAGGTGGTTTATGGATGTGAAGGTGTTTGGAAGGGGGATGACATGACATTTCACTGATGAAGGTTTTTTTGATCCAGGTTTTTGTACCTAAATACGAGGAGAGACAGAGAGATTGGGTGACACAATTTATTAGGTAAGTAGTGTGTGTGTGTGTGTGTGTTGGTGTGTGTTGGGTGTTGTTTTTTTATGCATAAATTATACAAAAAATGTTTAAAAAAAACTTTTTTACAGGCGAACATAAAGAAGTTATAGATTTTTTGGG
>CM054156.1:33759348-33775714 GCA_028751875.1 Rapana venosa
CCCCAACAACAAAACCAATGTGCTCATACAGCTTTAGTTGTAGGCGGAGTATAATGGACTAGTGAATGGTCAGTCCACTGCTCATAACTGACCTACTCTTCACACGAACAAATGAATACATCTTAGATCAGTGCAAACTGTCTTCTTGATTCCGACAGTTAAAGGTAGCACGCGTTACAAACATTCTTTTCCTTTGAATCTTCGTTTTGTAATAAAATTTGTTTTAAACTAAAAATCCCATCGCAAGACAAAACGTTCGTCTTGCTATTGGACACTTTAATATTGGAGAGAAATAATAGCCAAGAAAAATAACAATCTTTACAGTAATTTAGGTCAGTTTAAATAATAGTGATTAAAAAACCTAGAAGAAAAAAAGGCCCATTTAACAGTGAACTCGGTGTACACACTGTCTTAGACTAAAGACGAGTGTGCACGCGCGTGCATGCGTGTGTGTGTGTGTGTGTGTTTGATTCTTTTCTTCAGGATAACGGAGAAGCACGCGTGTGCTTTTTTCTTCAGCCCTTGTGATTTGGTTTTGAAATTTTTGTCACTCATTTCTATCGGCAAAATTACTTTCTTCCGAAAGGGGGACGGGGTTTTTAAGTGTTCGCGGGATGTTTGATACATCGCGGTGGGACATCGTAATAGTCTATCAAGGGACGTTTCCGGGGGAGTGGAGTCGGTGCTGTGTTAACTCTGGGGAGTCTCTCTTTAAAGGGGAGGTGTGGGTTGTGGTTTCAGCTGAGCTAAACAGTAGCAAACCTTTCACCATGATTATTCGTTCCCTGTGTGTTTGTGTGTGTGTGTGTGTGTGTGTGTTGTTGGTGTGTTGTTGTGTGTGTTTTGTGTGTGTTGTGGTGGGGTGTTGTGTGTTGTGTGTGTGTGGGTGTGTGTGTGTGTGTGTGTGACATGGCAGACATGGCAATAAGACAATTGTCCCAATTTAAACAAGTTAAAACAAAACGCACTTCCATCAGGAAAATAAAGTAATCCTAGGTGGAAAAGATAGCAAAGCATATGTGGAACATACTCTCCTTGAAGAGACTACTTTTAATTCAAAGTAGGGAAAATATGCCCTGAATCTCTCTCTCTCTCTCTCTCTCTCTCTCTCTCTCTCTCTCTCTCTCTCTCTCTCTCTCTCTCTCTCTCTCTCTCTCTCTCTCTCTTTTATAGTTATAAGAAATATATCTATCATAACAATAATATGTGTTAATCTGTACGAGTATAATGAAAAAGAGTGTTGACAGTGATGATGTGCTGTTGAGAATTATATTCAGTATTTTTTCTATGTCGTTTTTGTTTGTTTGTTTACAAACAAACAGCATTATCTTTCTCACACTCACACACACACACACACACACCACCACACACACACTCCCTCCTCCCTCCCTCTCCCACTCTCTCTCTCTCATTTCTTTCCTCCCCCCTATCTCTCTCTCTTACTTACAATGTATAGATGTTCATTTTATGACTTAAGTGATTTTTTCTTCTCATTGTATTCTTCTTATACCAATATATTGGGCTTATTTCTTTTTCATGACATTCAATTTGTACGAGTATATTCGAAAACAATTTTGATGGTGATCCTGTGCTGTCTTGAGAATTATATATTTAGTATTATCCTTGAAACACACACACACACCACACAACACCCTCTCTCTCTTTTCTCTCTCTCTCTCTCTCTCTCTCTCTCTCTCTCTCTCTTTTTCTCCCTGCCTTATTGTTTGGTTTTTTATCCCCCCTCCTTTCTTTCTTCTTGTTTTTATTGTGGTGAGTAAAGGGTATTGGTTTATTCATTATCAGGGACATATAACCTGCATGAGTTAATCAAATAAGGGTTGACGATGTTTGTGCACTGTTTTGGGGAATTTTATATTTTAACATATATTTAGTGTTATCCTGAAACACACCCCTCTCTCTCTCTCTCCCCTTCTCTCTCTCTCTCTCTCTCTCTTTTCTTCTCTCTTCTCTCTTGGGAGGCTGCCTGCCTACAAGGCAAGTGTGTTGAATTGTCTTGTTTGTTTTTGCAAATTTTGATCGGATACAGGTTGTTCATCTTCACAAAATTTTGGGTTTCTTTTTCCCTAACCATCATGTGGCACAAAGGTATCAGTGTACTTCTTCTGGAATCAAGGTACTGTTCATAATTACCATTTCAAATATTTGTATGAAATTATAAAGAAGTATACTCCTGAAGAGTGTTCAGCAAATTTGCGGAGTGGCAAGGTAAACCGTGTTGTCTGCACGTGCAGTGTGCACTGCCTAAACTGTGAACTTGGTGTATAGACGTTTGTGTTCTGAACTGTATAAGATGGATACCTGCTAGTTCTCTCCCCTGGTCTCCTGTCTGAGCCATGTTGCTTGACTGACAGCATTAAAAAAAAAGTCAATGCATTTCATCATAATATTGTAGGTTGAAATGTATAACTCCTCCTCTGTGGAACATAAAAAAACTGCAGCCTACATTAGACTGCCTTCAAAAAACCTTCACATGCTCTGAAAAAGAAATCATTTCATGGAGGAATGGTCTTTTTTATCGTTACATATCATTGCCAATGATTTAGTGACAGGGGAAAAACTGGGACTATGATCACTGTGACAACCCATATCCTTCCATGTGGATCAAACAACCCCCCTTCCTACCTGGCAAAATCAGTGATACGTGTTTTCCAAGGTGATTTAAGGTCATTACGTTATCACTGTATATAACACGCCAAAACACTGGGACATTGCTTTGTCAGGGAATAGAATTGTAAAGGGTGGGTAAAGAGGAGTGTGAAAAATCTGAAAGACATTGTAATGACCACTGTCAAAGTGATGTTGTGCTTGCTTTAGGGAGGTTTCTGTTTCAGTTCCATTAACTTTTTGTCGGGAAAAATTGGGGGACAACATCTTGTTAACTGCTCCTTTGTGTGACGAAAACGTTTCTTCTCCCCATCCCTCCACCATTTCTTTCGCACCAAATCAGTCGCGAGACGAGGAAAAGCATGTAGATCTCCTGAGCGACATGTCCAATTATCTCCAGGATCCAGCCCCGTAAAAGAAAGTCCCAGGTCAACACCATTTGAGAACGACCACGTCTACAATGGAGGAGTACAAGAGAGTGCCCCCAAACTGGATTGAAAGTTCCACCTCTACTGCCACTGTTGGGACAGCTAAAAAAACAAATAATAAAACCCAAAACACCTAAAGCAGTTGAAGTGGAAAAAACGCCACCTAGGCGAACACTGGGACCTTCAGAACATATGCAGAAGTCTTTAACAGAAAAGCTACTAAGTTTTGGAAACAAAACCTTGATTAATGCAAAAACAGTCATTTAAAAACATGAAACTGACGTTCTGTCTCGACTAGAGGATTTTAAAGTTTCTATTAAAATGAACTCAAAGGTCCATTTTGACCACAAGTTAGAAACTTTACTACTCTTGTCAATGACTTCAAATCAGTTATCTTTGATACAGACATAAAACTGACCAACTTGATCAAGGAAAACCAGTCATTGAAATCTGCATTGGGTACAGTGTTTTCTGAACTCAAACAAATGAAGCAGAAATCGTCCCCCAAGAAAAATGTGGCAATCAAGGGTTGACTTTAAACACAGACTGTTCAGTGCAAATGATCCTGTGAGAAAGATAAAGGAATACATGATACTAATGACTGTATTTTATACCTCACATTCACACCCCAAAAGCTCAAGGTAAGGTTTCAGACCAGTCCATACCTCACGGGACTGTAGCTGGTGAAGACTGTGAAAAAGGCACTTCTAAATCCTTCCCTTTAGATGGATGACGAGACCACCTGAACGAGTAGAATTGACCACTGAAAACCGTTTCCATTTTTCTTTCTAGTCTCAGTGAAAACACATCTCTTTGACATGAAATACGAATACCCTAATTCCTAAGAAAGAAACAATGTCCAATCTAAAGCAGACACTTTGTTCATAAAAGCACACAACAACGGGATGACCAAAACAAAGGCATGAACAGACACTGAATAAATTTGACCATTCCTTCTGACTGTTCATCTGTACTGATTGGTGACTCATTTATTAGACACATAGACCCTAAAAGACTAGAAAGCCCTACTGACTTGTTGTTCAAATATGCATACCGGGGTTGACTCTTTCAAACACCACTAACTGGTTGCTTACCCTTACAAAACATGAACAGGTAAAACTGTCATCGTGCATGTTGGTGTTAATGACTGTCCGGTGGACTGTTTCAATGATAATTTGGATGATCTTATCACTTTGTGCAAACAGGCTTTCCTTCAGCCTCTTTGCTGTCAGCTTATTCTCCCTGCTCGTGGCAGGCACAGCTAAATAATCAATAGCCCCTTCAAACAGAAACCTTTATACTGCCTGTACTCAATTGCAGGTAGACTGATTAACATCTAAAGTTTTTGTCACAGGAAAAGGGTTTGCTCCACGACAGGCCTGTACAAGGATGCTGTCCACCCTAGCTTTAGGGGAACGCTCGCTTGGCTTAAATTTCAAAAATTCCTTCTACAGTCCTCTCCTCTTTACTTTGTTGACCAAATTGACAATGAAAACCCTTTCATAGATCAACAATATACCCATCATAGTCGTCCTTCTTTAACAGTTAACATGAGAAAAAGAGACAGGATCTATCGTCCTGTCTTTAGAGCAGGGCCAAGAGTATCAAGTGGTCCCTGAAAGCTTTGTGCACCTCATGTGGTGTCAACAGCTGACTTCCCGATTGCCGGCACGTAACAATAGGGTCCAGGATAATAGGAATCATCCTAAACAAGAACACATGCATGAAAAAAAGGCCCCACAGAGGGTCGTGATGATGTTCCAAGGGATATGTCATTCCCTTATCAAATTTAGACAATCCCAGCCCAGTGGACACTACGTTTCCCATTCCCCATCACACATTGCCCCAGCAGTCCCTCCTCAGTTTCCTTACTCTGGTTGCATGGCCCTGAGGGGTCACATCCCAGATTGCTGGGTCTTAACCATACCCTCCTAATGGTTTTCAAAGTGTTGGTCTTTACCAGAGCAGACCAGCTTCCCTCGAGTTACGCTGGACCAGGGCTTCATCACCCACCACGGGCTTTTGGCTCTGACGCGGGGTAGCTGGCTTCCTAGGTCCCTCTGGCCAGTGGACTTCCACAGATGACCCAACTTGGCACCACAGGTGGTGTCTAACCTGACCAACCATGGCTGTCTAATCGTAAAGCAGAAGAGGGAAAAATTTGATAATTAAAAAAGGAATATTTTTGAATTTGTTACTTGCTTGCATTTGAAAATTGTTTTCTTGACTTGTGGTATCCTCATGTCTTATGTGTTATGGGCAGCAGCATGAGTTTACAGGCTGGGGACTACATTGAATGTTTCAGAAACAGAAAGGGTTTATTTGATGTGCATCAGTTTGATGTTCTTGGTAAATTGATTCTTCCCCTAGATTTTTTCTTCATGTGTGGAGATTGAACGTTTTCTGTGTGCAGTATTGTAAATCTAAAATTACATTTATCAAATTAGCTCCAATTTTGTTTGGCTATCTGTTTGATCTGGTTGTCTCTTGTTTATTATCTTTGTTTTATATATTAAGTTTAAAATTTCCTTTTTTGTGTGTGTGTGCTGAAGTAAAATTTTCTGCTTACTTGGTGTTCTGTTTTTACTGAGGAGGATTTTCATCTAATTATTCATGCATTTTGTTTTCAATTATTAGATCAATTTATTCTTTAAAAAGAATTCAACATGGCAAAAAATTTCCAAATATAAATGGTTAAAACAATTTGGATTTAAAGTTGTTATTTGAATATGTCTTTGTTAAATAAAGTATCTGATACATGTTCCGTTCTCTCGAATTCAAATGTTGTTTTCATGCTTTTCGTTTTGCAAAAATCACGCCTATCAGATGTTGTTTCAGACAATTTTTGTGTCTATCCAGGTTATACATTTATTAGAAAAGATGCTAAAAACAAGTTAGAAACAGGTTTGATAGCATATTTACACAATTTAAATTTAATTTCAACAAACGGATCAATTTGAAAAAATTATGGTTTGAAAAGTATCTGGTTAGAAATTTTTTAAAAGGAATTAAATCATTTTTGATTGGTTTTGTGTATAGAAATCCAGAAGAACGTGTTAGTTGGTTTGAAAGTTTTGAGGCTATGATGGATGATGTTTCTAACCATTCAAAAAGAAATCCTTTTGTTAGGTGACTTTAACATTTATTTATTTTAAAAGTCAAGTAAAATGGAAGTGTGTGTTTGAGTCATATAATTTTTTCACAATTAATTAAAACCCCGACACGAAAAAACACTTAGCTCTAAACATTGATTGATCATATTTAGTATCAAATCCTACTAATATAATAGAAACATATGTTCCCGAGTTTGGATTAGTGATCATTTTTCCAATATGTTTGACATGGTCTCGAAAGGTGCTAAGATACCAGATGTAGCCACTATAATATTTCCTACGATTTTATTAGACATTTAATGCGATGTAATTTCTGTCCGATTTATGTAAAGCCAATTTCTCAAATGTCTATCAGTATTCTGACCCAGTTGAAGCTCTTTCTGCTTGGTATCATCCTTTCTTTTGTTTTTGACAACTGCACCACTTAGAAAATAAACGTGTAAAACTAAAAGACAAACCCATGGTTTAATGCGAAATAAGTCAGCCCTTGCAGTACGTGACAAGCTTTTTAAGAACAACAGGCAAAGATGCAGAATTTAAGAAAAAAAGAAATAAGATAACAGCCATGAAAAGTGTAGCTCAGAAACAATATTTTAGTGATCTCATCTCATCAAGAAAAGTTTCAAAATCTGTTTGGAAAAAACAATCAATCAAATTTGCTGGAACCATTAACATCTATTCCCCCTTTTTGCAAACTGTCTGTCTCCTGAGTATCAATTTAAACATTTTGCTTCTGTGGGAGAAAAGTGATTCATGTCAATTTAAAACAAAGTTAAACGATTTATCTGAATTAGAAAAAATTTTTTGCTCTAAAAATGTAAATCTAGGTTTAAGTTTAAATTTCATTACTGTTCATGAGGTGTACAAAAAAATTGTGTTCTTTAAAACAATCAAATGCACGAGGCTTAGATGATCTTGGGCAGTAAATTTGAAAGGGCTCGGCACCCATATATTGAGCACATTACCCATATCTATAATCTTTCCATTGAAAAATGTTGTTTTCCCTTTTGCTTTTAAAGATGCTAAAGTTTTGCCCCCCTTCAAATCTGGTGACCCCAAAAATCCATCAAACTACAGACCAATATCAATCCCGTTTCATTGTCTAAGCCCCTTTAAAAACATCTGAAGGTAACCTTCAGTTGTTTTTTATTAAAACCCTGATCTCTTTCATCCAAATCAAAGTGGATTTCGGAAAAAAAACCCCTTTTTCATACTCTGTTAACAATCTTATAGAACAGTGGCATGAAAATATTAACAACCCATTCTTATCTAGTGTTGTATTTGTTGATTTCACAAAGGCTTTTGACACAATTGACCATGATCTTTTGCTAAGAAAATTAGTGATATATGGTTTATCCCCAACTTCACTTCGACTTATATCATCATTTCTTGAAAATAGAAGGCAGGCAATTTACAAGACTGTGCAATGTTTCTTTTCATGCCTGTAACATATGGTGTCCCCCAGGGATCAGTTCTTTGGGGCCCCTCTTATTTTCCATTTATATAAATTGATCTTCCACAATGTTTCATCTTCTTGTGAACTGTTTGTGATGACACGACAATTCATACTAAGGGTACTAATGCAAGTATATATGCAATGTGTTACAGAAAGGATATAGATAAACTTATCTCTTGGGTGATCTTAATCATATGGCTCTTCATCCTGATAAAACTTGTTTATGATAGTAACAACAAGGCAGAAAAGACAAAATATCAAATCAATGTCAAGAACTCTAAAAGTTTATGATAAGGTATTGGAAGAGGTAGATTCTCACAAGTTACTTTGGCTTAATTGTAGACAACAATCTTTCCTGGTCAAATCACATTTCAAAACTATCAAAAGGGTATCTCAAAAAATATTCCAGCTAAACAGAAAAAAAGCATTTACTTGATGAACATAGTCGGAAGTTATTTTTCCTAGCTTAAAATACAGCCAGTATTGATTATGCGTCAACTTGTTGGGAATCAGCAAAATAAAAACTGCTTAAAAAGACTTGAGAGCTTATACAGACGGTTTTCTGAAAGTGATACTCCTTCAACCTTCCTTGCAAACTGATTTATTACAAGAAATTAAATATTTTTCCTTTAACCTCAAATGCCATTTTAATAAAGGTTTTTTTCATGTACAAATTTGATAATCTAGCACCACCTTACCTGAATGAAAATTTTTTGGTCAAGACTTCTCGAGGTAAACGTGTTCTTTTTCTTCCCAGCCAAAGAATTGACCTTTTCATGTCATCTTTGGTTTTACTAGGGGTAAAATATGGAATGAAATCCTGATAATCTCAAAACAAAAAAATTGGGCTGTCATCATTTAAGAAAAGTTACCACAGAAAATCTATTCAAAAGTTTTGATTGAATTTTTTTTTTTTTTTGTCTATGGAATTTGATTGGTTGTATTCCATATTTGCAAGTCTTATTGAAAATCTTTCAATTTCTACCCTCCTTGTCTGTTGTCGTCTGCTGTCTGTCTGTCTGTCTTTTCTGTCTGTCTGTCTCTCTCTCTCTCTCTCCCTCTCTCTCTCTCCTTCTCTCTCTCTCTCTCTCTTCTCTCTCTCCCCTCTTTTTCTGTTCGACTGCTCTCTCCTATTTAATTTTTTTTTTATGCATATTTTGTTGTGTCTGCATAGGTAGGTGTATGTGTTATATGTAAACTTTTGTGGGGTAATTTGTATGAAAATTGTATGATTAGAGATGGTATGGGGGATGAAGGATTTGCTGAAAGTTGTTTTTAAATGGATGTCAGTGTGCTAAATCATAATTTCAGTTTGTTTATTAGCTCATTTATTTGTCTGTTTGTTTGTTGTTTGTCTGTTTGGTCTTTTATTTACTTGAAAATTTTATGCAATTTTTTACATTTGAGATGTTTGGGGCTTTTTCCCTTTGCATTTTTCTTTGGGGAAAGGGAATGGGTGGGTGGGCTGAGGGCATGGTGTAAAGAAGCTGTAAGCTTATCCATTTACCTCAATAAAAAAATTTAAATTTCGTATTCGTTTTTTTTCTCTCTCTCTCTCTTCTCTCTCTCTCTCTCTCTCTTCTCTCTCTCTCTCTCTCCCCTCTCTCTCTCTCTTTGACCCTTTTAGATTTGGCTGGGTTTTGTTTTTCTTTCTTTCTTTCCCTCCTTGTTTTTATTGTGTGAGAGTATGGTATTGAATTTATTTGATTATCATGACATAAAATTGTATGAGTAATCAAAAAAGTGTTGAAGGTGATCCCTGTACTGTTTGAGAATTATATATTTAGTTTCCATCTCTGAAACACACACACACACACACATCCTCTCTCTCTCCTCTCTCTCTCTCAATCTCACTCCTCTCTCTCTCTCTCTCTCTCTCTCTCTTTCTGTATGGGGGCCTAAGGCCGATATGCAATTAAATCATTCTCTCTCTCTCTCTCTCTCTCTCTCTCTCCATCCTCTCCTCTCTCTCTCTCTCCCCTCCTCTCTCTCTCTCTCTCTAGTTGTTGTGTCTTCTAATAAAGGGCATTTTCTACTTCTATTTTCAATATTTTTTGGGCTTGTTGACTGTACTTGACTCCAGTGAATGTCCTATTTCAATATCTTATTATTACGTGTAACAACTATGTGTACTATTCTGCAATATGAAGGTGTTCAATTTTATGATCTAAAGTTTGGCTTACTCTCTCTCTCTCTCTCTCTCTCTCTCTCTCTCTCTCCTCTCGCTCGCTCGCTCTCTCTCTCTCCTCACACACCCCTCTTTCCCTCTCCCTCTCTCTCTCTCTCTCTGTCTCTCTCTCTCTCTCTCTCTCCCTGACCTTATAGATTTGGTTTTTAAACCCCCCTTTCTCTTCTTCCTTGTTTTATTGTGTGAGTACACGGGTATTGAGTTTATTTCATTATCATGACATATAACCTGCATGAGTATAATCAAAATGAAGGTTGACGGTGACCGTGCACTGTTTTGAGAATTATATATATATTTAGTGTTATCCCTGAAACACACACACACACACACTCTCTCTCTCCCTCTCTATCTATCTATCTCTCTCTCTCATTTGCTTTGCCAATGATATGAATGAACCCATTGTTCTATCCCAAGCCCAACAAATGTATTGTGGTCCAAGGCCAATGTACATTAAATCATTTCAGTGTTCAGTGTTCAGTGTTCTCTCTCTCTCTCTCTCTCTCTCTCTCTCTCTCTCTCTCTCTCTCTCTCTCTCTCTAACTCTCACCTTGACCTTATAGATTTGGCTGGGTTTTGTTTTTCCTTCTTTCTTTCCCTCCTTGTTTTTATTGTGTGAGAGTATGGGTATTGAATTTATTTGATTATCATGACATAAAATTTGTATGAGTAATCAAACTAAGTGTTGAAGGTGATCGTGTACTGTTTTGAGAATCATAATAATTTAGTACCATCTCTGAAACACACACACACACACACACACCCTCTCTCTCTCTCTCTCTCTCTCTCTCTCTCTCTCTCTCTCCTTCTATAGTTGTTGTGTCTTCTAATAAAGGGCTTTTTCATACGTTCTATTTTCAATATTATTTTGGGCTTGTTGACTGTACTTGAGCTCCAGTAAGTGTCCTATTTCAATATCTTATTATTACGTGTAATAACTATGTGTACTATTCTGCAATATGAAGGTGTTCAATTTTATGATCTATAAGTTTGGCTTACTCTCTCTCTCTCTCTCTTGCTGTAGTTGTTACTTTGTTCTTGTTGGTAATTTGTTTGGGTTTTTCGCTTGTTTGTTTTTTGTTTTGGTGTGTGTGTGTGTGTGTGTGTGTGTGTGTGTGTGTGTGTGTGTGTGTGTGTGTGTGTGTGAAGGGGGGAACGGTGCTATTTTTTTTTTAATTGTTTTTTTTGTTTGTTTGTTTTTGGGGGTTTTTATGTTTTTTTTCATTTGTTTGTTGTTGTTTTTTTCTGTTGTTTGTTTGTTTGTATGTTTGTTTGTTTTTTCTTCTTCTCTCTTTTTCTTTAAAAAAAAGTTTGTTTTTTTTCCTTTGCTTCTTCTGCTTGAAAGTATGAGTACTGAGTGCATTTTTAAATGTGACCCCATGGGCGGGGACTGGATGTAAAAAAGCACATGAATACTTATTCATTATCCTAGAAAAAAAAAAATTTTTCTATTACTTACAATGTGTAGATGTTCTTTTTATGACTTTATTGGTTTTTTCCCCCTCTTTATTATGTGAGTGTATGGGTATTGCACTTATTTTATTACCATGACATTCAATTTGCATGAGCATAATTAAAAAGTGTTTGTGTTGATCGTGTGCTATGTGAGTATTACATATTTAGTATTATCCCTGAAATACCCCCCCCACCCCACCCCCCCCCACACACGCTCAAACAAACACAAACACACACACACACACACACACACACACACACACACACACACACACACTCACTCACTCACTCACCCACTCATATTCTCTCCCTCAACGACTGTATAGTTTTAAATGTCTTCTTGGTTTGTTTCTTGTTTTTATTGTGTGGATGTATGGGTATTAAATTTATTTCATTATCATGACATATAATTTGAAACGAGTATAATCTAAAATGAGTGATGATGGGATCGCATACTGTTTTGGGAATTATATATTGGATATTATCTCTGAAATACACACACACACACACTCTCTGTCTCTCTGTCTCTGTCCTCTCTCTCTCACCTTTTAATCGTCCTGTCTTATAGTCATAGTATATCCTGATGAAGGATTTCATATTTTTATATTTTCATTACTTTATTGGACATGCCTCTGTACTTAAGTTTTAATGAGTGCCCTATTTCAATATCTTATGATTATGTGTAACAAGTATGTTACCATTGACAATGTGTAATGTTTATCTTTATGACTTATTAAGTTTGGTTGTGTTATTTTTCTTGGCTTTGTTGTTGTTGTTGTTGTTGTTGTTGTTTGTCTGTTTTTTCTCTTTTTAATCATCTTTGTTGGTTTGGTTTTTCTTCTCTTTTTTTTTTGTTTTTTGGTTAGGGTTTTTTTGGGGGTGGGGTAGGGGTGGGGTATTTTTAGGATTTCTTTTAATTTCTTGCTTTGGGGGGGGGGTTGTTGGGGGGGACTGTTTTGAAAAGGGTTATTTCCCCTTGTTTTTATTGTGAGACTGTATAAAGTATTGGGTTATTATTATTAGATGTATCCCTAACGGGCGGGACTGATGTAAAAAAGCACATGTGTGCTTATTCATTATCCTCGAAATAAAAGAATTTGTCATTGCCCATTGTCATTGTCATTGTCTCTCTCTCTCTCTCTCTCTCTCTCTCTCTCTCTCTCTCTCTCTCTCTCTCTCTCTGTTGTTATTGCTGTTGTTATTGCTGTAGTTGTTGTTTTGTTGTTTGTTGATTTGTTTAGGTTTTTTGTCTGTCTGTTTGTTTTTTATTTGGTGTATGTGTATGTGTGGGGTGGGGGGAGGGGGGGGGGGGGGGGGGTTGGATGGTGTTGGGGTTTTTTGTGTTTTTTTTCTCCTCATTTTGTTTGTTTGTTGTTGTTTCTTGTTTTTTGTTTGGTTGGTTGGGGATGGTTCTTTTTTTTTCTTTTTTCTTTTTTTTGGGGGGGTGTTCTGGGTTTATTTTGTTTCTTGTTTGTCTGGGGTTGTTTGTTTGTTTGTTTGTTTTTCTCTCTTTTTCCTTTTTAAAGTTTTTTCCGTTTGCTTCTACTGTTTGAAAGTATGAGTACTGAGTTCATTATTAATATGTGACCCTACGGGCGGGGACTGGATGTAAAAAGCACATGAGTACTTATTCATTATCCTAGGGAAAAAAATTGTCACTATTACTTACAATGTTTAGATTTTCTTTTAATGACTTTATTTGGGTTTCCCCCCTCTTTATTGTGTGAGTGTATGGGTATTGCACTTATTTTTATTATCATGACATTCAATTTTTATGAGTATAATTAAAAAGTGTCGGTGTTGTTGATCGTGTGCTCTGTGAGTATTATATATTTAGTATTATCCCTGACACACACAAACACACACACACACACACTCACTCACATCACACACACACACACACACACATACACACACACTCACTCACTCACTCACATTCTCTCCCTCATTGACTGTATAGGTTTAGATTCTTCTTTTGTTTTGTTTCTTGTTTTTATTGTGTGAATATCTGGGTATTGAGTTTATTTCATTATCATGACATATAATTTGAAACGAGTATAATCAAAAATGAGTGTTGATGGTGATCGTGTACTGTTTTGGAAATTATAAATTGGATATTATCTTTGAAATACACACACACACTCTCTGTCTCTGTCTCTATAATAATAATAATAATAATAATATATGGAATTTATATAGCGCTGAATCTTGTAAAAAAAAACCCAACAAATCGAAGCGCTTGCACTCAATCATTTACAGGCATGCAACTCTCCTTAAACATAATGAACAACAGATTTCAAATCCATGCGCGCGCACGTACACACGCACACGCACGCACGCACGCACACACACACACACACACACACACACACACACACACACACACACACGGAACAACACTTAGAAGGTGAAAGATGCTGTTGAAAATTAGGGACAGATATGTGGGGGAAAAGTCTCAGGTAGGAAATAAGTGTGTTTTGAGGCTGGATTTGAAAGTATCAAGTGAAGGCTTTTGACGAAGTGAAAGAGGGAGGTCATTCCAGGTGGAAGGACCAGAAACAGAGAAGGAGCGACGGCCAACAGTGGTTTGTTTGAATCTGGGTGTTCGAAAGCACAAAGTATCTGCGGCTGAACGAAGGGAACGGGATGGAATGTATAGGTGAAGACAGTTACAGAGATAAGAGGGTGCAGATTTGTGGAGACATTTGAAACACAGGGTATTAATTTTATACTCCAGTTTTTGTGAGACAGGCAACCAGTGAAGAGATCGCAGAAGAGGAATGATGTGTTCAGATTTTTTCTTTCTTAGGACCAGTCGGGCTGCAGAGTTTTGTATGCGTTGAAGAGAGTGGATAGATGATGCTGGTAGGCCAGCCAAAAGAGAATTACAGTAGTCTAAACGTGAAAGAATGAGAGATGTGACAAGCTTGGAAGTTGCATCAGTGGACAGATACTTGCAAATCGCGCTTATGCGCCGTAATTGATAGTAGCAAGACTGGCAGGCCTGGGTGATGAATTTTTTCATAGAGAGTGTGTTGTCGACAACTACTCGTAAATACTTCACAGAGTTGGACAAAGGAACTGACGTATTGCCGAATTCTATTGAAGTTTTTGCGATAGAGGAAAGTTTATGTTGGGGTCCCTATGAGCATGGCTTCGGTTTTATCAGCATTAAGTTGTAACTTGTTCTGAGTCATCCAGATTTGAATGTCTTGAAGGCAGTAGGACATATTTGTCAGGAGGGAAGGCAAGTTTTCAACAGTGTCGCTGCACTGAAGCTGAGTATCATCGGCATAGAAATGATGATCAATATGGTGATTGTTTATCATATGTGAGAGTGGAGCAGTGTAGAGAGTAAAGAGAACAGGGCCCAGGACTGATCCCTGCGGGACTCCACATTCCATTTTGACAGGTTTTCATTGACTTTTGTTTACAATAACTTTCTGGAACCTGTCTGTGAGGTATGAAATAAACCAGGTGAGGGCTGTGCCGTTAATACCAAACGTATTTTAGAGGCGAGAAAGAAGAATTGAGTGATCTATGGTATCAAAGGCTGCAGATAAGTCAAGAACAGTGAGGAGGAGATTTTTCTGCATCAGAAGCAAGTAGAAGTGTATCTGAAGTGTGGACTAGGGTGGTTTCGGTGCTGTGGTTGGGGCGATAGGCAGACTGAAAAGTGAGAAGAAGATCATTGGAATGAAGGTGACTGTTGAGCTGTTTGAGAACAACTCTTTCTAGTACTTTAGAGACAAAGGGTAAGTTTGAGACAGGCGTATAATTCTTCAGAATACTGGGATCGAGGTCGTGCTTTTTCAGTAGAGGTGTGACTATTGCTGTTTTAAGAATTGGTAGAAAATTTCCTGACTGAAGAGATGAGTTTACTATTTTAGTGATAATAGGCACAAGTTGTGGAAGGCATTGTGAGAAAACAGGAGCAGGTATGGGATCAAGGTCGCATGATTTTATAGTCATTTCCTTCAGAATTGTCATGATTTCTTTTTCACTTGTGGGATCGAGGGAAAAGAGAGGAGTGCCAGTGAACTGGGGATCAGGAGGCGCAGGCTGGAATTGAGTCTGATCCAGTCTGGAGCGTATGTTGTGGACTTTGTCTGAAAATAAGGCAGAAAATATGGATGGAAGTTCAGACAGGCTGTGGGTGTTAGGCAGAGGAGTTGTTTTTGCAGATCCAAGGAGATTTGAGGTGAGGGAAAAAAGAGATTTTATGGATGTAGCACAGAGAACTTGGGAAGAGTAGTAGTCTGTCTTTGCTGAATGGATTAAGAGTTTGACTTTGTTTATTTGTTTTCGGAAAAGCTGTTTGTTGATTTCGGTTTTTGACTTCCGCCACTGCCGTTCTAGTTGCCGGCGTTTGCGCTTCGCTATCAAGATGGTATACCATGGCGCACAGGGTCTGTCAGGGAGGAGATGATCAGTAGGAGGTGCATGCTCATCAAGCAGTTGGCGGAGAATAGTGTTATAGTGATCAGAGAGGTCAGTGTGGTCAGAGGTTTGTGAAAAACGTTCGGAAGCTTGTGAAGAGAAGGTATGAATGTCTAAGGCCTTGAGATTGTGACGAGTAACATATTTCTTCTTTCTGACAGGTTTTGTGATGTTGAGATGGAAAAGAATGGCGGAATGATCAGAATGCAGTTCGTTGGTGACAGAAACAGATGTGACAAGATTGAATGAAGCATTAGTAATCAGCCAGTCTAAAATATGACCAGATCTGTGCGTTGCTTCGTTTACCAGTTGAGAGAGAGAATGGTTGGACAGAGAAAGAGAAAGACGTTTGATATCTGGAGAAGACTGGTTGTCGAAATGGAAGTTGAAGTCACCAAAAATTATAAGTTTAGTGGGACAGAGGCTGTAGTGGTCGAGGAGTGACTGGAATTCTTGGTGAAAAAGAGAAGATGTTAGGTTGTTTTTACGGCTGGGAGGTGGACGGTAAAGGCAGCAGATAGTAATAGAGTGGCCAGGTAGGTTGAGATTGATTTTGCAAACTTCAAAAGATTCATGTGAGAATTGAAGGTTGTGACTGAAAGAAAGAGGTGGTTCCAATGTGTCTTTGAGAATGATGGCAATCCCACCTCCTCGAAAGAGTCGG
>CM054156.1:33776214-33786214 GCA_028751875.1 Rapana venosa
GAAAAAAAAACGGGGGGAAATCTTTCAAAAAAGGGGGAAATCTTTACCAAAAGGGGGAAAATCATCCCAAAGAACGGCCCCAAATTTGCCCAAAAAACAAGAAAAATTTTATACCACAAACGGGGGGATCTATCCCAAAAGAACAGGGAAAATCTATATAAAGAACAGGGGGAAACTTATACAAGAACAGGGGGGGGGGAATCTATACCAAGAACAGGGGGGAAATCTATACCAAAGAGGAAGTGGGGGGGGAATCTATACCAAAGAACAGGGGTTTATTTATACAAAAAACAGTGGGAATCTATACCAAAGAACAGGGGGGAGTCTATACCAAAGAACAGGGGGAAATCTATACCAAAGAACAGGTGGAAATCTATTCTAAAGAACAGGAGGGAATCTATACCAAAGAACAGGGGGAACCTATACCAAAGAACAAAGAGGGGGGGAAATATATACCATAGATCAGGGGGAAATCTATACCAAAGAACAGGGGTTTATCTATACCAAAGAACAGGGGGAATCTATTTCAAAGGACGTGAGGAAAATCTATACCAAAAAACAGGGGGAATCTATACCAAAGGACGTGAGGAAAATCTAAACCAAAGAACAGGGGGAAAACTATACCAAAGAAACAGGTGAAAATATATACAAAAGAACAGGAGGGAATCTATACCAAAGAACAGGGGGGGAAATATATACAAAACAACTCAGGAGAACTAAGGAAAAATATACACCAAAGAATAGGGAAGAAACTGGCCAAGAACCAAACAATCAAACCAAACTTACCAAAACACTAAAACAAACAAACAAACAAACAAACAAACACCCCCTCCCAAATTATCGAAAGCTAAACTTACCAAAGATTAATAAAAACCAACCCCCCAAAAAACACTAAGCAATAAAAAAGAAAGGCTCACAGAAGAACTGAAAAACTAGACCAAAGAACTGGAGAAAACTAACACAGAGCCAAACAATCAAAACAACAGAAAAAATAAACCAAAAATTCATACAATCAAAAAAAATTAACTTACCAAAGTACTTTAACACAAAAAACTACTAGAAAAACCTAACTGTTCAAAACTAAACTTACTATCTATCTATCTATCTATCTATCTATCTATCTATCTATCTATCTATCTATCTATCTGTCCCGTAGTCTGACGACCGTAGGGGCGCCCTCAAAGACTCAACAACCAGTTCCCTCCATTCCTCTCTCTGTTCTGCCTTTCTCAGGGTTTTGTTGAGTTCTAGGCCTGTCCATTCGCTGGTATTATCCTCCCAGCTCTTCCTTGGTCTGCCTCTTCTTCTTCCTCCTTGGACAGTGCCTTGTAAAACTGTCTTTGCAAGTCCTTTGGATCTTGTGACATGCCCATACCATTTAAGTTTACGTTTTTTCACGATCGTTAAAAGGTTCTCATAGGGTCCAATGGTTTGCTGGATTCTGTTATGCACGCTTTCGTTGCTTATGTGGTCTTTGTAGGAGATGCCAAGGAGTCTCCGAAAGCATCTCATCCCCACCCCTTTGTACTCTTCTCCCCAAAATCTGCAGTCAGGTCCATGATTCACGGGCTACAAAAAATATGGATATGACAAGGGAGCGCATTAGTCTGATCTTGGAGATAAGTGAGATATTTTTATCTCTCCAGATGGTGTTTGTTTTGAAAAAAGCTGTTATTGTCTGTGCAGTCCTGCATACTGCTTCTGGCTTGGATCCCGGGTCTGATACATTGGCTCCCAGGTACTTGAAGCTTTGAACTTTTTTCCAGCTTCTGGTCATTAACCCTGATATCAGTGCTAATGCCGTTGGTGGTATTAGTCATCAGTATGGTCTTCTCTGAAACTGATTTCCATGCCGTATGTTTTGGAGGCCTTTATTCAAGTGTTTGTTAGGCTGGCAAGCTCTTTTTCTGATCCTGCTATTCCATCAATGTCATCTGCGAAGCGGAGGTTTGTGATCGTTCGCCACCAATGCTGACTGATCCTTCATGATGTTCCAGTGCATCAGCCATGATTCTCTCAAGGAAGATGTTGAAAGAGTGGGTAAAGGGGTAGACAGCCCTGCTTACTCCAACTGTTGTTCGAAACCATTCTCCAATGTTGTTGTTGTAGTACACTGCACTGGTGGCCTCGCTGTACAGCTTTTTTGATGACTTGATCAGGTTTGCATTGATGCTGTACAAATTCTGGTTGCCCACAAAGCTCCCTGCACACCCTGTCAAATGCCTTCTAAAATCGATAAAATACGTGGTAAAGGTCTTGTTGATGTTGAAGGTACCGCTCACATGTATTCTGAGGTTGAATATCTTTTTCTGTTGTGCTGCGCCTGCTCTGAAACTGCTTGTTCTCAGCAATGATGGTCTCTGCTTGTGGCATCAGTCTATTCATATTATCTGCAGCATGACCTTGCTTGGGTGGCATATCAGGCTGATTGTGTGGTAATTATGGCATTGTTGTAAAATTTCCCTTTTGGGAGGGTGATGATAGTGACTGTGTCCATGGTGTTGGCCATTTTCCTGTCTGCCAGATCTTGTTGCAGATTCTTAGTAGGGCGCTGACATAGCTTCCCCCAGCTTGAACCAACTCAGCTGGAATGTTGTCAGCCCTGCTGACTTTTCCTTTCTTCAGAGATCTTAAACTGCTGTTTCCACTTCTTCTCGGAGGATAGGGTAACTGTCTGTGTCTTTGCTTGCGGGTACATTAAGGACTTCTGGATCCCCTGCGGTTCTATAGTTATACAGGTCGGAGCAGTATTCGTCCATCTTTTTCAGAATATCCTGGTCGTCAGTGAGACACTTCCCATTTTTGTCTCGGTTTTGTTAAACCTTTCCCTGTTTTGTGCTAGTCAGGTCTTTCACCAGCTAATATGCTTTCTTGCTATTTTTTTTCTTGATGTTCTCTTCAATTTTTGGGCACTGTTTACGATCCATTTCTCTTTTGCCTCCGTCATGGACCACCGGGATTCTTTTGTTGATGCCCAATATTGTTCTGCTCTTTCTTTTGTTTCATTTTTCTTTTCTTCAATTTCTCTAACCGCTTGTCACTAGTTGTAGGAGTTAGGTGTGCCCCATGGTTTTTTGACTGGTCGGTGTTTGCCAGAAGCACACTGCTGTTTCAGTCACTGCTGTATTGAACTATTCGTCCAGTGTATCTGTTGAGTCTATAAACAGTGAGTGCTGCAAATTTTCCCACCTATACTTGCTTGAAAAATTTATAATATCTCTGGGTCCTTCAGCTTTCGAGGTCAAATTTGATCTGATGTTGTTCCGCTTGTGGATTTTTTTTTAAAAGACGTAGTCGGAAAGTCATCATCACAAGATCATGATCACTCCCTAGTTGCTCCTGGAAAATTTCGTGTCTGTGCGATGTTAACGCTAGACTGAAACCGTCTTTCACATGATGTAATCTTTTTGGGTTGTGGTGTTCTCCTTTTGGGGCTATGCCATGTCCATTTTCGGTTTTCTTGTGTGGGCCAAGTGTATTCACTAGCGGGAAGTGGTTGTTACTGGCAAACTCAGGAGTCTCAAGCCTCTTTCATTTGATTGGTTATTACAATGTGGCCCACAAACGCCCTCCAATCTTTCCATGCATCTTCTCCTACCTTGGCGTTCCAGTCACCTTGCACAACGAGGATGCTTTCTTGGAAGTTTGATTCAGAATCTTTGTAGTGGTCTAAAATTCTTCTATGGCTTCATCTGTGCATTCTGATGTAGGGGCAAATGCCTGTACTACAGTTATGTTAAAGGGGGTTGCTCTCAGGCGGATGGAAAATAAGTCTGCTGGACACGGGCTGACAGCTCATGACGGGGGTTCACGGGTCTTTGTGAATGAGAAACCCCACGCCGTGTTCATGTTTATCCTGTTTTCCACTGTAGTATAATTTGTGGTCTTCCTGGGTCGTTGTTTCTCCAGTTTTCCACCTTACTTCGCAGAGCCCAAGGATTGCCATTGATTTCTGGACATCTCATGTGTCAGTTCTTCTACTTTTTCCTGCAGCTCTTAGTGTCCGTAAATTCCATGGTCCAATGATGGTGTTGTTTCTAGCACGGATTTTGTTGTGTTTTACATCAGTAGCATACTTTCGACCTCTGTCCTGATGAGCAACAGAAGGCGCGGTCCTTGGTAAACTTACTAGAGAACTTAAAAATGCTACTAAAGAACTCAACAAATCAAACGGTGGGAACAGATGAAAGAATTAACAAACCGTATACACACGGTATACACATTTGAAAGACAAATGCAAAGCCGAAATGATACCGGATCGGTCGAGGCCCGGGTTACCAACGACCGCGCTTTCCATTGATCAACACCAGGGTGGAAGTGACAAGTCAGCTACTGGAGTTAAAACATTACTTAAGCTCCCTAGAGAACAAATCACCATTGGTACATGGAACGTCCGTACATTTACCAGTGCGGAAAAATCAAAGAACTAGAGTATGAGCTTAGCCGATATAAATGGGACATTATTGGACTAGGAAAGTGAGAGGGACAGGATTTGGTGAGACATTGACTGAAGAAGGCAACAAGATGGTACAGTGGCCAAGAGAAACATCACCAACAGGGAGTGGCATTTTTGTCAAAAAGGAAGTAGTGGGGTGCATTATCAGCTGTACACCGGCTTCCAGCGGATTACAGCATCCGGGTGTCAGCCAAGCCCAAGAACATCACCATCATACAAATCTATGCACCATCATCTGACCATACAGATGAAGAAGTAGAAAAAATTTTATGAAGATCTTGAAGTGACCATTAAGAAAATACCCAAGAAGGACATAATCATCATCTAAGGGGATTTTAACGCCAAAGTAGGTCCTGACTCTTACAACCAATGGCGGGAACAGTTGGTCGTTTGGAACTGGGGAGACCAAACGACAGGGGACTACGTCTGCTGGAGTTTCCCTTTGCACCCACAGACTTACCATTGCCAATACCCTCTATCCCCACAAGCAGTCAAGGAGGACAACCTGGCATGCGCCAAACGGCAAGATCCATAACCAAATAGATTTTATCTTAACACCACGGCGCTTCAAATCCAGCATCAACAGAGCCAGAACAAGAACCTACCTTGGAGCTGACATAGGCAGTGACCACGACCTTGTGCTGCTGTTATTTGGTCAGAACATTTTTCTTTGTTATTATCTACTATTTGAGATATTTCGATGTATAATTTTCATCTTTGTTTGAATTGTTCAAAATTTCGATTGGACTTATGAATTGTGTTTACCTGACTGTGCTGGTCTTCGTGACCCATTTTAATCTGACCCTACTGCCGTTCAACAAATTGCACGTGATTCACGAACTGACACCACCCCCATCAATCAAGTCTAGTGTGTGTTTTTCTGCTACATGGCAGTGAGAGCCGCAGACATTAGAGCTATGCTCGCACCTGAGAATTGTCAAAAACAGTACACGCTTGCTCCTGATTTTAAGCAGCGTATAACACACTTAGGAATTCATCGCCGCAAAACCAGAGGGGGAAAACACGGGCAGGCCGACGTCATCGCCAGTGGGGGGCTTCCCTCCCCCTTTCTCCCCCTACTCTGACGTCACTTTGTCACCCTGACAACGCTTCTTCCTGCTCCCGTCCACCCGCCCCTTCAGCTTTTGATTGCTCTGTGTTTGTAACTCTGATAATGTTTTTTTGTTCTGATGATTATGATGTATATCATGATGTGTTTCAAAAACCGAACCCCCAAAGCACAGTTCTTTCACCATCTTCTACTCCTGATTCACCACCAAACTCTTGTTGTTCTTCCGCTAGCCGCATCTCCACCTCGCCTTCGTCCTCTTCCTCTGATGCTTGTCCAAACTCCCCACTTTATCTTCAACCTCTCCACCTCCTTCAGATCTCCTTAAGTTGTTTGTTAAATGTGCAGTCGTCTGTCCAAATGGAAAAAGCTGACTACATATCTGATTTTCTCTTGAAAAAAAAAAATTGACTTAACCTTCCTCACCGAAACTTGGCTTAAACCCACATGGCCATGAGCCAAAAATAAAACAGCTGACTCCTCTGGATATAAAACCATTTCTTCCCCGACTCTCTCGAGGAGGTGGGATTGCCATCATTCTCAAAGACATATTGAACCCATCTCTTTCTTTCAGTCAAAACCTTCAATTCTCACATGAATCTTTTGAAGTTTGCGAAATCAATCTCAACCTACCTGGCACTCTTTAACTATCTGCTGCTTTTACCGTCCACTCCCAGCCGTAAAAACACCTAACATCTTCTCTTTTTCACCAAGAATTCCAGTCACTCCTCGACCACTACAGCCTCTCTCCCACTAAACTTATAATTTTTGGTGACTTCAACTTCCATTTCGACAACCAGTCTTCTCCAGATGTCAAACGTCTTTCTCTTTCTCTGTCCAACCATTCTCTCTCTCAACGGTTTAAACGAAGCAACGCAAGATCTGGCCCATATTTTAGACTGGCTGATTACTAATGCTTCATTCAATCTTGTCACATCTGTTCTGTCACCGACGAACTGCATTCTGATCATTCCGCCTTTCTTTTCCATCTCAACATCCAAAACTGTCGAAAGAAGAATAGTTACTCGTCGCAATTTAAGGCCTTAGACATTCTTTACCTTCTCTTCCCAGCTTCCGAACGTTTTTCACAAACCTCTGACCACACTGACCTCTCTGATCACTATAATACTATTTCTCCCCCAACTGCTTGATGAGCATGCACCTCCTATGATCATTTCCTCCCTGAAAAGACCCTGTGCGCCATGGTATACCCAAGGGCTCTTGATAGGAAGCGCAAACGCCGGCAACTAGAACGGGAGTGGCGGAAGTCAAAAACCGAAATCACAAACAGCTTTTCCGAAAAACAAATAAACAAAGTCAAACTCTTAATCCATTCAGCAAAGACAGGGCTACTACTCTTTCCCAAATTCTCTGTGCTACATCCATTTAAAAACTCTTTTTTCCCCCCATTCAAAATCTCCTTGGATCTGCAAAAACAATCCTCTGCTAAACACCCACAGCCTGTCTGAACTTCCATCCATATTTTCTGCCTTCTTTTCAGACAAAGTTCGAAACATAAAGCTCCAGACTTGATCAACTCAATTCCAGCCTGCGCCTCCCGACCCCCAGTTCACTGGCACTCTCTCTTTTCCTTCCATCCCACAAGTGAAAAAAGAAATCATGACCAATTCTGAAGGAAATGACTATAAAATCATGCGACCCTTTAAACCCCTACTGCTCCTGTTTTCTCACAATTTCCTTCCAAACTTGTGCCTATTATCACTAAAATAGTAAAAATCATCTCTTCAGTCAGGAAATTTTCCATCAGCTCCTTTAAAAAAGCAATAGTCAAAACCTCTACTGAAAAAGCACGACCCGATCCCAACATTCTGAAGAATTAAAGGCCTGTCTCAAACTTACCCTTTGTCTCTAAAGTACTAGAAAAAGTTGTTCTCAAACAGCTCAACAGTCACCTTCATTCCAATGATCTTCTTCCCACTTTTCAGTCTGCCTATCGCACCCAAACCCCAGCACCGAAACCACCCTAGTCCATAGTTTAGATACACTCTACTTGCTTCTGATGCAGGAAAAATCTCCCCCCTCACTCTTCTTGACTTATCTGCAGCCTTGATACCATAGATCACCAATTCTTCTTTTTCGCCTCCAAAATACGTTTGGTATTAAAGGCACAGCCCTCACCTGGTTTACTTCATACCTCACAGACCGGTTCCAGAAGTTATTGTAAAAAAAATTCAATCAAAACCTGTCAAAATGGAATGTGGAGTCCGCAGGGATCAGTCCTGGCCCTGTTCTCTTTACTCTTACACTGCTCCACTCTCACATATAATAAACAACCACCCTATTGATCATCATTTCTATGCCGATGATACTCAGCTTCAGTGCAGCGATACTGTTGAAAATTGCCTTCCTCCTGACAAATATGTCCTACTGCCTTCAAGACATTCAAAACTGGATGACTCAGAACAAGTTACAACTTAATGCCGATAAAACCGAAGCCCTGCTCATAGGGACCCAACATAAACTTTCCTCTATCACAAAAACTTCAATAGAATTCGGCAAAACGTCAGTTCCTTTGTCCAACTTGTGAAGTATTTAGAGTAGTTCTTGACAACACACTCTCTATGAAAAAAATTCATCACCCAGACCCGCCAGTCTTGCTACTACAAATTTCGACGCATAAGCGCGATTCGCAAGTATCTGTCCACTGATGCAACTTCTAAGCTTGTCACATCTCTCATTCTTTCACGTTTAGACTACTGTAATTCTCCTTTTGGCTGGCCTACCAGCAATCATCTATCCACTCTCTTCAACGCATACAAAACTCTGCAGCTCGACTGGTCCTAAGAAAGAAAAAAATCTGAACACATCACTCCCCTTCTGCGATCTCTTCATGGTTGCCTGTCTCAAAAAGACTGGAGTATAAAAACAATACCCTCTGTTTTAAATGTCTCCACAAATCTGCACCCCCTTTATCTCTGTAAAATGTCTTCACCTTACACTCCATCTCGTTCCCTTCGTTCAGGGCAGATACTTTGTGCTTTCGAACACCCAGATTCAAACAAACCACTGTTTGGCCGTCGCTTCCTTCTCTGTTTTCTGGTCCATCCACCTGGAATGACCCCTCTTTCACTTCGTCAAAAGCCTTCACTTGATTCCTTCAAATCCAGCCTCAAAACACACTTTTTCCTACCTGAGACTTTCCCCCACATATCTGTCCCTAATTTTCAGCAACATTTTTTCACCTTCTAAGTGTTGTTCTGTGTGTGTGTGTGTGTGTGTGTGTGTGTGTGTGTGTGTTGTGTGTGTGTGTGTGTGTGTGTGTGTGTGTGCGCGTGCGGGGTGCGTGCGTAGTGCGCGCGCATGGATTGAATTGTTGAAGGAGAGTTTGCAGCCTGTAAATTGATTGAGTGCAAGCGCTTCGATTTGTTTGTTTTCTACAAGATTCAGCGCTATATAAATTCCATATTATTATTTTAAATTATTATTATTATTATTATTATTATTTTATTATTATTCAAAAAGAAGCTGAAGAAAAACAAACAAACCTGCAAACCCACGTATCAAATTTGACGTGGACAAACTAAAAGATCCAGATGTCGAGGAGATCTTCCAAGCAAGCTTGGCGGAAAGTTTTGCGGCATTAACCCTCCTGACAATGACATCAATGACCTCACCAACAACTTCAATGAGGCAGTCGAGAAACAGCAGAGGAGGAATTCGGTCGTCAGAAAAAGGGAAAAAAACACCAGCCATGGACTACCCAAAGACATCTTGGCCCTTCGCGATACAAGAAGAGCACTGAAACCAAACCCGGTCTTCCAACCCTAAAGAATACCGGGAGGCCAACAATCTCGTGAAGAAGTCAATGTTAAAGGCCAGAGAGAAGTGGATCAGTGATCAATGTGATGAGATCGAAAAAAACATGAAAATGGGCAACAGTAAAAAGGCATACGACACCCCGAAGAAACTCACAAAAACCACTTCAAACCAAATCATCAGTCATTGAAGACAGCTCCGGAAACCCCTCACAGAAAGCTCAGCTGCATTGAACAGGTGGTCTGATATTGTCAAGAACTGTACAACTACCCAATACAACCTGACAAGAGCATAATAGAAGAGAAAGCAGCAACATCAAGAGCACCCTTTGCCATTACCTATACTGAGGGAAGAAGTGGAAGAAGCCATCCCCCAGCTTACCAGTAGGAAAGTCCCAGGAGCAGACAATATACCAGCAGAGTGCTCAAGCATGGTGGCGAAACAGTCATCACATATGTTAAAAGCTATCTGTCAGAAGATTTGGGAGACAAAACGTGGCCAACAGACTGGACACAATCACTCATCATACCCCTGCCCCAAAAAGGGGAATTTACGCCAATGCCAAAACTATAGAACAATCAGCCTCAAAAGCCACGCCAGCAAGATCATGCTCAAGTTATTTTGAAACGACTCAAGAAGGAGGCAGAAGAACACCTTGCAAGGAACAAGCTGGGGTTCAGGGCAGGCAGGAGCACAAT
>CM054156.1:33791214-33793211 GCA_028751875.1 Rapana venosa
AGTAACGACAATTGATATTGATATTTGCTTTTTTAAAGTGTTACCAATTGAATTTGTCTAAAAATGGGTGAGTTTTAAATTTTTTTAGACTGTCAGGTCTAATAGAACAAGTAAATTTGTTTCATTGAGTTTGTCTTATAACATCATGCTTAACAATTGTGGCTTATGCAAAAAATGCCTGCGCATGTGTGCGAAAAATTTCAGGTTTGGTTGTGAGTTATGTGTGGTGTATGGTGTGGTGTTGTGGGTGTGGAGTGTGGTGGTTTTGTGTGTGGTGGTGTGTGTGTGTGTGTTGGTGTGTGTGTGGTGTGTGGGGGTGTGTTAAGCGGGTGTGTTAGGTGGTGGTGTGTGGGGGTGGTTTTGGTTTGTGGGTGTGTGTGTGTGGTGTTGTGTGGTGTGTGTGGTGTGTGTTGTATAGTGGTTTTTGGTGTGTTGTGTTGGTGTGGTGTGTGTGTGGTGTGTGTGTGTGTGGTGTGTGGTAGTGTGGTGTGTGGTGTGTGTGTGGTGTGGTGAGTGTGTGTTGGTGGTGTGTGTGTGTGTGTGTGTGTGTGTGTGTGTGTGTGTGTGTGTGTGTGTGTGTAGTGTGTGTGTGTGGTGTGTGTTGTGTGTGTGGTGTGTGGTGTGTTGTGTGTGTGTGTGTGTGTGTGTGTGTGGTGTGTGGTGTGTGTGTGGTGTGTGTGTGTGTGTGGTGTGTGTGTGTGTGTGTGGTGTGTGTGTGTGGTGTGTGTGTGGTGTGTGTGTGTTGTGTGTGAGTGTGTGTGTGGTGTGTGTGTGTGTGTGGTGTGTGTGTGGTGTGTGTGTATGCGTGGTGTGTGTATGTGTGTGGTGTGTGTGATGTGTGTGTGTGTGTGTGGTGTGGTGTGTGTGTATGGTGTGTGTGGGTGTGTGTGGGTGTGTGTGTGTGTGTGTCTGTGTGTGTGTGTGTCTGTGTGTGTGTGTGTGTGTGTTGTGTGTGTGTGTCTGTGTGTGTGTGTGTGTGTGTGTATGTATGTGTGTGTGTGTCTGTGTGTGTGTGTATGTGTGTGTGTTGTGGGTGTGTGTGTGTGTGTGTTGTGTGTGTGCGTGTGCGGCTGTGTGTAAGTGGGCGGATGCATGGGTTTACTGGTGGCACATGGGTACTAGTGATTATACTTGGTGAGTTTATGACTTGCTGAGGTCTTGCTGATTTGTGGGTGTTTTTTAAATATTTTTTATCTTATGATGGGTGTGTGCTGCTTTTCGGGTAGTGTATTTGTGTGTGTGTGTTTTATATGATGTTTACATGTGTATTGTTTTTAATGTATGGCTCATGACCCATCGGAATTTCTCTGTCTTTAAGATATACATCATTAAAATTTAGAATTTGAATAACGACATCCACAACCACAACAAGGCAAAGAATGGCGGAGGTACCTGGTCTTTTCTGCCTGTAACTCTTCTGTCTTCTGTGCGCTCCCTTACTGGGTGGGATGGGCAGGTGCCTGGTCTTCTCCTGTGCTTGTCATTGTGCAGGAGGACGGGGAATTCATTGTCAAAACCACAGATCTTTTAATGTCCAAAACCATTGATCAACTATTGTCCAAAAGCACAGTTCATTCAATGTCCAAAGTTAAAGATCAACTGTTGTCCAAACCACAGATCATTCATTGTCCAAAACACAGATCATTCATTGTCCAAACCACAGATCATTCATTGTCTAAACCATAGATCAACCATTGTCCAAATCAAATCCTATAATTATCCTTGTGTGTTTGGGGACAGCAAACTTTTCCCCTCCTTTTTTCCCTTTATTCTCCTTCTTCGGGTTTTTCTTTGACACCGCTTTCACCCTCCCCTCCAACACCTAGTACATTAGAAGCAAGCAGGAGACAAATCTACAAGCTGCTTCCCAAATTGTTTATTAAAGCATGGCATCACAGCTGCCATAGCTTCCATACTTTCTATAAAATGTTGGTAGCTTTACTAGATCTATTATTGTCGAGCACATTCTGACCAGTCACATTGAAATCATAACAGCA
>CM054156.1:33793711-33854697 GCA_028751875.1 Rapana venosa
CCGCCCAAGGTACCCACCAAAAATCTTTAGTATAAGTAATAACTGATATATAAATTAAGAAAAAGGGATGACTAATCACAACCCAGACTTTCTTTAAACCCTCGTTACCAAAAAACCAAAGCACAATCAATTAACACAGCACACACAGGAAAAACTTCACTTACTTAAAGTGTCAGAATTGTCTTCTTCCACATCTACCTCACTGTTAAACATCAGCAGCACTGGATGTTCTCAAAACACTGCCTCACAGTGGCATACCACAGTGTGTCAGAAAATCCAGGATCACCCTACAGGTAAAAATGCCACACATCCTCTGATTTGTCACTGTCAGTCACAAAAAGGTGTGCATCCAGAGGAACACAAACTGTAGATACAAAGAAGTGGGTTTCCCCAAATAAAGATAAAAAGCACAGGTGAAAATAAAGTTTAACTGTCCTCTAGCACAACATCAGTTACAAATGGCACCCATCTAGTAAAAGAATATACACAATACATGCAGGTAGATATCTTCACAACACTGTGAAGGCAAGCACAGGCACACAGAGATGTACAACACATCTTCTGATGATATAAAATCCAACCAAAGATCCCAAAGGGCGGTACAAGTACACCACCCCTGGTATCCTGATGAAGACAAGGGCAGCCACAGCATACACTGCAGGCACTGGTTTACCACAGATGGCAGGGATGTCCAAGGAAAATCACTTTGGTCATTACTTCCAAATCCAAACCAGGAGGGTACTTAAAATACAGGCATTCATTCACAATCATGGCATCAAAACAATATTCCAATCAACTGATACTCTACACAGCAGGGTGCACTAATATCTGGTCACACAAGACAAGACAACCCACAGCACAAGGACCAACAGTGCTGTCAATCAACCTGAGGAGTTGCCACATGGGAAACAGTAAGATACCAGAGTGTACACAGATCTAAACTGCACCTGAGGACTTGTTCAAAGTCAGAGCAGGCAAACTGATAAACACACCAAAGACTGCACGACTACAAATCCAAGGGGCTGACTCCTTTTAAAAAGAGGTAATTAACAATACCACCCAGACAATAAACTCAGTATCACTCTTGAAGTGACCATTGGAAGGAACAAACAGCAGCTGTCAACTCCACCTGCTGAGAGATACCACAAAGGAAACGGCCATGGACACTGATGTACACTACAAAACTCAGCATCCTCTGAGGACAATTACTATTAAAACACAACCACTAGAGATTGCACTGCTGCAACTAGCCTTACTACAGGAAACTCACTGGACCAGAACTGACAAACAAAACTCTGTACTTTACAACAATGTTATTGCCATCCCATTCTGGGATAAAGGCTGCTTTTAAGTTACCAGCAAGTTACAGCTTTGTAGAAAATATGGTGGATTGTAGTTTGTGTTTATTAGATAACCACAATGTTACTAGAATTCCTGATGTCTCAAGTTACAGGCATCAGCAAAAGATCTAACTTTAGCACCACCAACACTTGTCCCCAATGCAATTGGTCAACGCATAAAGATACTCTGTGCAGTGATCATTTACCTATCACTATAACCTTCAATAACCAATTATGCAACCCAATATTACAAGGACAAAGTTCGAAGATGTAACTATAAGCATGCTGACTAGGAAAAGTTTAAATGTATTCTTTTTCTTACAATACAGAGTGTATAAACAATCACTACATAGCTCAAATGTATTCTGACATAACAATTATAAAACTACAAGCTGCAAATATTTCTATTCCTAGATGTCACACTGTAAAATCTAACAAACATTCAGGGAATGTCTGGTGGACACAAGCTTGGAAGAAGCTGTACATAAAAAACATTTAATGCATAAAGCTTTTAAAAATAAATAAATTGCCTAGTAACCATGATGAGCAGAAAAAGGCCAAAAACTACTGTAACATGGTCATAGCATAAGCTAAAAAACAAAATTGGTCATCTTTTTGTAGATGTGAAATTACAAATCATAAAGATATTCAACAATCATGGACAAAATTTAATGAAATGACAAAAGATATAAACTTGCCAACATGTCCAATTATTTTAGAAAACAAATAGTTTTCGTTTAGTGCAGAAAAGGCTCCTCCTGGTCTATCAGCTAAACACAGAACATATAGAAGTGACCAAGAACAATAATATAGAGGCCCAGTTCCTGACAAAACTCATTGTATCAATGCTCCAATTACAGGAAGTGAGAGATGCAATTCTGTCACTTCCTAGTGAGAAAACATCCTTAGAGCTGATGGAATTTCCAATGATAAGATTAAACACTTACCAGAAAATTTCATTATATTACTTAATAATCTTTTTCATAAATGCTGGGTTGAAGGTGTCATTCCAGTCTAATGGAAATAGTCCATTGTGGTACAAATCTACAAACAAGGAAAGCCCAAAACAGATAAAGCCAGTTAAAGGCCCATAGCATTGACTTCACATGCTGGTAAGCTAATGGAGAGAGTTGTTCTAGGGAGATTAGTATATTATTGCCAGAAAAATAATATTGTAGCAAGCAACCAAGCCTGTGTTCAGAGAGGTAGGTCTGCAATTGACAATTTAGTTAAACTTACAACACGTATACAACAACAATTTGCATGCAGAAAAAATGTTCTTCCAACATTATTTGATATAAATAAAGCATATGATGAAGTTTGGCATGCAAAGTTACTTAGTAAGTTGAAGACAATTGGCCTTTCCGTAACATTTATCATTATATCAAGAGCTTTCTTAGCAGTACATCCATTCAAGTAAAGGTTGCAAATAACTATTTAGATCCTAGATAGAAAGCGAAAAGTCTGGGTCAGAAGTGTGCGGCGGTTCGTACCCCGTTTGGACCGGAAACTTTTCCCCCATCCATTAGACCATGAGTGGTGGTCTGGGCGCTAGTCTTTCGGATGAGACGATAAACCGAGGTCCCGTGTGTTACACGTAATTATTTAGCGCACGTAAAAGAACCCACGGCAACAAGAGAGTTGTCCCTGGCAAAATTCTTAGAAAAAAGCCACTCTGATAGGGAAACAAATACAGTTGCAGACAAGGAAAAAAAAAAAGGGTGGCGCTGCTCTTGTGGCGACGCGCTCTCCCTGGGGAGAGCAGCCCGAATTTCACGGAGAGAAATCTGCCGTGACTTAAAGTGGTATGAAATGAAATCTGAGCGCTTTGATTTGTTGCTTTACAAGATTCAGCGCTATATAAATTCCATAAATTATTATTATTATTAATTATATGGGCTTACCACAAGGCTCCGTTATACCACCAAATGTAATCAATATCATATTACATGATCTTCCTAAGCACTTGTCTTAGAATGTTGTCTTAGTACAATATGCAGATAAATTATGTATGTAAATGAATGTTACTCTGAAACAAAACACATCAAAAAGGTCTTTAAACTACATAACAAACATACCAAAAAGACTTTGATAACTTAAACAAGTATATAATTGAAAAGGGCCTAAAACTATCTAGGAAAAAGCGCATATGATACTTTTTAACAGTGGTGGCAATCCAAACAACTTACCTGTGTTTAAAATTGAAAATGAGATTATCAAATATAAACACTTAGTAAAATTTTTAGGTGTTTTTCTCACATCAAAATTAACTTGGAATGCTCACATTGAATATACATCCTAACTAAAGGAAAAAAATGTTTAAATCTGCTAAAACTTGTACAAAGCAGTATTAAGGACAAGATATAACCATTCTGAAACATCTATCAACTCCACTAATTAGATCTAAATTATCTTATGGATAAGAGGTATTTTTAGGGCTTGGAAGTACTTACTAAAGAAGCTTCAAAGTGTAGACTGTAAGGTCTACAGACTGGATCTAGGTGTGCCATTTCATGCCTCTGCACTTAGTGCATATACAGAAATTGGAATGCGGCCACTTGATGAGTATCCACAACTTGTATGTACCAAATATATCTTGAGATGCTCAGCACCTGAAAACTTTACTTTAGAAGAACTAAACATAAGGTCTGAAACAAATTTTCCCCAAAGAGCTTTCACATTCAACTCCAGTGGGAAGTGTATAATTGAATACATTGATCACTTGAAGAGTCCTACCAATGCTGTCAAAGAAAGGCAACTTAAGGCATTAATTTTTAGGATAAGATTAAATACATTCATGACAAAATTCAGCAAGGATGTTCAATGCTCATGTGGTGAATATATTTCAAATACCCATATCATACTTGAATGTAAGACTTTAAAACCTCATCTCCCTGCCTATTCTGAAGATTCCATTCACGATGATTTTGCACAATGTAAATCTAACATGTACAATTGCTGAGGGTTTGTTGTTTAGTCCTAAAGGACATTTATTGTAGTTCTTGTTCATTTTGTTTGTTTGTTTTTTAAAGGTTTTTAAAAACTTGTTCTTGATAGTTTTATGTTCAGCATTCTTTTTCATTTGTTTATGCTATGTATTACACACACACACTCACACACAAACACGCATGCACACTCACCACACACACATATGCACGCACGCACACACACACACACACACACTATAATGATAACCACTAGGGCAGTTCATCTTCGTGTCGACACCATGGTTTAACCTCACTATCATGGTCACTAATAATGATACCACAGGGCATTCACATCTTCGTGTCGAAACCTATGGGTTAACATCGACTATCGGGCACTAAATAATTGAACCACAGGCAGTTCACATCTTCGTGAGCATGCATTGCCAGCCCTTGCATTCAATCACCATAGTAAATTAGGGTCACAATTTACTCATCTCTCTAGGATATCTAATATACTGCTTTCCAAAGAGAAACACCGTTAAAATGGCCGTTTCAGAATAATAACGGGCTATATTGTGGAGGTAAATATATGCCAATTAAGACACAGTCCCTGTCGCAGACCTGTCAGAGTTTAGCCACGTAAAGCACAACACAATATCCAAATTCTAGATGTAACCTAGAACCAAGGGGCGAGCAATGTGTTTCTTTACTATCAGAGCTAACTCCCCCACACAGCCGAGCGTTGAGGTGCATTGGAGACTTTAACAGCTTCATTTGAAGCATATGTAACATGCAGTGAAAAAGATGTGCAGGTAAATCTATAGTGAATGTAGTTTCTTTCAGGTACAACTATATCAAACTTGGATATGTAATATCTTAAATCTTGCTTAGATTAGATTGTACTAAGTCCTTCATACATTGTATGTCAGGAGGCTAAATGTGTGACATTTCAATTCTAGTCCTTCTGGCAGGCCTGGGGCAGGCCGAGTCCTATTGGACTACTGACTGGCAGCAGCAGGTGGCTGAGTCTTGTTCCTGGGTCTGGAGAACGAGAACCCCTGAACGAGAAGGAGGTCCGTCAGGTGCATTTGTTTGCATCATACCTTGCTGCGGGTCACAGGCCATGTACAAGATGGACTGTGGGTCACTTCATTTTCAAACCTTATGCCTTGCATCCTTGCCTGTCTGGTCATGGGGAGGGCTGTCTTCTTCTGTCTGCCTGTGATGAGGGCATGCTGCTTTGACCAACCCTGCAGACTCCCATGGGACAAGAATTTGTTTGACAAAAGTCTTGTTTTGTCATCTTGGCTTACCCCAGAGTGGGTGGGAGTCTGCACAGGGCCGCCATCATTTCATCTTCGTTAATGGTTGGTACACACAGCTAGTGTGTGGAAGTTCATATCATCGCATCTGTCTCTTGGGTGAAGGTATTTCGCCACTTTCCTCTTGTGTTTCCTGTGTTCTCCGGCTTGAGGCAGAAGCATTGGCTACGTTTTTCTGACATGTTGGTGCTTTCAATCATTCACTCGTTCTGCAGGAAAAGTAATATTCGTAAAGGCAGTCAGTTTCGTCACCTGGGACCATCATTTTTCAAGTTGCCAGCTTGGTTGACATGTCCCTGGAGAATGTGGATCTGGTGAAGGGGTAATGAAGGCCTGAAGTCTGCTTCTTGCTGTTGGCCCTAAAAGCTGTCCTCACTGGTATCTTCTTCTCAGTTACAGGGGAGGAAATCCATCCATACTGTAGAGGGTTGGAAGACTTACAGCAATGTTCGTTTAAATTTGGTTTTGTGGTGTTCCAGCCTCCTCTGAAGATGACATGTCTGTGTTTGGTTACACCTATGATTCCGTCCATAGTCCATGTTGTTGATCGACATCTTTCGATGGAATGGGTAGTACACTGAATTTCGTTGTTTGTTCCCAAATGGAGTATGCTCCATTGCCTGATTCTGTCTCTGTCGTTTCTTCCTGGAGGAGTTCTGTTCATCTTTCTTTCTGATCATGACCTGGTTCCGTTGACTCTTCTGATCGCCTTCCCCAGTGACCATGCACAGCGTCAGGAATGAGTTTTGCTCTGATTGCAATCCACGTCGTGTCCATATGTTCTCATCTTCCTGTGGAACTTCCTTTACTATGCGTTCCAGCTGTTTGTTGTCTGTGCATGATTATATCTTCCTGGTGTTTCCACTGCTCCCTTATTCTTGAAAAAAAAACTGTCCCCTGCTGTCGTCTTCATAGTGATACTATTTGTTTTTGTCTTCACTGTGTTTCTGACCTTCTGTCTGTCTCCATATTGTTTTGTCCTCACTGTAGTTCTTCTGACCTAGCTGTCTGGCTTCATAATAGTGATATCTTTTTGTTTGTTTCACACTGGTGTATCTTGACACTGCTGTCCTGTCTTCATAGTAGTATCTGTTTTGGCTTGTTTTCACTGTGGTTTCTGAACTTCAGTCTTTGCTTTAAACATATGATCTATGTCTCTCTTCTTCTCCTGAGTTTTTCAGTAACTGTGTTTGGTAGACCATGCGACCCTGTTCCATTGTTGAGTAATGCACGGTGGCCTTGTAGAAAAAAGGACTTTCTTCCAGCCAGCTTTTCTTCCTCAAGTGATGTCGTAACTGGATGTCCTCAAACTGTTGCCACGATGGATGTTGCAGGTGTCAGCTCAATCTCCTTCCTGCTTCTCTTAGTTCTCTAGCAACAAATAATCTTGTCCTCGCCACCTGAGCAATATGCAATGAGAGGTCCTGGACGAGAGCTATTCTGTCTTGGGGACCACACTCTTGTGTCTCAACGGTCCCAATCAGTGGTCCATGACCTGTTGGGGTAGAAACGGTTCAACAACTATACTACCTGTCCGGACACAGTCTCCATTCTGCTTTTCCCTCGAACACATTGAAGAAATTGATGTTACGAGCTCGTGAACCTGATTCCAAGTTTTGCACTTTTTGTCCATGGTGGCATTTTTGTCATCGATGTGGTTGTTGCAGTCAAGCATCTTCACACTGGTTTTTCATTGGTGGCGCATGTAGAAGATGAGATATTTGGACATCTTCTTTTTCACTAAAGCATCGTTTATCAGCTTGGATAGAATTGACACATTTCAGATTTCCGAAAAGTCTTTCTTGCAGACTGTCGCTGATCCCGCCAGGTGACTGCACAGTGTTCATGACTGACTTTGACGTGGTCCGTTTATCTGGCCACTTCCGACCCCTCGACCTCAACGTTTGTTATTCTTGGTTGAAGTGACGTACACCATTCGTACAGATGTAATTGAGTTCATCTATTTCCGCTGGTAGTTCACAGTACCTTGCAGTTGAATGTGAGAGCTGTTTAGCGTGGTTTCCATCGAGTCCTTTCAGATCGCTGTTTTCAGTATGCTGGGGACTGGCATCCATGACTGAACATCATCCACAGAGCTGGTTAACTCAGAAAACCTGGATTTCAACTCGTTTCATTTGCCAGTTTGTGTTGTCAGAGATGGCATGCAAATCTTCATGGACTCTCAGAAGTGCAGCTGAATGGTCCCTCTGTAAAATGGCAGCTTGTACATATGCCTGAACATTGCCACTATATGTATGATATTTGTGGGTGCATGCTGGCAAGAACATTTTCTGTCTGGGCATGTCCTGAGAATGGGCGCCACCTCGCATGGAGCCATCATTGTATGACAAAACCAGTCCATTGTCGGTGTTAGCAACGATTTCTTCTCTCTTATATTGAGGGGCCTTGTTGCTTTCCACATCCATTGCACCGGAGGAGAAAGTGCGACACAAACAACAGCAACAAACAAGGCTAGTCATGCACCGAACGAGCGCCTGCCGATGGTCTGTCGGAAGGTTTGAATGAGTTCTTTGTTTGAGAATATAAAGCGCACATTCTGTTTTTAAGGAAAAGAAAACAGCGCTGAATCAAAGTCAGCGCAGTGTGGACGAAACGTACTCACACCCTTACCTTAGAGGACCAGTAACAATTTCACGCTGTCTCATGAAGGCAAGGAAAACCCATAAAACTGTCCGCAGCCAAATCCTGGTCCATATATCTGGATGGCATGATGAGTGAAAGGTTGCTGATATATCTGGGCTGTATTTTCAAATCCCAACTTCGTTCAGCATTCAGGTATGGAAAATTTGATAGTAACTTGGGCTGATTTTTTCTAAGTCCAAACAATCAGCTCAACAATTCAGTGTAGGGCTTAGAGGAGAAGCGCCCCTAAGAAGAGAGAGAGAGAGGAAAGAGAGAGAGAGAGAGAGAGAGAGAGAGAGAGAGAGAGAGAGAGAGAGAGAGAGAGATAGAGAGAGAGAGATGAGAATGAGAGAGAGATGAGAGAAGAGAACTCTGGAACTCAGAAAATGTTTTAATGTACTTCGGCCATTGGCCACAATACGACACAACAAAAATAAAGAGTGGGAGTGGGAGGGTTGGGTGACACTCATATCATAGTAACAGTTTAACGTGTACAGATACAAATAGAATGTGTAACAATAAAAAAGCCGCATCATTATCATCATTGACCGCAGTATCATCTCCATCATCTCAACATAATAGCTGTTAAATGAAAATCTAACAAAGAATTATTTACAAATCATGCCACTCGCGCGAGCGCACGCGCACGGCGCGCACACACCTCACACACACACACACACACACACACACGCACAAACGCACGCAACAAACGCATGCGCATTTACACCCACCCACAAACAAACACTCAGACATATTACTACACTCGCGCACACACCCGCACGCACACACCCACACATACACACACACCCTCACACACACACGCACACACACAATAACATACCACACCACAAGCACGCACACACATATATAATCTTTGAGCATAGACTGAGACCTCACTGCGGGTTATCACATGTGAAAACATTGTCATTTCTTCATAACTGGCCGTTAAACAGATAACAAGAAGAGAGAGAGAGAGAGAAGAGAGAGCGAGAGAGAAGAGAGAGAGAGAGAAGAGAGAGAGAGAGAGAGTTAGAAGAGAGAGAGCGAGAGAGAGAGAGGAGAGAGAGAGAGAGAGAGAGAGATGAGAGTGTGTGTGTGTGTGACAGAGATAATGCATTGTTGTTGTAACTCAAACAAACAAAACAAAGCACAACAAAAAATTCAGAATTAAATTTTTAAAACACACACACACACATCATTCTCTCTGTTATTTTACTCATACAGAATAGCACATATATTGTGTATGATAGATATTTTCTGTTAACAATAGTGTATGAAAAAAACCCTTCCAAACCTTGATAAACTACTTACAAGTAAACAACAATGAAAGTTTAAAAAGAAGAGAGGGAGGGAGGGAGGAGAGAGAGAGAGAGAGAGTAAGAGAGAGAGAGAGAGAGAGAGAAGAGAGAGAGAGAGAAGATAGAGAGAGATAAACAGTGAAGGAAAGAAGCAGATAGGTAAGGGCTGATATATATGCTAAATTTTCAGGCTATGGACTGTGGTTTGTTATTGTTTGATGTTCACTGAGATCATAATTGACTTATGTCGATTGTTTTGATGCTGAAGTTTGTCTTGAGATCAGGAAAGGGAGTCCCATCATATAGTCAGATAAATAAATCTAGATTTGAATAAGTCTATTCTGGGTTGGAACACTAGGGCTTTAAAATAGTTTTGGCAATGTTTAGGAGGGGAATTTGTACTTTTAAGTATGATGGAACATTTCCTTCATAATTTTTGAACAAACATGACTCCTTTGTCATATGTTTTTAATCTGTGGTATAGGGGATAATAATTTAACTGAGTATAGGTCGCTTCTAATACGCTTGTCTTCTTAAAATGAACCTGATTGGAAAGCACGTTAATACAGACTCATTAACAGTTTCATAGTGTATTGCACTAGCAGAATCCCACAGGGAGAAGCATAGTCCATGGAGGATTGTAATAACATACAAAATAGTTTCTTTGAATGAAAGACAAGAAAGCGCTTGACTTTAAGAAAGTTGGTAATACTCCTTGGGAACAAGTATTTTGCATAGTTGAGATATATGGTAGAACCAACTGAGATTTTCATCAATTGTTACACGTAGAACTTTGGTGGTGATAAGTTTGTTCAAATACTAGTTCCATTTTTAAATTTGATCAGAGTAAGTTAGGATGAAGTTTTCACTCTTTTGTTTGTGTAATAAGCATGCATTTTGTTTTTTTGTTGGGGTGTAAGACATATGGTTTAGTTCAGTCCATCACAATAAGTTGATCAACGCTTTTTTGTAATGGGTTTGCTAGAGAGTTAAGTTCATTGTGGCTCGTATGAACAGTTGTGTTATCAGCAATTGTTCACATTTGGGTTTGATGTGGAGAGGGAGGCCGTTTATGTATTATGAGAAGGAATATAGGTCTTAGTATTGGATCCGTGTGGATATCCACAATTGATGGCTTGTATTTTGGATGTAGATGTACTATATGATACACACTGTTGCCATGTTTTCTAGATAGTAAGCCAGTATTCTAAGTATTGGTCTTATAAATGATACAGGTCTAGGTATTTTTAAGAGAAAGTGTGTGTTCCAACAGATCAAAAGCTTTTTGTGAGATCTAAAAATATACTCCATAACATTTATTGTCATTAATGATTTGATAGCCTATGTCTATGAGTGCGAACAGTGCAGTGTGACTATGAGTGGATTTTGTCTAAATCCTGACTGATTATGGTGAATAGTTGTTAGTATCCTGTTTTCATTTCATACTATCCCTACTTTTCAACAGACAGCCAAAAATTCCATCACACCCGCCAAATTTATACCTCTCTCTCATCTCTCTCTCTCTCTCTCTCACTCTCTCTCTCTCCCTCTCTCTCTCACTCTCTCTCTCTCTCTCTCCCTCTCTCTCTCTCTCTCCCTCTTCCTCTCTCTCCTGTGTTTGTGTGCATGCATTGGACTTGTTAGAACTATTACTTGCTAATTGGTTGCATGACTGTTGTAGAAGAGATGATTGCAAGTGCTTTGATTTGTCCTGTGCAAGAGTACATGAGCTATATAAAATCCATTTGATTATTTATTTCATTAGTATCATTATTATAAAATGACAGACTAATGTTGCTTATGTTTCCAATGTTTGGAAAATATAGATATGATAGAATCTGATTTATAGTTTTGAAGGGTCGAAAGTTGTCACCAGACTTTGTACATTGGATCACATTAGCTGTTTTTGACGGCACTGAGAAATGTGGGTTTGTTTTCAAGAGAAAGGGAAATATATCTTAATTTTGGATTAAAAATAATATCATCTAAGATGTAGGAGATGATCTGCTGCGACACAAAATCCAAAACTGACAAAGACCAACACTGACCTTATGATCAGTGATTGATGCACGAGAACAAAAGACAGATGACCTAAGGCAGGTCAAAGCATAACATTTTGATCTTTCATAGCATAAAGAAAAACCTAAGGAGACCAAATGCGACTGTGATTGCATCATCAGAGACTTTTTGACTGACACACTGTACTGGACATGACACCAGACCACAGAATTTTGACAGAAATCCACCGTTTAAGTGGAAAGCTACTTCTTCAATATAGCATTTGCTGCTTCTATGGGACAGAGCAATACTACTTAAAGATGATAGAAAGTTAAAGTAAGCCAATGTGTTTATTGGAAAATACTTCTCCATGGCGTAACTGAAATAAGACGAAACTGACTCCTCACCTGAAAGAAGCAGGCAACCATGGCAAAAAATGCTTCATGGTGTTTGACCACCTTGTCATTGACGGAACCAACATTATCCAGACAGAAAGACAGACTTGGTGACAAAAAATAAGAAATTGTGCCGCCTAGACGAGTGTTGTACCAGTTTAAAGCCTGTGTAGCAAAAAATGTTGCGAACAACCCACAGAGAGCTTAACCTGCCAGTCAGAGCAATGAAAGCACTAACATAACATTGGGGTGAATGTTTAGGTTGTCTGATGAGCAATGGAGGTTGAACAATGTTGAACTAGTCAGGGGATGAAAGCATGTTTTTTTATGGATAAAGAGTGGCATACACTCTGATGATAATGTACAAGATGTATAGAGTGTTTGGTGATGTGTAAATAATAATTCATCTGAATTTGTAATAAACAACAGATTTCTTTCTTCATGGAATTTAATGGTCCTGCTTTTCGAAAGTCCAAGATCTGAATTTCGTTTTGGGATATTTGCAACTTTGATTTTAATAGTTTCGTTGAGACAATTGTGGAATATTGTGAGACAAATATAGTTTACTGCTGTTAAACAGTTGTTTTGTAAACTGAAGTAAGTTTGTCTTACACGAGGAGGGCATGGGGTGGTTTGGCTTGTTTGATAAAAGAGATCATGGCCAATTAGTAAAAGAATGAATTGAAGTGACATATGTTAATTTCTGTTGTATTTCTATTGGATAAACAACTGTTTGTAATTTGAAAGATGTGCTTTATGTTTGTTGCTTACAAGCCACAAAGGTATCAATCCACTTTACGTTTATTTGTAAACTGACAATGGAATACATTTGCTGTAAGAATGTCTGATTTGATTGTTAACTGACGTATGATGCTTATGTCATCAAATTAGTGGAGACATGAATATGCAAGAATGGCTATATGTCAAGATCACATGATAAAATTCTGCTTGACATGCAATGTTAAGTCAGGTACTCGTGTGCTGTATGCTGGTTCACAACATTCTAAGATCAATAAGGTTTATGGAAAACATGTTATGAAAATGTGTACGACTTTAAGGTCTAAGTAAGTTTATATGGTGATAATGTGACGGCACAGTGAGGGTGCTATACATACATATCAAATTCCTGGAAGTGGTGTAATGATTATTTCATTTTCCAATGAACTGTTTTCCACCTGTGTATGACACATGTGAGAATTGCTTATTTATCTAAAAGGAGAAATACTCTGATCACATGCCTCTTACCCTTAATGTGACATACGCAAACATTAATCTTCTGTAAAACTGTTAATCAAACCGTACACAAACATGCAAAAAACAGTCATAACATTTTGCGCACGACGTAAAAACCCGTTCTAGCTTTTCGGAATGAGTAGCCATAGAGTGTGGTGGTGAGACTTCATTGAACAAAAATTTACAAAGCTGCATACACACGGGGGACTGAAGAAAAAAAGCACCTGAATGCTTATTTCATTATCCCAAATAAAATAATAATAATATTAAAGAAAATGGTCAGAATATTG
This sequence comes from Rapana venosa, assembly GCA_028751875.1. Classification (NCBI taxonomy): domain Eukaryota; kingdom Metazoa; phylum Mollusca; class Gastropoda; order Neogastropoda; family Muricidae; genus Rapana; species Rapana venosa. Next base: position 33,807,158 of record CM054156.1, read on the forward strand.
AGCATGCTACTGTCTTATAAAGATACACAATGTTCATATATAAAATCACATATACAATAACAACACATCTATTGATGATTTTGTACTTTAATGCTGGTTTAGATATGTTTCATGAATATATAAAAGAGTGTCAGAGTTTATGACGACATGGTTGTTCCTGTAATAACCATAAAAGATTAGGTGGTTAGCTTAGGACAATGAATCGGTGTTTGTAACAGCATAAGACAATTGAGGAAGTAGAAGTTCATACTTACTTTGGACCTACACGCTCAGATAAATATACAAAATATATACAGGCACATGAATTATCCTTTTGAAACGAAAATAGAAACGAGTTTAAAATCTTAATTGCTTGATAAACTTGTAAACTCCATACATGATCAAAAAGTATTTTTGGTATAGTATTCACAATCGCTTACTATTAAAAAGAAATTGTAAAAATAACAATCAGTCTTGTCAGCTGTTCAGCATTTTTAAATCATTGCAACAAGGAAGTAATCAATGAAAATGTAATTGACGATACACATATATTTCCCCTCGACTCCCCGTGGAGGTGGCAACGCTGTTGTTTACATGGTCACGCTGCATGCGTGCTCTATCTTTCTGCACCTCCCTCCCCTTCTCACCCGAATCCTTTCGAAGTCTGTGAACTCAACCTCAACCTACCTGGCCCACTTCTGTTACTTTCTGCTGCGTTACCGCCTACCTCCCATCCATAAATACAATCTGACATCTTCCCTTTTTCATCAAGAATGTCCAATATCTCCTAATTCACTACAAGCCTCTCCTCTACCCAAGAAACTGATCGTTCATGGGCCACCTTATCTTCCATTTCCACTATGACAACCAGTTCTTCTCCTGAAGTCAAGCGTCTTTTCTCTTTTATTTGTCTAACACTCTCTGTCCCCACTGTAAATGAAGCTACACACAGATCGGTGACATATTTAAGATTGCTCATCACTAATGTTTCACGTAGATCTCCATCATGTCTGTATCCGTCCAAATTGAACAGCGTTACTTACCATACTGCCATTCTTTTCTTCTCACATTGCATAATAGCTACCAATGTACTTAGAAGAGATCTACAACCATCAAGTTCTTTTCCACTGACTTTGATCTTGTACTGATATATGGGCACTGATGTCATGAGTTTTGTACCCCCTTCTCGCACTGATCTCCATGCCCTATCTGGATGATGTTTTGTCCCAGGTGGTTCACTGGGTGTGGCTAGTTCTTGTTTGTTTCCCTGACATTCCATCAATTGTCCCAGCAAACCTGAGGTTGGGTGGATTGTCCTGACCGCCATACTGACTGGTGCCAATGTGTCCTATAAGATATCAGTCATTATGTACTCAAGGAAGACATTGAAAAGTGTCCATGAATGAGACATCCTTGGATAGGACTCCCACTGAGGTATGGAACCATTCTCCAACTGTCCTTGGTCAAGCGCTGTCTGGTGCTTTTGGGTATAGCTCTTTGATGGTTTGATGATCTTTGTCCAATGTTGTTCTTCACATTGAGTCCCAAAATGCATCATGCCAACACGTAACACATGTCTCTCTTCTCTCACTCCCCCCCCCCTCTCTCTCCTTTCTCTCTCTATCTGTCTCTCCATCTCTTTCCTCTCTCTCTTCCCCTCTCTCAATGCCTCTCTCTCTCTCCCCCCTGTGGAGGATGGTGGCGGTGGTGGTGGATGAAATGATCTTGTGATCATGCAGGTGGCAGGTAAACATCGCTGCAAGAATATTGCTGATGGCCAATGTCGGTGACAGTAAATGTCTTTGAAGTTTGGCAAGCAGGTGGACAAGGTACCATGCCTTCTGGACCTTTGGTGTTTTGAGCCAGGTGCCTTTGCATCGAGCCAGAATACCTGGCTTTTATGTTGAAAAGGGCCAAGGACAAAGCCGCCATGCACTTCGCCACTCTGACACTGCACCATGCATGTGTTAAGGGTGTTACCCTAGGCTTGCTCCTCACCCTGATGTTTGGGGCAGACTTGCTGCTTACGATGTTGCGATGTAGAGCAGACACCCAGGGCCAGCACCGCAAAGCCAGATCTCTGAAGCAGACACGACTGACCGGTGGCGATGGCGAGCCAGTGCGGACAAGATGGCGCATTCTCAAGACAGTGGCAGACGGTCTCCTCCTATCTCCTGATGGAACAACACTGATGGAGATTAGGACTATACTTGAATATTTAAAAAATGACATGAACTGTAGAATGGGAAAAGATGGAAAAAGTATGAATGTTTAATTATGGACATATTTATGAGTACTACAGAGGGAGACTATTATTGGTGTAAGACAATACAGAAGACAAACTCTTTCATTTGAGGATAATGAATAAGCACTCGCGTCCTTTTTTACATCAAGTCCCCGCCCATAAGGATACATCTTCATAATAAACCCAACACTCATACTTTCACACAGTGGAAACAAAAGGGGAACATGTAAAAAAACAAAAAACAAAAAAAATAAAAGACAATCCTAAAAACACACACCCCCCCCAAAAAAAAAGCAGACAACAATACAAAAGACACAACAGCAAAAATCCCACCAAAAAACAAAAAAAGACAAAAAAAGGTCAAAAATTAGCAAAGAGAGAGAGAAAAACCCCCCAACCCAAAAAGCCTAACCTTAATTGACTTTCTTGAAAAATGAACATATTAACACAGTAAAATGGACTATAGTTTTATACAACATGTCTAACAATTAAGATATTGGAATAGGACTTTCACTAAACTCGAGTACAGTCAACAAGCCCCAATATAATATCGAAAATATAAAGTATGAATACTCCCTTCAACAAGATATACAAAACTAATAACTATAAGCAAAACAAAAAAGAAGAGCGAGAGAGAGATAAGAGATAGAGAATAGAGAGAGAGAGAGAGTACATGTGTGTGTGTGTGTGTGTGTGTGTTGTGTGTGTGTGAGTGTGTGTGTGTGTGGTGTGTGTGTGTGTGTGTGTGTTTGCTGTTGTGTGTTGTGTATTTCAGAGATAATGCTATCTATGCAATTTCTCAAACAACGATACATGATCACTATCCAACACTCTCATTTGATTATACTGTACAAATTAAATGTCATGGTAGTGAAATAAACCAACACCCAAAGCCACACAATAAAGACCAATGACGAAAAAAAAGAAAAAAGCCAAACCTATAAATTCCATACAGAGAGAAAGAAGTGAGTGTGTGTGAGTGTTTTTGTGTGTGTGTGTGTGTGTGTGTGTGTGGTGTATTTTTAGGATAATAAAAGGTAAACCAGTAAAGTGAGTCCGATAACCTATAAGGACGTAGGGGTAGCGAGGTCGTACAAGACCTCCACTCTCTAGGGCCAGCAAATTGAGGGCGGCGCCCATCTCCTCTCCCTCGCTGCTTTACCTTTCCTGACCCTAAAGAGGGCAGGTACCCATTGACAGCTGGGTGAACTGGGGGAACTGTACTGAAGCCAAGGCGTGCAAACGGTCACCCATCCAACTGGTAACCAGGCTTGATGCTGCTTAACTTGGCTGGGGGAAAGCAGTGCTCAGACCACTGAGCTATCCCGTAATACTAAATATTAATTCTCAAGATGGCACAGGATCACCATCAACACCCTATTTGATTATACTCCTACAATTGTACATCATGATAATAAAATAAGCTCATTACCCATACACTCACACAATAAAGACAAACAAATACAGTCATAAAATGAACATCTACACATTGTAAGTAGGAGAGTGAGGGAGGGGGGACAAAGTAAGAGAGAGAGAGAGTCAAGTCAAAGTCAAGTCAAAGTCAAATAATTTAATGAACCAGGCCATCTGCCCATGTCAAAGGGAACAGTGGGACGGGGATGATGCCATGCTGAGATCCTTCTCTCCCGAAAACACCAGTGCAACACCAACAGTTGTGAAACAGAGCCCATTGCGTGCATATAATCCACAGAAAGCCAATCAGCACTGAACTTTGGTTGTACAACCCAGCAAAAATATTTATGACAACTAATGATTATCAATAACACCATTAACGAAAACATTTTTTTTTTTCACACTAGGGTGCAGGACAAAAACCCAAACACGAACCCGTTCATAGTCACTTAGTCTTCCACCATCGCAACTGACCTTAAATCAAGTGCGCTTTTAGATATAAAAACATACGTTGACTTTGCATAGTGTATGTGCTTGAGAGCATCAACACCAGTCTAAAGAAGATGGTTGATATATAAAATTGTTAGGTATATACGATCCGATAGCAGTTTGTATCTTGGGCATGTAAACATGAAATTATTTCAGATTCATAGATATTCTGGCAGAAAGGACAGTCAGAACACCTGAGTGCCATTATTGTAACGTTCCTGTGACATCTTAATTGTGAAACGCCAAGGCGCAGTCTAGTTAAATACTTCCTCACAGCAACTGTTTTGAAACGATTGATAGATAATCAGAAAGACATATTTTGTATTCAATAAGAATAAAAGCATATCGCTTCTTTTGAGTTGATTTCAGCTGCTGCAAGCTTTGAGGCGGAACAATCCAGAAGACGTTTTCTGAATTCTTCCAGAAATATCTTGTCATCTGCAACTCCCGACACTCCCACACAAAACCAAAAAACCCATAGCGATACAGATGAAGCAGACTGTTTAGACCCAATTATCCTTATTATTGTAATGGAGTATAAGCAGCATGTTGTATGATTTAAATGGAATGCGATCTTTTATCCATTCTTGTAAGAGTTATCCAGTATTTTATATTCCGACATAAGAATTATAAAGAGTGGAATCTACCATTCCTATCCATACCCCAGAGCAATTGGAGTCTAAATGCTCACATTTAAGAATCCTCTAATGGCAAAGACGTGTACTCTTTCAATGACGGATGGATGATCAGCCGTAAGAACCCCAAACCTCATACCTCACAGCATATTAAAATTTTTTGAATCTGCAGCAAAGAGTTTGAAAAAATCCTTTAGGGGATTGATTACCGAGATATCATCAATAAACGTAAAATACCAATCACACCTTTTGTGGCCCTAGTACCATTCCTTTCAGGTGCATAAGAAAAGGACAAACCTGTGGGAAAAAATCACTCCTAGTCTTTCTATTGGTTAACCACACAAGACTGTTTCCATATAGAGCATGTTTCCCTTACAGCGAGTGACCACCTTTTTTTTTTGATTCTCCATGATTCACTAACAATCCTAGCCTTTTTTTAGCTGTGTCATAATATTATCTGTTTGTGTTTTGCAGACCAACTTTAGTTACGAAAACAATACCATAACATCATCTGCAAAGAGTCAGTATAATTATTTGCATTTGGTCTGGCGTTAAAGGATATACCATGCTTCCTCTCCGAACAATTTCAAAAGGGCTAACTCATTAATGTAAAGGGAGAATAAAACAGGACACAAATGTCACCTGCCTCAGTCCCCAGACACATGAAAATTCAGTTATTCCACCTCCCACACAGACCCTTTGCCTTTTACAATATTGACATTACTTATGGAGCGCCTGTACGTTTTTCCTTCAATACAATTTTTCCTGAGTACTGACACAACAACACCTATCAACAACGAAATGAAGGCCTTCTTACAGTCTATAAAGGCCAGTACAACTTCCATGATTCACAAAACTTTTCAGAATTAGTAATGAAAAAAGGGTAAATATATTGTAAATAGTGCTATAATTACGTCGCTGAATCCTGCGAGTTTCGCTTAAGGGTCCTTTCTTTTCTTCAACCATCAAGATAAACCCTTATATCAGCAATGTAGCTAAAAAGTTTCCACAAACATTAAGTAAGGAGATGCCTCTATAATAATCAGAGAATTTGACGTCACCTTTCTTAAATTTGTGCTGAATGACGGCTTCTGTCCATTGAAGTGGAAACTACCAAGAAGAAAACAATTTATTGAAGTATTTAGTTAGAAATAATGCAACATCTGGTCCTGCATATTTGTAAAATTACCCCAGAGAATCCATCTGGACCCGCTGCTTTTTTGTTTTTTAACATAGAAAAGCCCTGTAATACTTCTTGATGTGTAATTTCTGCTCAAGTATTGAATATCTAACTTGAAGGTAGACACAGTATCATAGGAGTAGAAAATAGTGTTGAGTGTCTCATCTGTATTTTGACCTGGGACAAATTGGTGTTAAAAACAGCAAAAACAATGTTCATACCAAGCTTCGGGAGAAGATGGTCTTTTGGCACACTGGACCTGCAAATGTGCTTCCAGACTGTGCTCCAGAATCTCTGAGGATCAGTTTAGAGAGTCCTTCTAACACTTTTCTTTGTCTGCCTTTTATACCCAATTTTCCTTTTCTTTTAGCAAGGACTGTACTCATTTTCCTGAGATCTGTGTAATTTACCTCTCAGGGTCTTCGTATCCTCCTTTGAAGTGTTATCGTCTTTAGTATATTTCCGATATTTTCTAAGAGCATGTCTCACTTCACTGACCTTCTTTTCTCCTGCACTCAAATTGGAACCATTATTTAGTTTTCAAATTTCCATGACTCACTGTCCTTTAAGCATAGGGATGCTGCTCAAACAATAACTCATAAAATTGCTTTAATTGCTGCATTCTATATCAAAATCAATCATGAACATATGCTTTCTTTTAATTTTCTAGAAATACAGTCCAATTTAAAAACATTTGATGTATTCCTCCTGATTTTGACAGTCGCCACCTATATATTGTATGAATTGCCACCTGTTGTGGGGTTACAGGCGATGGTTGGTTCTTACATTTTTAACACTTCAGTGTCAGATCTAAAGGCATAATGCTTTGATCTATACCTTTCACAACTGCCAACACCAATAGCCATATCAAGATACATAACGATATATAAATAATCTATTACACTGCAGCCATTATAGGAAACATACTACAACTTGAATCAAAGCTATGCTTATCATCATTCAATAAGAATCAAATTGAACGCTCACAAACATTCAGCAAGTACTTTCCAAAGTCATTCAAAACCCCATCAGCTGGAAGCCTGCTATATAAGTCGACACCATGGTTTAACATCACCTATCGTGGGGTCACTAATAATGATACCCCAGGGCAGTTTCATCTCGTGTCGACCACCATGGTCAACATCACTAGCGTGTCCACTAATAATGATACCACAGGCAGTTATCATCTTGTGTCGGACACCATGTTAAACATATCTGTCACTACTAAGTGATACACATGGCAGTTCATCTTCCGTGTCGACACTCATGGTCCACCATCACTAACGTGGTCACTGACAATCACTAATAATGATACAACAGGGCAGTTCATCTTCGTGTCGACACCATGGTTAACGCATCACTATCGTGGTCACTAAATAATGATACCACAGGTGCAGATCATCTCTGTCGACACCATGGTTAACATCACTATTGTGGTCACATAAGAATGTATATCAAAGGGCAGTTCAACTTCGTTTCGACACCATGGTTAACATCACAATCATGGTCACTATAATGATAACCACTAGGGCAGTTCATCTTCGTGTCGACACCATGGTTTAACCTCACTATCATGGTCACTAATAATGATACCACAGGGCATTCACATCTTCGTGTCGAAACCTATGGGTTAACATCGACTATCGGGCACTAAATAATTGAACCACAGGCAGTTCACATCTTCGTGAGCATGCATTGCCAGCCCTTGCATTCAATCACCATAGTAAATTAGGGTCACAATTTACTCATCTCTCTAGGATATCTAATATACTGCTTTCCAAAGAGAAACACCGTTAAAATGGCCGTTTCAGAATAATAACGGGCTATATTGTGGAGGTAAATATATGCCAATTAAGACACAGTCCCTGTCGCAGACCTGTCAGAGTTTAGCCACGTAAAGCACAACACAATATCCAAATTCTAGATGTAACCTAGAACCAAGGGGCGAGCAATGTGTTTCTTTACTATCAGAGCTAACTCCCCCACACAGCCGAGCGTTGAGGTGCATTGGAGACTTTAACAGCTTCATTTGAAGCATATGTAACATGCAGTGAAAAAGATGTGCAGGTAAATCTATAGTGAATGTAGTTTCTTTCAGGTACAACTATATCAAACTTGGATATGTAATATCTTAAATCTTGCTTAGATTAGATTGTACTAAGTCCTTCATACATTGTATGTCAGGAGGCTAAATGTGTGACATTTCAATTCTAGTCCTTCTGGCAGGCCTGGGGCAGGCCGAGTCCTATTGGACTACTGACTGGCAGCAGCAGGTGGCTGAGTCTTGTTCCTGGGTCTGGAGAACGAGAACCCCTGAACGAGAAGGAGGTCCGTCAGGTGCATTTGTTTGCATCATACCTTGCTGCGGGTCACAGGCCATGTACAAGATGGACTGTGGGTCACTTCATTTTCAAACCTTATGCCTTGCATCCTTGCCTGTCTGGTCATGGGGAGGGCTGTCTTCTTCTGTCTGCCTGTGATGAGGGCATGCTGCTTTGACCAACCCTGCAGACTCCCATGGGACAAGAATTTGTTTGACAAAAGTCTTGTTTTGTCATCTTGGCTTACCCCAGAGTGGGTGGGAGTCTGCACAGGGCCGCCATCATTTCATCTTCGTTAATGGTTGGTACACACAGCTAGTGTGTGGAAGTTCATATCATCGCATCTGTCTCTTGGGTGAAGGTATTTCGCCACTTTCCTCTTGTGTTTCCTGTGTTCTCCGGCTTGAGGCAGAAGCATTGGCTACGTTTTTCTGACATGTTGGTGCTTTCAATCATTCACTCGTTCTGCAGGAAAAGTAATATTCGTAAAGGCAGTCAGTTTCGTCACCTGGGACCATCATTTTTCAAGTTGCCAGCTTGGTTGACATGTCCCTGGAGAATGTGGATCTGGTGAAGGGGTAATGAAGGCCTGAAGTCTGCTTCTTGCTGTTGGCCCTAAAAGCTGTCCTCACTGGTATCTTCTTCTCAGTTACAGGGGAGGAAATCCATCCATACTGTAGAGGGTTGGAAGACTTACAGCAATGTTCGTTTAAATTTGGTTTTGTGGTGTTCCAGCCTCCTCTGAAGATGACATGTCTGTGTTTGGTTACACCTATGATTCCGTCCATAGTCCATGTTGTTGATCGACATCTTTCGATGGAATGGGTAGTACACTGAATTTCGTTGTTTGTTCCCAAATGGAGTATGCTCCATTGCCTGATTCTGTCTCTGTCGTTTCTTCCTGGAGGAGTTCTGTTCATCTTTCTTTCTGATCATGACCTGGTTCCGTTGACTCTTCTGATCGCCTTCCCCAGTGACCATGCACAGCGTCAGGAATGAGTTTTGCTCTGATTGCAATCCACGTCGTGTCCATATGTTCTCATCTTCCTGTGGAACTTCCTTTACTATGCGTTCCAGCTGTTTGTTGTCTGTGCATGATTATATCTTCCTGGTGTTTCCACTGCTCCCTTATTCTTGAAAAAAAAACTGTCCCCTGCTGTCGTCTTCATAGTGATACTATTTGTTTTTGTCTTCACTGTGTTTCTGACCTTCTGTCTGTCTCCATATTGTTTTGTCCTCACTGTAGTTCTTCTGACCTAGCTGTCTGGCTTCATAATAGTGATATCTTTTTGTTTGTTTCACACTGGTGTATCTTGACACTGCTGTCCTGTCTTCATAGTAGTATCTGTTTTGGCTTGTTTTCACTGTGGTTTCTGAACTTCAGTCTTTGCTTTAAACATATGATCTATGTCTCTCTTCTTCTCCTGAGTTTTTCAGTAACTGTGTTTGGTAGACCATGCGACCCTGTTCCATTGTTGAGTAATGCACGGTGGCCTTGTAGAAAAAAGGACTTTCTTCCAGCCAGCTTTTCTTCCTCAAGTGATGTCGTAACTGGATGTCCTCAAACTGTTGCCACGATGGATGTTGCAGGTGTCAGCTCAATCTCCTTCCTGCTTCTCTTAGTTCTCTAGCAACAAATAATCTTGTCCTCGCCACCTGAGCAATATGCAATGAGAGGTCCTGGACGAGAGCTATTCTGTCTTGGGGACCACACTCTTGTGTCTCAACGGTCCCAATCAGTGGTCCATGACCTGTTGGGGTAGAAACGGTTCAACAACTATACTACCTGTCCGGACACAGTCTCCATTCTGCTTTTCCCTCGAACACATTGAAGAAATTGATGTTACGAGCTCGTGAACCTGATTCCAAGTTTTGCACTTTTTGTCCATGGTGGCATTTTTGTCATCGATGTGGTTGTTGCAGTCAAGCATCTTCACACTGGTTTTTCATTGGTGGCGCATGTAGAAGATGAGATATTTGGACATCTTCTTTTTCACTAAAGCATCGTTTATCAGCTTGGATAGAATTGACACATTTCAGATTTCCGAAAAGTCTTTCTTGCAGACTGTCGCTGATCCCGCCAGGTGACTGCACAGTGTTCATGACTGACTTTGACGTGGTCCGTTTATCTGGCCACTTCCGACCCCTCGACCTCAACGTTTGTTATTCTTGGTTGAAGTGACGTACACCATTCGTACAGATGTAATTGAGTTCATCTATTTCCGCTGGTAGTTCACAGTACCTTGCAGTTGAATGTGAGAGCTGTTTAGCGTGGTTTCCATCGAGTCCTTTCAGATCGCTGTTTTCAGTATGCTGGGGACTGGCATCCATGACTGAACATCATCCACAGAGCTGGTTAACTCAGAAAACCTGGATTTCAACTCGTTTCATTTGCCAGTTTGTGTTGTCAGAGATGGCATGCAAATCTTCATGGACTCTCAGAAGTGCAGCTGAATGGTCCCTCTGTAAAATGGCAGCTTGTACATATGCCTGAACATTGCCACTATATGTATGATATTTGTGGGTGCATGCTGGCAAGAACATTTTCTGTCTGGGCATGTCCTGAGAATGGGCGCCACCTCGCATGGAGCCATCATTGTATGACAAAACCAGTCCATTGTCGGTGTTAGCAACGATTTCTTCTCTCTTATATTGAGGGGCCTTGTTGCTTTCCACATCCATTGCACCGGAGGAGAAAGTGCGACACAAACAACAGCAACAAACAAGGCTAGTCATGCACCGAACGAGCGCCTGCCGATGGTCTGTCGGAAGGTTTGAATGAGTTCTTTGTTTGAGAATATAAAGCGCACATTCTGTTTTTAAGGAAAAGAAAACAGCGCTGAATCAAAGTCAGCGCAGTGTGGACGAAACGTACTCACACCCTTACCTTAGAGGACCAGTAACAATTTCACGCTGTCTCATGAAGGCAAGGAAAACCCATAAAACTGTCCGCAGCCAAATCCTGGTCCATATATCTGGATGGCATGATGAGTGAAAGGTTGCTGATATATCTGGGCTGTATTTTCAAATCCCAACTTCGTTCAGCATTCAGGTATGGAAAATTTGATAGTAACTTGGGCTGATTTTTTCTAAGTCCAAACAATCAGCTCAACAATTCAGTGTAGGGCTTAGAGGAGAAGCGCCCCTAAGAAGAGAGAGAGAGAGGAAAGAGAGAGAGAGAGAGAGAGAGAGAGAGAGAGAGAGAGAGAGAGAGAGAGAGAGAGATAGAGAGAGAGAGATGAGAATGAGAGAGAGATGAGAGAAGAGAACTCTGGAACTCAGAAAATGTTTTAATGTACTTCGGCCATTGGCCACAATACGACACAACAAAAATAAAGAGTGGGAGTGGGAGGGTTGGGTGACACTCATATCATAGTAACAGTTTAACGTGTACAGATACAAATAGAATGTGTAACAATAAAAAAGCCGCATCATTATCATCATTGACCGCAGTATCATCTCCATCATCTCAACATAATAGCTGTTAAATGAAAATCTAACAAAGAATTATTTACAAATCATGCCACTCGCGCGAGCGCACGCGCACGGCGCGCACACACCTCACACACACACACACACACACACACACGCACAAACGCACGCAACAAACGCATGCGCATTTACACCCACCCACAAACAAACACTCAGACATATTACTACACTCGCGCACACACCCGCACGCACACACCCACACATACACACACACCCTCACACACACACGCACACACACAATAACATACCACACCACAAGCACGCACACACATATATAATCTTTGAGCATAGACTGAGACCTCACTGCGGGTTATCACATGTGAAAACATTGTCATTTCTTCATAACTGGCCGTTAAACAGATAACAAGAAGAGAGAGAGAGAGAGAAGAGAGAGCGAGAGAGAAGAGAGAGAGAGAGAAGAGAGAGAGAGAGAGAGTTAGAAGAGAGAGAGCGAGAGAGAGAGAGGAGAGAGAGAGAGAGAGAGAGAGATGAGAGTGTGTGTGTGTGTGACAGAGATAATGCATTGTTGTTGTAACTCAAACAAACAAAACAAAGCACAACAAAAAATTCAGAATTAAATTTTTAAAACACACACACACACATCATTCTCTCTGTTATTTTACTCATACAGAATAGCACATATATTGTGTATGATAGATATTTTCTGTTAACAATAGTGTATGAAAAAAACCCTTCCAAACCTTGATAAACTACTTACAAGTAAACAACAATGAAAGTTTAAAAAGAAGAGAGGGAGGGAGGGAGGAGAGAGAGAGAGAGAGAGTAAGAGAGAGAGAGAGAGAGAGAGAAGAGAGAGAGAGAGAAGATAGAGAGAGATAAACAGTGAAGGAAAGAAGCAGATAGGTAAGGGCTGATATATATGCTAAATTTTCAGGCTATGGACTGTGGTTTGTTATTGTTTGATGTTCACTGAGATCATAATTGACTTATGTCGATTGTTTTGATGCTGAAGTTTGTCTTGAGATCAGGAAAGGGAGTCCCATCATATAGTCAGATAAATAAATCTAGATTTGAATAAGTCTATTCTGGGTTGGAACACTAGGGCTTTAAAATAGTTTTGGCAATGTTTAGGAGGGGAATTTGTACTTTTAAGTATGATGGAACATTTCCTTCATAATTTTTGAACAAACATGACTCCTTTGTCATATGTTTTTAATCTGTGGTATAGGGGATAATAATTTAACTGAGTATAGGTCGCTTCTAATACGCTTGTCTTCTTAAAATGAACCTGATTGGAAAGCACGTTAATACAGACTCATTAACAGTTTCATAGTGTATTGCACTAGCAGAATCCCACAGGGAGAAGCATAGTCCATGGAGGATTGTAATAACATACAAAATAGTTTCTTTGAATGAAAGACAAGAAAGCGCTTGACTTTAAGAAAGTTGGTAATACTCCTTGGGAACAAGTATTTTGCATAGTTGAGATATATGGTAGAACCAACTGAGATTTTCATCAATTGTTACACGTAGAACTTTGGTGGTGATAAGTTTGTTCAAATACTAGTTCCATTTTTAAATTTGATCAGAGTAAGTTAGGATGAAGTTTTCACTCTTTTGTTTGTGTAATAAGCATGCATTTTGTTTTTTTGTTGGGGTGTAAGACATATGGTTTAGTTCAGTCCATCACAATAAGTTGATCAACGCTTTTATTGTAATGGTTTGCTAGAGAGTTAAGTTCATTTGGCTCGTATAACAGTTTTGTAATCAGCAATTGTTCACATTTGGGTTTTGATGTGGAGAGGGAGGCCGTTTTATGTATTATGAAAAGGAATATAGGTCTTAGTATTGGATCCGTGTGGATATCCACAATTGATGGCTTGTATTTTGGATGTAGATGTACTATATGATACACACTGTTGCCATGTTTTCTAGATAGTAAGCCAGTATTCTAAGTATTGGTCTTATAAATGATACAGGTCTAGGTATTTTTAAGAGAAAGTGTGTGTTCCAACAGATCAAAAGCTTTTTGTGAGATCTAAAAATATACTCCATAACATTTATTGTCATTAATGATTTGATAGCCTATGTCTATGAGTGCGAACAGTGCAGTGTGACTATGAGTGGATTTTGTCTAAATCCTGACTGATTATGGTGAATAGTTGTTAGTATCCTGTTTTCATTTCATACTATCCCTACTTTTCAACAGACAGCCAAAAATTCCATCACACCCGCCAAATTTATACCTCTCTCTCATCTCTCTCTCTCTCTCTCTCACTCTCTCTCTCTCCCTCTCTCTCTCACTCTCTCTCTCTCTCTCTCCCTCTCTCTCTCTCTCTCCCTCTTCCTCTCTCTCCTGTGTTTGTGTGCATGCATTGGACTTGTTAGAACTATTACTTGCTAATTGGTTGCATGACTGTTGTAGAAGAGATGATTGCAAGTGCTTTGATTTGTCCTGTGCAAGAGTACATGAGCTATATAAAATCCATTTGATTATTTATTTCATTAGTATCATTATTATAAAATGACAGACTAATGTTGCTTATGTTTCCAATGTTTGGAAAATATAGATATGATAGAATCTGATTTATAGTTTTGAAGGGTCGAAAGTTGTCACCAGACTTTGTACATTGGATCACATTAGCTGTTTTTGACGGCACTGAGAAATGTGGGTTTGTTTTCAAGAGAAAGGGAAATATATCTTAATTTTGGATTAAAAATAATATCATCTAAGATGTAGGAGATGATCTGCTGCGACACAAAATCCAAAACTGACAAAGACCAACACTGACCTTATGATCAGTGATTGATGCACGAGAACAAAAGACAGATGACCTAAGGCAGGTCAAAGCATAACATTTTGATCTTTCATAGCATAAAGAAAAACCTAAGGAGACCAAATGCGACTGTGATTGCATCATCAGAGACTTTTTGACTGACACACTGTACTGGACATGACACCAGACCACAGAATTTTGACAGAAATCCACCGTTTAAGTGGAAAGCTACTTCTTCAATATAGCATTTGCTGCTTCTATGGGACAGAGCAATACTACTTAAAGATGATAGAAAGTTAAAGTAAGCCAATGTGTTTATTGGAAAATACTTCTCCATGGCGTAACTGAAATCAGACGAACTGACTCCTCACCTAAAGAAGCAGGCAACCATGGCAAAAAATGCTTCATGGTGTTTGACCACCTTTGTCATTGTCGGAACCACATTATCCTGACAGAAAGACAGACTTGGTGACAAAAAATAAGAAATTGTGCCGCCTAGACGAGTGTTGTACCAGTTTAAAGCCTGTGTAGCAAAAAATGTTGCGAACAACCCACAGAGAGCTTAACCTGCCAGTCAGAGCAATGAAAGCACTAACATAACATTGGGGTGAATGTTTAGGTTGTCTGATGAGCAATGGAGGTTGAACAATGTTGAACTAGTCAGGGGATGAAAGCATGTTTTTTTATGGATAAAGAGTGGCATACACTCTGATGATAATGTACAAGATGTATAGAGTGTTTGGTGATGTGTAAATAATAATTCATCTGAATTTGTAATAAACAACAGATTTCTTTCTTCATGGAATTTAATGGTCCTGCTTTTCGAAAGTCCAAGATCTGAATTTCGTTTTGGGATATTTGCAACTTTGATTTTAATAGTTTCGTTGAGACAATTGTGGAATATTGTGAGACAAATATAGTTTACTGCTGTTAAACAGTTGTTTTGTAAACTGAAGTAAGTTTGTCTTACACGAGGAGGGCATGGGGTGGTTTGGCTTGTTTGATAAAAGAGATCATGGCCAATTAGTAAAAGAATGAATTGAAGTGACATATGTTAATTTCTGTTGTATTTCTATTGGATAAACAACTGTTTGTAATTTGAAAGATGTGCTTTATGTTTGTTGCTTACAAGCCACAAAGGTATCAATCCACTTTACGTTTATTTGTAAACTGACAATGGAATACATTTGCTGTAAGAATGTCTGATTTGATTGTTAACTGACGTATGATGCTTATGTCATCAAATTAGTGGAGACATGAATATGCAAGAATGGCTATATGTCAAGATCACATGATAAAATTCTGCTTGACATGCAATGTTAAGTCAGGTACTCGTGTGCTGTATGCTGGTTCACAACATTCTAAGATCAATAAGGTTTATGGAAAACATGTTATGAAAATGTGTACGACTTTAAGGTCTAAGTAAGTTTATATGGTGATAATGTGACGGCACAGTGAGGGTGCTATACATACATATCAAATTCCTGGAAGTGGTGTAATGATTATTTCATTTTCCAATGAACTGTTTTCCACCTGTGTATGACACATGTGAGAATTGCTTATTTATCTAAAAGGAGAAATACTCTGATCACATGCCTCTTACCCTTAATGTGACATACGCAAACATTAATCTTCTGTAAAACTGTTAATCAAACCGTACACAAACATGCAAAAAACAGTCATAACATTTTGCGCACGACGTAAAAACCCGTTCTAGCTTTTCGGAATGAGTAGCCATAGAGTGTGGTGGTGAGACTTCATTGAACAAAAATTTACAAAGCTGCATACACACGGGGGACTGAAGAAAAAAAGCACCTGAATGCTTATTTCATTATCCCAAATAAAATAATAATAATATTAAAGAAAATGGTCAGAATATTGAGCATGCTACTGTCTTATAAAGATACACAATGTTCATATATAAAATCACATATACAATAACAACACATCTATTGATGATTTTGTACTTTAATGCTGGTTTAGATATGTTTCATGAATATATAAAAGAGTGTCAGAGTTTATGACGACATGGTTGTTCCTGTAATAACCATAAAAGATTAGGTGGTTAGCTTAGGACAATGAATCGGTGTTTGTAACAGCATAAGACAATTGAGGAAGTAGAAGTTCATACTTACTTTGGACCTACACGCTCAGATAAATATACAAAATATATACAGGCACATGAATTATCCTTTTGAAACGAAAATAGAAACGAGTTTAAAATCTTAATTGCTTGATAAACTTGTAAACTCCATACATGATCAAAAAGTATTTTTGGTATAGTATTCACAATCGCTTACTATTAAAAAGAAATTGTAAAAATAACAATCAGTCTTGTCAGCTGTTCAGCATTTTTAAATCATTGCAACAAGGAAGTAATCAATGAAAATGTAATTGACGATACACATATATTTCCCCTCGACTCCCCGTGGAGGTGGCAACGCTGTTGTTTACATGGTCACGCTGCATGCGTGCTCTATCTTTCTGCACCTCCCTCCCCTTCTCACCCGAATCCTTTCGAAGTCTGTGAACTCAACCTCAACCTACCTGGCCCACTTCTGTTACTTTCTGCTGCGTTACCGCCTACCTCCCATCCATAAATACAATCTGACATCTTCCCTTTTTCATCAAGAATGTCCAATATCTCCTAATTCACTACAAGCCTCTCCTCTACCCAAGAAACTGATCGTTCATGGGCCACCTTATCTTCCATTTCCACTATGACAACCAGTTCTTCTCCTGAAGTCAAGCGTCTTTTCTCTTTTATTTGTCTAACACTCTCTGTCCCCACTGTAAATGAAGCTACACACAGATCGGTGACATATTTAAGATTGCTCATCACTAATGTTTCACGTAGATCTCCATCATGTCTGTATCCGTCCAAATTGAACAGCGTTACTTACCATACTGCCATTCTTTTCTTCTCACATCAAAATCAGCTTGGAATGCTCACATTAAATATATCCTAATAAAGGAAGAACATGTGTAAATCTGCTAAAACTTGTATGAAAGCAGTATTGAGGACAAGATATAACAATTCTGAAACATCTATCAACTTCACTAATTAGATCTAAATTATCATATGGACAAAAGGTCTTTTTTATGGCTCCGAAGTACTTACTAAAGAAGCTTCAAAGTGTAGACTCTAAGGCCTACAGACTGGCTCTAGGTGTGCCATTTTATGCCTCTGCACTTGGTACATATATATAAATTGGAATGCTACCACTTGATGAGTATCCACAACTTGTATGTGCCAAACATATTTTGAGATGCTCAGCACCTGAAAACTTTACTTAATAAGAACTAAACATAAGGTTTGAAACAAATTTTCCCAAAAGACCTTTCACATTCAACTTCAGTGGGAAGTGTATAATGAATACATTGATCACTTAGGGGGTCATACCAATGCTGTCAAAGAGAGGCAACTTAAGGCATTATTTTTTAGGATAAGATTAAATACATTCATGACAAAATTCAGCAAGGATGTTCAATGCTTATGTGGTGAATATATTTCAATTACCCATATCATACTTGAATGTAAGACTTTAAAACCTCATCTCCCTGCCTATTCTGAAGATTCCATTCATGATGTTTTTGCACAATGTAAATCTAACATGTACAATTGCTAAGGGCTTGTTGTTTAGTCCTAAAGGACATTTATTGTAGTTCTTGTTCATTTTGTTTATGCTTTTTTAAAGTTTTAAAAAGCTTTTTTCTTAATAAATTTATGTTCAGCATTCTTTTTCATTGGTTTTTACTATGTATTACACACACACACACCAACACCACACACACACACACACACACATACACACATAAACACACACACACACACACACACACACACACACACACACACATTTACAAATTTATACAGATGGATCACGTTTGGATAATCAAGAAACACGTTCAGCTTTTGTTATACCAACTTTAAAAATTGAAAAATCATTCTATGTTGGTAAACATCATTCGATCTTTACCGCAGAATTAGTAGCAGTCTTAATGGCTCTAAATTATGTTCTTGATTTGCCATTGTGTATATTTCAAATCCTTATTTGTGTTGATTCTAAGTAGGTATTGTATGCTTTAATATCCTTGTGGTACAAGAAAACTTCAAACATTGCATTAGAGATTAATCATGTCATACACCTTTTAACCTTAAAGGGCACAAATGTCACTTTCTGTTGGGTTCCTTCACACAGTGGATTCTTTCCAAATGCGTGGGCTGATAGAGCTGCTAAAAGAGGTGCAAAGCATGAACGAAAATCAGCAACATTGCACGTGCCTTTATCATTACAAGAGGGCTACCACTTATTAGAACAAACATCATGGAAAAAGGTCACAGAAACGTATCACCTAAAAGAGAGATTCCTAAACAGATCTGTCATCAAAGCTGATAAAGCAAGAGTCATGAGCCATTCTAAGGCTTGCTCAAATATCTCAACAGCAAGAAGAGTGAATAGTTTGTTTTATACAATAAAACTTAATGCATTCATAACCAAATTCAGTAGACACAGTAAATGTCTGTGTGGTGAGAATATTTCTAATACTCATATAATATTTGAATGTAAGAATACAAAAGCTTTTTTACCCCAATTTTCTGAAAACTCCCTTAGAAGCATATTCAATAATTTGAATTTGGCATTTGATATTGCAAAAGGTCTCTGGCATAGTCCTATAGGACATTTGTTATAGTTTCATTAACGTCAATCCCTTTTTATGTTTTTGTTTCGGTTTTTCTTTTTTTTTTTTAAATTGTATCTTTTGCTTTGTGCGGTTTCTTTTCATGATTAGACTACTTTTTCCCCCCTCGCATTTTTCAGTAGGGCCTCCACCACCACCTCAATTCTCATACACCCTTTGCATATATATTTTCTTTCTCTCGTCTAATATCACTGAGTGTGAAGAGACGTAAAATCGAGGACAACAACAACAACAACAATACACACACGCACCACTTACACACACAAACACACACACACGCACACACCCCACAACACACAGCATACTCACACACAAACACACACACTTTAGGGTGGGCGAAATATCTCTCTCCCCTTCTCTCTCTCTCTTTTCTCTCTCTCTTTCTCTCTCTTCTCTCTCTCTCTCTCTCTCTCTCTCTCTTTCCCAGCCACTTTCCTATATGGTCTGGTATCACTTAAAGTGGAAAGATGTTAACATTGAAGACTAACTACTGCCATCCTACAACCTATCAGTGACCTGGGTTTAGCTGGACCCAAGGTCATACAATACAAATCACAATCACCTTGACTACTCACAAAACAACTGCACAGCTACAACTTGCTGACAAACACCCTAACAATAATACTGATCCCCCTCCCCACCCCTTTCAACAGCAGATCTAACAATAGATTTACTGTATAGCAACCTTTGCCTGATGAACTTCACTTGACCCATCACAGGAAGCAACATTGAAGTTGATTCAAAGCACACTAGGGTGTCATAACCAGGGTGACACCTCCCTCCATGTAAAGCACAATGACATTCCTAAAGGTCATCATTCTGGCACATGCCCCCTCTCCCACCCCACCCGTTTATCTCTCCTGAAAGAGTTTGATATTAGATGCTACTCCTGCTGATGTTGCCAGGTATTCTCACAGTGTATTCTCTGGTTGAAATGTTTCTCTTGTGCTCTGTCCTCTGAAAGCTGCCTGCTCTTCCTCAATGATCTCCTCATCTTGAGGCTTCAGTCTTTTCAGAGAATGTTTTAACTGACTTTACTTGGATGGCTGATCAGGCTGATGGTATGGTAGTTACTTTCTTCAGGAGAACAATGTAAATAAACAAATTTGATTTGTATAGGGTTATAGAATAAGCATAACAATAGCCTTTTCTTTTCTTTCTTAAAAAAATCAATTCCACTGAGTGTGATAATCAGGGACTGTGTCCAAGGTGTTGACTGTCATCACTAGTGACCAGTGACTCAGGCTGGTCAAAATGAGGAATGCCTCTGCAAAGAGTGGAGGCCTAAGTTCTGCAGTGCTGGCATTCTTCATCAACTCTAAGTCACTCATCACAAAACTGCAAACACATGGGAACTAGATGTAAAAAAGCACATGAGTGTTTATGCCATTATCATTGAAATAAAGAATAAATAAATAGATAAATAAATGAATAAATAACCAAAAACACTAGCATAGCATGCGTTATAGTATAAGGGAAGGCACACCTGAGAAGTCTAGCTTTAAAGGATGCAGGGTTTATTTCCCTTCATTAAGAATGGCGGGAATTGATGGCAAGGCATCAAAATGGTTTTATAGGATGAAGTGAAAACTGCAAACAAGAAGTAACAAAGAATACACTTTCTTCACACCTAGCCCTGTTGTGATGTGTGTGATACTGCCATGTATTGTCACAGCTGATTGCTGTGGGTCAAAGTCAGCCTCTGTCCCCAGCATACATTAGCAGAAGAATGCAGTGCTGCCACTGTTGTTCTTGTTGGTGCTGTTAGTGGTGGTGGTGGTGGTGGTGGTGGAGGTAGTAGTGGTGGTGGCAGTGGTGGTGGTGGTAGCAGCAGCAGCAGCAGCAGCGGCAGCAATAGTAGTAGTAGTAGTAGTAGTAGTAGTAGTATAGGGAATTTATATAGCGCTGAATCTTGTAAAAACAAATCAAAAGTAGTGATAGCTAGCAGAAGAAGTAGTAGTAGTAGTTGTAGTCTTATTATTCCCCTCCTCCTCCTTCTCATCATCATCGTCATCATTACTACTACTACTACTACTACTACTACTACTACTACTACTACTACTACTACTACTACTACTACAATAATAACAATAAGAAGAAGAAGAAGAAGAAGAAGAAGAAGAAAAATAATAATAATAAAAAAATAATAATACTATATTGAATTTATATAGTGCTGAATCTTGTACAACAAACAAAATCGAAGCCCTTGCACTCAAATTATTTACAGCAGGCAAGTTTCCTCAAATGTGACCCGTTTTTACAAAAGGAGTCTTAAGGTATAATTGGGTCAAATTGAGTTGTTACATTTTCTGAAATCTATAGATCATTTACCTTATTTTGATGTATAATAAATTATTCTACCTATAAAATTATCGAAGTTATGGTTGTTTGAAATGGGTGACACAGCGATTTCTCATTCTGAGAAAATCAGCTTTAAAGTTTTTCACTACTTTAGCTAACTAACACCTTAGCAATGGGTACTTCTCTTCAACTGATGATGGCTAAGTTTGACATGGTGTTAAAACATACCATTTCACGGCATCAGACAAAAGATACTGCATATATTGACTGTCATTGCTTTGATATTTAGCTCATAACCACCAGCCCTCCTCCCCCCAAACATGGCATGAAGTCGAGGAAGCTTTGACAAAGGTTAATGAGGAGACTTGTTAGTATCTGACTAGCATATTTCCAATAGAATGCACTCAGTCAGCTGAAAACATGTAGAATCTAATACATAACACTTGGTTACATATGAATTAAGATATTATAATCGATTAATTTAAAATAATAATAACTACATACCGGGTTGTCTGTTATTCATTTCACACACACACACACACACACACACACACACAACACACACACACACACACACACACACACACACACACACACACACACACACACACACACCCCACACACACATTTTTCCATTTGATTTTGTTGTTGCTTTATTAATTTTTAGATGGATGGCTTTATAAAAGGTAACCATAGTGTTATGCATAGTTTATTCAATGTTGTCATTTGGAAATAAAATGTTGACTTTAATTTTTGCTCTCTCTCTTTCTCTCTCTCCCTCTCTCTCCCTCTCCCTCATACACACGCAGGCACACATAGCGCACAAATGCATGCAAGAGAAATCAGACACAATCACACTTAATAGCATTTGATTGCTCAGAACAAAATAAAATAGATTATCAGTATGACATCATCCAAAGGGAACAGATGACAAAATACTGCATGCACACAGAGACTGCATGTAAAAAAAAGCAATAAAATACTCATTCATTTTCCTTGAATCAAAACAATCAAAGAAATAAACACACACACACAAAACACAGTTTAAACTTATTCATTACCCTTGAAAGAAAATGATCTTTAAAAATAGAGAAAACACACACACACCACACACACACACCACACACACATGTGCATGTATGGGCAGGGTGAAAAGAAAGCTGTGTAAACTTAATCTTTTACTGTCAATAAAAATCATTTGAATTGATCGTTTTCCACACACACACACACACACACACACATACACACACACACACCAACACACACACACACACAGACACACACCTGTGCACAGTGGGCAAGATGAAAAGAAAGCTGTGTAAACTTAATCTTTTGTGGTCAATAAAAATCATTTTGACTTGAATGTTTTCACACACGCACACACACACACACACACACACAAGCTAATTTATTCAGTTTAACAACAACAGCACACACCCACCCACACACACACACACACACATGTGCACGGGTGGGCAGGATGAAAAGAAAGCTGTGTAAACTTAATCTTTTACCCTCAATAAAGATCATTTTGACTTGATTGTTTTCACGCACAAACACTAATTTATTCAGTTTAACAACAACAGCACACACACTGACACACACACACACACACACACATGACAGTCCAGTAAGTTTAAAACAGCTCCCACATGTTCTCATGTCATGCACTGACAAGTGAAATGCTAAAAGTCTCCCCAGTAGTATTATCTGAACAGTTTAGATCTGCAGCTTTGACCTGTATGCATACCCATGTTTATTAACATTGCATACAGGTACCATCGCTTGTGCATCTAACCTTGAACCCTAACACACAGATCCCTGTTCATTTCATTCAAGGCACTTGTCAAGTTTCTTGGGGGCCTTGGTCAGGATCATGACTGAGTTTTTTGTCTTCACAATAAGATGCAGCAGAGTATTTGGTAAACAATACACCTGGTTTTTACTGATCTGCTTTTTCCAGAGTGGAAGATCAGCTAGAAATGAGCAAAAATGCCCATTATTCTTTGCAAATGGCAAAGTTTCCCAGCCATGCAGTTCTTGAAATAGAAAAGAGACATCGCTGGTGATCCCCCTCCCAACCAATGATAGATGAGCTTCCTGTTTCTTACTACAGGTAGTGTCAACTCTCATTGAGCGATCTTCTAAAGCTTTCAGGTATTTGTTTATGCCTAAATAACTCGAAACAGTATTTCTGATTGGTTATTTCACATAAAGACTGTGTGAAATGGAAAATATAGGTCACAGCCTTTCAATGGTATGTATGGGGCCCTGTCAGGGGTAAGGATAACAAGATGACTAAAATCGCTGTGGTAAGGATCAACAAAACTGGAAAACTGCAGTACGGTAGGTTGGTAAAAACGGTTTAAAAACACATTTTAAAATCATATATAACCTTTACAAGCATATAGATACGAAATTTAATGGCTACAGATTCCATTTTTGATAAAAACTCAAAATTGACAAAACCTTTTTGGGGCCTCTCTTCTTTTCACTGCTGGGAGTTAAGACTCATTTCCTAAAAAGAGTCAAAAATAATAATAATAATAATAATAATAAATGGAATTTATATAGCACTGTATCTTGCACAGACGAATCAAAGTGCTTGCACTTAACTTATTCTAACACAGTCATACAACCAATAGCAGGTAATAGTTCAAACAAGTCCAAATGCACACACATACACACACAGAGGTTATAGGCTTTGGCAGGGTGATGGAGTTTTTGGCTGTTGAAAAGCAGGGATAGCTATGAAATGAAATAGGAAGGGAACATCTTAGGTATGAAACAAATATGTCTTGAGGCCGATTTAAAAGTGTCACAAGAAGGCCTTTGGCAAAGAGAGATAGGGAAAACATTCCAAATTGCTGGACCAGAAACAGAGAAAGAACAATGGCCCATGGTGGACTGGCTGAATCTAGGTATTCGAAAGCACAAGAAATCTGTAGCAGAGGCAAAGGGAACGAGAAGGAGTGTACAGGTGAAGACATTCACAGAGGTAGGAGGGTACTTTTTTGTGGAGACATTTGTAACAGAGGAAATAGATCTTTTAGTTTATTCTTTGTGGCACAGGCAGCAGGTGGAGAGATTGCAAGAGAGGGGTAATGTGCTCAGATTTTCTCTTTCTGAGGACTAGTTGAGCTGCAGAGTTTTGAATATGTTGAAGGGAGTGTATAGATGATGCTAGCAGACCAACCAAAAGAGAATTGCAATAGTCAAGACATAAAGAAATGAGAGATGCCACGAGTTTGGATGTTGCATCTGTGGACAGGTACTTTCGAATTGCACTAATACGCCATAACTGATAGTAGCATAACTAGCAGGTCTGGGTGATGAATTTTTGCATAGAGTGTGTGTTGTCGATAATGACTCCTAGATACTTCACAGCAGTGGATAGAGGGACTGATGCATTGCCGAATTCTATAGAAGTTGTTGTAGTGGAAGAGAGTTTGTGTTTGGTCCCTACAAGCATGGCTTCAGTTTTATCAGCGTTTAGTTGTAACTTGTTCTCTATCATCCAGTTTTTGATATCTTGAAAGCAGAAGGCCATATTTGTAAAGAGAGAAGGCAGATTTTCAGGAATGTCACTGCTTAGAATCTGAGAATCATTTGCATAAAGATGATGGTTGATTTGATGACGGTTAATAATATGTAACAGTGGAGCAGTGTAGAGAGTGAAAAGAACAGGGCCCAGAACTAATCCCTGCGGGACTCCACATTCCAGTCTTGTAGGTACTGACTGAATCTATAAATATATAATGAATAACATATTTCCAAATTTATGGTGTGCGCATGCACACGCGCGCGTGTGCACACACACACACACACACACACACACACACCCCCACACACACACACACACCACACACACACACACCACACAAAACACACACACACACACTTGCGAACACACTTAGGAGATGGGGGATGCTGTTGAAAAGTAGGGAGGATATGAGGGGAAAGTCTCAGGTAGGAAATAAGTGTGTTTTGAGGCTGGATTTGAAGATATTAAATGAAAGCTTTTGGTGAAGTGAAAGAGGGAGGTCATTCCAGGTAGATGGACCAGAAACAGAGAAATAACAACAGCCAACAGTGGTCTGTTCGAATCTGGGTATTTGAAAGCACAAAGTATCTGCGGCTGAAGGAAGGGAACAGGATAGAGTGTACAGGTGAAAACAGTTACAAAGAGACCAAGAACCAGATTTGTGGGGACATTTGAAACAGAGGGTATTGATCTTATACTTCAGTCTATGTGAGACTACTACTACTGCTACTGCTACTACTACTACTACTACTACTACTACTACTACTACTGATAATAATAATGGTAGCTATACTAATGTTATTATAATCATATTCTGGTAATTGTTTTGCTGCTGCTGTATTACATTGTGAAGTTGTTATTATTATCCATAAAATTTAGTGTATATCTGCCCATGAAGTGAAGCTTGCATAGTACAAAAATCTGTTCACAGATCACGTGTTCATTGTCATGGGGTCTATCATGTGTGCTATACTAAGCTAAACAAATAGCATTGGTTGATAATCTTACATGAAAACCTATTTTTCTAACTCTCATACCAATTCTCAAAGGTGTGTGTGTGTGTGTGTGTGTGTGTGTGATAAAAGAGTGGGACAATGATATATCTGAACAGCTTAAATAAAAATTGCTAAAAGTGTATCAGAGGTGAATGGCTCACAAGTGTTAATGACAATATGACAATGACGTCATTAATAAGTACTAACAGACAAGCTACTTTCCTCTGTGAAAGAAATAATTATTTGGAACTTTAACTTGAAATTCATTTTTATCTAGGTCTAAAATGAAAAGACAAAATCAGTCATGGTTTAATGAAGCATGTCAAAAGAAACCAGCAGAAGAGTTTAAATCTAAACACAAACTTAAAACAAATGACTAAGCAACAATGGTCTGGAGTTCAGGATGAAAGCAAAGCATACAAACACACTCTAGAAAAAGCAGAACAAGTTGCATGTAAGAAACAGCACGTCAAATTAATTACCTAGATGAAAACTTTATGAATCAGAAAATTTTTTGAAAAAGATCAACAGAAAAAAACAGTTACTGCAGTTAGCATGAAAGACTTTTGTGATCCCTTAAGTTCACTTAGTGCTGGGTCAGAGCAGCCAGAAGCAGTACACTGTGCTGTGCCCTTAATGGGCATTGAGATGATCAACTGTCTGCATTGAATGCTTCTAGTATTGAAGAAGAAGTTATCAAGGCTGTGAACCTTCTTGAGACATACAAAACATCTGGAACTGATATGATAAGCAATGGATATATCATGAATAGTATCACAATGCTAACTTCAGTTTATTGTGATTTATTTAACAAAGTCCTGGATGAAAGTGCTGTGCCAGAAGAATGGGCTGTTGTTTTCATAACTCCATTGTTTAAAAGGAAAGGAGACCATTCTGACTGTAACTATTATAGGGGTATAACATCATTTACCAGTATAATTAATGACAAACGGAACATTTTTTTTAAAGAAACTAATAGATTATTGTTAGAAAATCAAGCAAGCTTTAGACAAGGCCATTGAATTTTATATCAGGCTTTTGTATTAAAATCATTAGTTGGTATTGCTGTACAAGGAAAACTTATTGTGCTTTTATTGACTTCACAAAGACTTTTTATTCCCTTTGGCAAGAAGGGTTATGGTACAAATTATCACTGCATGGAATTCAAGGCAAAGTATTTGGAGTCATTGTTTACATGTATGGTAGAATAAAGTCTGTGTTTTTATTAATGGTGAAAAGTCTGACTACTTCGCCTGTTGTATGGGTGTCAGACAAGAAGAAAATTTATCTCCTGTTCTCTTTTCATCATATTTTAATGTCTTAGAGAGGTATGTCATTAAAAATAATTGTGATTATATCAATATTGAAGTAACTGATGTTGAGGTGTTAGTTCTATTGCAGGCAGACGACGATGATGCTTTTACCAGCAGACTCTGCAGACAATCCTCAGAAATGTCTTATTACTTTTTGAAGATACTGCCAGGAGTGGAAATTGGATGTTAAGATCGATCTGTCATCTGTCATCTGCTCCCATAACGCCCTTCAGAGTCGTAGGGGCACTGCAGTGTCGAACGTTGCACCAGTTGGTTCCATTTCCAACAGTTGTGGGCAAGAGCCTGGGTTGTGGAGAAGCTCTTCCTGAACTATTCAGTGATGCTGTCTGCTCATTTCTTCCTTGGCATGATTCGCCTTCTCTTCCCATGCACTGTTCCCTGCAGAATGTTCTTGGAGAGCCCATCTGATCTTGTCATATGTCCACACCATCTAAGCTTTCTTTTCTTGACTGTGGTCAGCAGGTCTTTGTACTGTTTTACTTGTTGGTTGATGGTTTGTTTGACTTCTTCGTTGGTAATGTGGTCCGTGTATGAAATGCAAAGGAGTCTTCTGAGGCATCTCATCTCCAAAGCCTGGACCCTTCTTTATAGATCTGCACTCAATGTCCGGAATTTGCATGCATACAGGTATGTGGAGATGACCAATTCATGCAGTATCTTGACCTTACTCCTGAAAGAGATGTTTTGGTCTTTGAAGATGGTCTTGAGCTTCGATAGTACTGCTGCTGTTTGTGCAGCTCTTGCGTCTTTGAACCTTCTTCTCTAATAATAGCTCCAATGTACTTGAAGAGATCTACAACCTCAAGTTCTTTTCCACTGACTGTGATCTTGGTACTGATAGGATGGGCACTGTTTGTCGTGAGTTTTGTCTTCTCGGCACTGATCTCCTTACTGTATCTGGAGGATGTTTTGTCCAGGTGGTACACTGGGTTGGCTAGTTCTTGTTTGTTTCCTGCCATTCCATCAATGTCATCAGCAAACCTGAGGTTGGTGATTGTCTGACCTCCAATACTGACTGTGCCAATGTGATCCTCTAAGATGTCAGTCATTATGTACTCAAGAAAGACATTGAAAAGTGTCCATGATATGAGACAGCCTTGATGGACTCCCACTGAGGTATGGAACCATTCTCCAACTGTCCCTTGGACAAGCGCTGCGCTGGTGGCTTTTGGGTATAGCTCTTTGATGGTTTGGATGATCTTTTGTCCCATGTTGTTCTTCTTCATTGTGGCCCAAAATGCATCATGCCAATCACGTTAACACATATCTCTCTTTCTCCCACTCCCCCCCTCTCTCTCTCCCTTTCTCTCTCTATCTGTCTCTCCATCTCTTTTCTCTCTCTCTTCCCCTCTCTCAATGCCTCTCTCTCTCTCTCCCCTGTGGAGGATGGTGGCGGTGGTGGTGGATGAAATGATCTTGTGATCATGCAGGTGGCGGGTAAACATCGCTGCAAGAATATTGCTGATGGCCAATGTCAGTGACAGTAAATGTCTTTGAAGTTTGGCAAGCAGGTGGACAAGGTACCATGCCTTCTGGACCTTTGGTGTTTTGAGCCAGGTGCTTTGGCATCGAGCCAGTATACCTGGCTTTTATGTTGAAAAGAGCCAAGGACAAAGCCGCCATGCACTTCGCCACTCTGACACTGCACCATGCATGTGTTAAGGTGTTACCCTAGGCCTGCTCTTCTCCTATGTTTTGGGAGACTGCTCTTACGATGTTGCGGCCATGTAGAGCAGAACCAGGGCCTGACCCCGCAAAGCCCGAATTCTGAGGCAAGACACGACTTGGACCAGTTGCGGACGGCGAGCCAGGAGGACCAAATGGCCCGCTTCTCAAGACCCGTGGGCAGGACGTCTCCTCCTTCTCCTGATGGAACAACGCTGACTAAAATTAGGACTATACTGGAATATTTAAAAAATGACATGAACTGTAGAATGGAAAAGATGGAAAAAGTATGAATGGTTTTATGGAACATATTTATGTACTACAGAGGGAGACTTTGGTTGTAAGACAATGACAATGACAATGACAAACTCTTTCATTTCGAGGATAATGAAAAAGCACTCGTGTGCTTTTTTACATCCAGTCCCCGCCCATAAGGATACATCTTCATATTAAACCCAACACTAATACTTTCACACAGTGGAAACAAAAGGGGAACATGTAAAAAAAAAAAAAAATAAAAAAAATAAAAGACAACCCCCAAAATACACACCACCCCCAAATAAAGCAGAAAAAAACAAACAAAAGAAAAAACAGCAACAAAAACCACCAAAAACAAAAAAAGGAAAAAAAAAGGAAAAAAAATTTAGAAAAAGAGGGGAGAAAAACAACAACCCAAAAGCCAAACTTATGAAGTCTTAAAAATGAACATCTTCACACTGTAAATGGTACATATAGTTGTTACATGTAACAATAAGATATTGGAATAGGACTTTCACTAGAACTCAAGTAAAGTCAACAAGCCCAATATAATATCGAAAATATAAAGTCCTTCATCAAGATACACAAGAACTATAACTATAAGCAAAACAATAAAAGAAGAGCGAGAGAGAGATAGAGATAGAGAGATTAGAGAGAGAGAGAGTAGTACATGTGTGTGTGTGTGTGTGTGTGTGTGTGTGTGTGTGTATGTGTGTATGTGTGTGTGTATTTCAGAGATAATACTATCTATGCAATTCTCAAAACAGTACATGATCACTATCAACACTCATTTTGATTATACTGTACAAATTATGTCATGGTAGTGAAATAAACTCAATACCCATAAGCTCACACAATAAAGACAATGACGGAAAAAAAAAGAAAAAAGCCAAACCTATAAAATTTATAGAGAGAAAAGGAGAGAGAGAGATGAGAGAGAAGAGGGTGAGGGAGAGAGAGGGGAGAGAGTGTTGTGTGTGTGTGTGTGTGTGTGTGTGTGTGTGTGTGTTTTAGGGATATTAAAAGGTAAAACAGGTAAAGGAGTCCGATATTCCAAACTTTTATAAACTTACTTACAAGTAAACAACAATGAAAATTTAAAAAGGAAAGAGAGAGAGGGAGAGAAAAAGAGAGAGAGGGAAGAGGGGAGAGGGGAGAGAGAGGAGAGTGAGACGAGAGAGAGAGATAAGGGGAGAGAGAGAGAGAGAGGAGAGAAGAGAGAGAGAGAGAGAGAGAGAGAGAGAGAGAGAGAGAGAGAGAAAAGAAGGACAGACAGATAAACAGGTGAAAGGAAAAGGCAGATAGGTAAGGGCGGATATATAACTTAATTTTCAAGGCTATGGACTGTGGTTTGTTATTGTTGATGTTTCAAGTGAGTTCATAATTGAATTTTAGAGATTGTTATTGATTGATGTTGTTTGACTTAATCAGAAAGGGAGTTCCACAGCATAGAGTCTGAGAAAAGTAAACTAGATTTGAATAAGTCTATTCTTGGGGTTGGAACACTAGGCTTTATAATATTTTTGGAATCGTTTAGGGGGACTTTGTCTTTTAAGTATGATGGAACAGTTCCTGTCATAATCTTGAACATCATGACTCCTTTGTTATGTTTTAATCTGTGGTATAGGGGGATAATATTTAACTGAGTATAGGCGGCTTCTAATACGCTTGTCTTCTTTAAAATGACCAGTTTGAGAGCACGTTTATACAGACTCAGTAACAGTTTCATAGTGTTTGCACTAGCAGAATCCCACAGGGTAGAAGCATAGTCCATTGAGGATGGTATATAACATTACAAGAATAGTTTCTCTGAATGAAAGTCAAGAAAGCGCTTGACTTTAGAAAGTTGGTATACTCCTTGGGACAGATATGTGCATAGTTGAGATATATGGTAGAACCAACTGAGATTTTCATCAATTGTTACACGTAGAACTTTGTGGTGATAAGTTTGTTCAATTACTTCCTTTTCAATTTTGATCAGAGTAAGTTTATGGGTTAAGTTTTCACGCTTTTGTTTGGTGGTAATAAGCATGCATTTTGTTTTTTGGGGGTGTATAGACATATGGTTTAGTTCGGTCCATCAATAAGTTGATCAACGCTTTTTTGTAATGGGTTTGCTAGAGAGTTAAGTTCATTGTGGCTGGTATGAACAGTTGTGTCATCAGCAATTGTTCACATTTGGGTTTGATATGGAGAGGGAGGCCGTTTATGTATTATGAGAAGATAATATAGGTCCTAGTATGGATCCGTGTGGTACTCCATAATTGATGGCTTGTAGTTTGGATGTAGATGTACCTATTGAGACACAATGTTGCCTGTTTTCTAGATAGTAAGCAAGTAGTTCTAAGGTATTGGTGGATAAATGATACAGGTCTAGGTTTTTTATGAGAAGTGTGTGGTCAACTGTATCAAAAGCCTTTTTGAGATCTAAAAATAATACTCCATAACATTTATTGTCATTAATGTTTTGATAGCCAGTTGTCTATGAGACTAATCAGTGCAGTGTGACATGAGTGATTTTGTCTAAATCCAGACTGATTAGGGTGAATTAGGTTGGTAGTATCCTGTTTCATTTCATAGCTATCCCTACTTTTCAACAGCCAAAAATTCCATCACCCTGCCAAATTGTATAACCTCTCTCTCTCTCTCCCTCTCTCTCTCTCTCCTCTCTCTCTCTCTCTCTCTCTCTCTCTCTCTCTCTCTCTCTCTCTCTCTCTCTCTCTCTGTCTGTCTGTGTTTGTGTGCATGCATTTGGACTTGTTAGAACTATTACTTGCTATTGGTTGCATGACTGTGTAGAAATGAGTTGAGTGCAAGTGCTTTGATTTGTCTGTGCAAGATACAGTGCTATATAAATTCCATTTATTATTTATTCATTAGTATCATTATTATGAAATGACGGACTAAGTGTTTGCTTATGTTTCCAATGGTTTGGAAATGATAGATATGATAGAAATTTGGTTTATAGTTTGAAGGGTCTAAAGTGTCACCAGACTTGTACATGGGGATCACTTTAGCTGTTTTGAAGGCATTGAGAAATGTGGGTTTTTTTCAAGAGAAAGGTTAAATATATCTTAATATAGGTTAAAAATAATATCATCTAAGAGTGTAGGTGAGTGATCTGCGACACAAAAACCAGAAACTGACAAAGACCAGCACTGACCTTATGATCAGGATTGATGCACTAGAACAAAAGACAGATGACTCTAAGGGCAGGTCTAAGCATAACAACTTGATCTTTCATAGCATAAAGAAAAACCCTAAGGAGACAAATGGCGACTGTGATGGCATCATCAGAGACTTGTTGACTGACACACTGTACTGGACATGACACCAGATACAGAATTTGACAGAATCCACCGTTTAAGTGGAAAGCTGACTCTTCAATTATAGCATGTTGCTGCTTCTATGGGGACAAAGCAATAATACTTAAAGATGAAAGAAAGTTTAAAGGTAGCAATGTGTTTATTGGCAAATACTTATCCACTTGCATACTGAAATAAGACGAAACTGACTCCTCACCTGAAAGAAGCAGGCAACCATGGCAAAAAATGCTTCATGGTGTTTGACCACCTTCATTGACGGAACCAACATTATCCAGACAGAACTGACAGACTTGATGACAAAAAATAGGAAATTGGCCGGCCTAGCAAGTTGTACCAGTTTTACCTGTGTAGCAAAAAATGTTTGACACCCACAGAGAGCTTACCTGCCATTCAGGCAAGTGACAGCATTAACAGGAACAGTTGGGGTGAATTGTTTAGGTTGTCTGATGAGCAGTGAATATTGAACAAATGGTTGACAGTCAGGGGGATGAAAGCATGTTGTTTATGGATAAAAGTGCATACTCTGATGATAATGTACAAGATGATGAGAGTGTTGGGTGATGTGTAAATAATTCATCTGAATTTATAAATAAACAACAGTTTTCTTTTCTTTCATGGAATATTAATGGTCTGCTTTCAAAAGTCAAAGATCATGATTTCGTTTTGTATGTGTGCAAATTTGATTTTATTTGTTTTGTTGAGACAATTGTGGAATATTGTGAGACAAATATGTTTACTGGCTTTACAGTTGTTTGTAAACCTGCAAGTAAGTTTGCTAAACGAGGAAGGCATTGGGGTGGTTTGGCTTGTTTGATAAAAGAGATCATGCCATTTGTAAAAATGATTGAAGTGACATATGTTAATTTCTGTGTATTTCTTATTGATAAACAACTGTTTGGTACTTTGAAAGATGTGCTTTATATGTGTGCTTACATTCCACCAAAGGGATCTCCACTTTACGTTTATTTTGATCTTGACAATGGAATACAGTTGCTGTAAGAATGTCTGATTGATTGTTTACTGAAGTATGATGCGTATGTCATCGTATGTGGAGACTTGAATTGCAGAATGGCTATTATTGGTCAAGATCACATGGGAAATTCTGTTCTTGACATGCAATGTGAAAGTCAGGTACTCGTTGCTGTTTGCTGTTCACAACATTCTAAGTTCAATAGTTATGCAAAACTTATTGAATATGTGTACGACTTAAAGTCTAAGTATTTTAAATGGTGTATGTGATGGCAACAGTGAGGGTTGCTATGCATACATATCAAATTCTGGAAGTAGTGTGAATGATTATTTTCGATTTTCCAACGAACTGTTTTCCACTGTGTATGACACATGTGAATTGCTTTTATCTAAAGGAATAGACTCTGATCACATGCCTCTTACCCGTAATGTGAACTTTCCAAACATTAACTTCTGTAATACTGGTTAATCAAACAGTACACAAACATTCAAAAACATTCAGAACATTTTGCACACACGTTAAAACCCGTTCTGCTTTTCGGAGGAGTAGGCCATTGTGTGGTGGTGGGAATGGATGACAAAATTTACAAAGCTGCATACACACGGGGACTGGAAGAAAAAAAGCACCTGAATGCTTATTCCATTATCCTCGAAATAAAACAATAATAATAATAGTAAAGAAAATGGTCAGGAATAGTGAGCATGCTACTGTCTTTAAAGATACTCTATGTTCATATATAGTTCACATATAAAATTAATACAGCCATCTATTTGATTGATTTTGACGTTAATGCTGGTTTAGATATGTTTAATGAATATATAAAAGAGTGTGCAGAGTGTATGACGAAATGTGTGTCTGTAAATAACCATAAAAGATTAGGTGGCTTAGCTTGACAATGAATGTTTTAACAGCAGAAGACATGTGAGAAGGTAGTGTTTACTTACTTTGGACGTACAAGCTCATAATAAATATACAAAAGTTATACAGGAACATAAATATCTTTTGAAAAGAAAATAAAACGAGTTTAATGCTTAATTGCTTGATAAACTTGTAAACTCCATACATGATCAAAAAGTATTTTGGGATAGTATTCACAAGGCTTCTATTAAAAAGAAATTGTTAAAAATAACATCAGTCTTGTCAGCTGGTTTCAGCATTTTAAATCATTGCTAGACAAGGAAGTAAGCAATGAAAATGTAATTGAGGATACACATATATTTCCCTCGACTCTCCCGTGGAGGTGGCATCGCTGTTGTTTACAAGGACACGCTGCATGCGGCTCTTTCTTTCTGCAACTCCCTCCCTTTCTCACCGGAATCTTTCGAAGTCTGTGAACTCAACCTCAACCTACCTGGCCATTCTGTTACTTTCTGCTGCGTTTACCGCCTACCTCCCAGCCATAAATACAATCTGACATCTTCCCTTTTTCATCAAGAATTCCAATATCTCCTTGATCACTACAGCCTCTCTCCCAAGAAACTTATCGTTCTTGGCCACCTTAACTTCCACTTTGACAACCAGTCTTCTCCTGATGTCAAGCGTCTTTCTCTTTATTTGTCTAACCACTCTCTGTCCCAGCTGGTAAATGAAGCTACACACAGATCGGGTCATATTTTAGATTGGCTCATCACTAATGTTTCACTAGATCTCATCAGGTCTGTATCCGTCACTAATGAACAGCTTTCTGACCATTCTGCCATTCTTTTCTTTCTCAACATTGCAAGGCCTATTAAAAAAAGAAGTGCATCACCCGTCGCAATCTCAAGGCCATAGATATCCAAACTTTCTCTACCCAAGCTGCTGAACGCCTATCACAAATCCCTGACCACACTGACCCGTCTAAACACTACAACACTGTTCTTGGCCAACTGCTTGATGAGCACACGCCTCCCACCGACCTCATTCTTCCTGATAGGCCCTGCGCCCCATGGTACACCCATGATATCCTGGTCACAAAACGCAAACGCCGACAACTCGAGCGACAATGGCGGAAAAAACCCTGAAATAAATAAACAACTCTTCCGAAAACAAATCAACAAAGTCAAAACTTTAATCCATTCAGCAAAGACAAAGTATTACACTGCTCAAGTTCTTGATGCTACGTCCATGAAATCTCTCTTTTCCCTCACCTCATCTCTTCTGGGATCCGCAAAGGCAACCCCTCTACCCTCTGTTCACAACCCTTCCGAACTTCCTGCTATATTTTCTTCATTCTTCACTGACAAAGTCCACAACATTCACTCCAGACTGGATCAGACTTCTTTCCAACCCGCACCTCCTGATCCCCAATTCACTGGCATTCCTCTCCTTTTCTTTCATCCAACAAGTGAGAATGAAATCAAGACAATGCCGAAAGAAATGACAATAAAATCATGTGATCTCGATCCTATACCTGCTTCTCTTCTTACTCAGTGCATTCCACAGCTCACACCCACTATCACGAAAATAGTAAACTCATCTCTTCTCTCAGAAATTTTTCCATCAGCTCTCAAAACTGCTATAGTTACACCTTTACTCAAAAAGCACAACCTCGACCCTAACATTCTGAAGAATTACAGGCCTGTTTCTAACCTACCTTTTATCTCTAAAGTCCTTGAAAAAGTTGTTCTGAAACAACTCAATAGCCATCTTCATTCCAACAAATTCCTTCCCCCTTTTTAGTCTGCCTATCGTGCCATCCACAGCACCGAGACCACCCTAGTCCACACCTTAAACACGCTTTTGCACGCTTCTGACTCAGGAAAATCTCCCTTCTCACTCTCCTCGACTTGTCTGCAGCCTTTGACACTATAGACCACTCAATTCTTCTGTACCGTCTCCAAAACACGTTTGGTATTAAAGACACAGTCCTCACCTGGTTCAGTTCATACCTTACAAACCGATTTCACACAGTTACAGTAAATAAGATTCAATCAGCACCTGCCAAACTGGAATGTGGAGTCCCACAGGGGTCAGTTTTTGGCCCTGTTCTTTTCACTCTCTACACTGCCCCACTTTCACATATAATAAACCGTCATCAAATCAGCCATCATTTTTATGCAGACGATTCTCAGATTCTTAACAGTGAAACTCCCGAAAATTTGCCTTCTCTCTTGACAAATATGTCCTGCTGCCTTCAAGATATCCAAAATTGGATGATAGAGAGCAAGTTACAACTAAATGCAGATAAATCGAAGCCATGCTTATAGGGACCAAACACAAACTCTCTTCCATAACAACAGCTTCAATAAAATTCGCAATACGTCTGTCCTTCTATCCACTGTAGTGAAGTATCTAGGGGTAGTTATCGATAACACCCTCTCCATGCAAAAAATTCATCACCCAAACCTGCCAGTCGTGCTACTATCAATTACGGCGCATGTGTGCAGTTATAAGTATCTGTCCACTGATGCAACATCTAAACTAGTCACATCTCTCATTCTCTCACGTCTGGACTATTGCAATTCTCTTCTGGCTGGTTTGCCAGCATCATCTATCCACCCTCTTCAATGTATACAAAACTCTGCAGCTCGACTATCCTCAGAAAGACAAAATCTGAGCACATTACTCCTCTCTTGCGATCTCTCCACTGACTGCCTTTGCCACAGAGGGTAAACTATAAGAACTGTACCCTCTGTTAGAAAAGTCTCCACAAAACAGCACCTTCCTACCTTAGTGAATGTCTTCACTTGTACACTCCTTCTCATTCCCTCCGCTCTGCTGCAGATACCTTGTGCTTAAGAATACCTAGATTCAACCAGTCCACTGTTGGCCTTCGCTCTTTCTCTGTTTCTGGTCCAGTGATCTGGAACGACCTCCCTCTCTCCCTTGTCAAAAGCCTACTTATGATGCTTTTAAATCCAGCCTAAAGACGCATTTATTTCAAACCTAAGATTCTCCCCTCTTGTTTCATCTCATTTCCGTCCCTGCCCTCAATAACCAACTCCTCCCCCCCACCCCCATCAGCCTGCCCAAGTGTACAACCTTAGTGTGTGTGTGTGTGTGTGTGTGTGTGTGTGTGTGTGTGTGTGTGAGCTGGGAGCATGTGTGTTTACATTTGTATTTGTAAAAACTGCTAATTGCGGGTGTGTGTGTGTGCTTCCATTTGAATTTGTAAAAATCTGTTAATTGTAACTGGCTGCATATGGGGGACTGGGATGAATGAGAGCGCTTTAATTTGTTTTTTTGCAAGATATTCACTGTTCACTGTTCACTGGTCCCTAACCCGCCAGGGTCGTAGGGGCGCTGCATGGTGGACGAACGGTGGACCAGCTGGCTCCACTTAGCGCGGTCGTGGGCGAGTGCCTGGGTGACACTGAAGTCCTCCCCTGTCCAATCACGGATGTCGTCGACCCACTTTCTCCTCTGTCTGCCCCGTCTTCTCTTCCCCTGGACTGTTCCTTGCAGGATGGTCTTTGCAAGTCCTTCTGAGCGTGTTACGTGCCCATACCATCTGAGTTTCCTCTTTTTTGCCGTGGTCAGTAGGTCTTCATAGTCTAGCACCTGTTGAGTGATCATTCTGCGGACTTCATTGTTGGTGACATGGTCCTTGTATGTGATGCCAAGGAGCCTTCTGAGGCATCTCATTTCTACTGCTTGGATCCTCCTTTGTAGGTCTGCGTTCAGTGTTCATGCCTCACATGCGTAAAGTATTATTGAGGTGACTAGCGCGTTTAGTAACTTCACCTTGGTTCCGAGAGGGATGTTTCTGTCTCTCCATATGGTCTTCAGTCTTGCCATTGCTGTGCTTTTTGTGCCGCTCTTGCTAGGATTCGGTCTTCGATCCCTCCTCTATTATGATGGCTCCAAGGTACTTGAAATGGTCAACTGTCTCCAGTTCTTTTCCGCTGAGAGTGATCTTGGTGGTGATTGACTGGGCACTGTTTGACATGAGCTTGGTTTTCTCGGCGCTGATTTCCATGCTTATCGTGAGGATATTTCGTCCAGTTGCTTCACTAGGTTGGCCAGTTCCTCTTCATTTCCTGCCAGACCGTCAATGTCATCGGCAAACCTGAGGTTGGTGATTGTTCGCCCTCCAATGCTGACTGTGCCTGTGTGGTCTTCCAAGGTGTCAGTCATGATGCGTTCGAGGAAAATGTTAAACAGTGTCGGCGACATCAGACATCCCTGTCGGACCCCAACTGAGGTACGGAACCATTCCCCTACCGTGCCCTGTACGACTACTGCACTGGTGGCCTTTGAGTAGAGGTCCTTGATGGTGTGGATCAGCTTCTGGCCCATGTTGAATTTGTTCATGGTGGCCCACAGAGCGTCATGCCATACTCTATCGAAGGCCTTCTTAAAATCAATGAAGACGTGGAAGATGTCTTGTTGATGCTGGCAGTATTTCTCACACAGAACCCTCAGGTTGAATATCTGTTCTGTGGTGCTTCTATTTGGGCGGAAACCGGCCTGCTATTCGGCGAGGATCTCTTCTGCCTGTGGTTTCAGCCTGTTCAGGATCACTTTCAGCATGACTTTACTGGCATGACTTATGAGGCTGATTGTCCTGTAGTTTTGGCACTGCTGGAGATTTCCTTTCTTGGGGAGAGTGATGATGAGTGATTGGGTCCATGGTGTAGGCCACTCTCCGGTCTGCCAGATCTTGTTGCAGATACTTGTAATGATGTCTGTCACTGCTTCTCCCCCGTGTTGGATCAGTTCTGCTGGGATGTTGTCGATTCCTGCTGATTTTCCTTTCTTCAGCGATCTAATTGCTACTTCTACTTCCTCGCGTAGAATTGGGATTCAGGTCAGGTCAGAGGTGTCCTCTGCTACCGGTAACCATGTAAACCGGTACCACCTGTGACATGTGGGGAGTCAACCCAACCCAAAAATCACGCTTGGAGAGAGATGGGCGCCGCCAGGCTACTTTTGCCCAAGACACGCTATATGGAATGGACAAAAATAAAGAATATACCGGATCGGTCGCCGCCCGGGTCAACAAGGACCGCGCCTTCCGTCTGCCACCAGGGCGGAGGCGACAAGTGTGCTACTGGTGGAACCCCTACAACAAAATTCAGAGGAAGGGACTACATCACCATCGCAACGTGGAACGTCAGAAGTCTGGCCCAAACAGGCAAACTCAAGAACTGCTATACGAGCTGGACAGGTACACCTGGCATCTGGTATGTCTCTGTGAGGTCAGATGGAAAGAGCACGGTGAACACCATACTGACAAGGGTCATATGCTCTACTATAGCGGGGAGCAGGACAAGCATATCAATGGCGTAGGCATGCTTGTCAACAAGAACATCAAGAATTCGGTAATAGGATACTACCCAGTAAACAGCCGGCTTATGGCCATCCGCCTCAGGACAGCCCCATTCAACATCACAGTGATTCAAGCCTACGCACCAACAACGGATCACGATGATGAAGTCGTAGAGGAATTCTACAACCAGCCACAGGGCATCATCGATAAGATGAACAAGAAAGACATCTTGATCATCCGGGGAGACTGGAACGCCAAGGTGGGCGGAGACCCCACTGAAAGACTAGAGCAAATTCTGCGGTCCCTCCTGTAATGCGATCACCAATGAGCGAGGACTCCGACTACTGGAATTTGCCAGCTACAACAACACGGTGCTCGCCAATACCCTTTGGGGAACACAAGGCATCCGACGCTGGACATGGCATGCACCCAATGGGATCCATCACAACCAGATTGACTACATCCTGGTGCAGAA
This sequence comes from Rapana venosa, assembly GCA_028751875.1. Classification (NCBI taxonomy): domain Eukaryota; kingdom Metazoa; phylum Mollusca; class Gastropoda; order Neogastropoda; family Muricidae; genus Rapana; species Rapana venosa. Next base: position 33,847,415 of record CM054156.1, read on the forward strand.
CCGGTTTCGATCTGGCATCAACAGAGCCAAGACGAGGACATTCCCAGGTGCAGACATGGGCAGCGATCATGACCTTGTGCTCCTGAACTTTAGAGTCCGATTGAAGAAGATCAATAAGACAAAGAACACCAGACTCAAGTTCAAACTGGACAGACTGAATAACCCCACCATCGCCGAGTCCTTCCAAGCAACAATAGGAGGGAAATTCGCACCACTGCTGGTACTTGAAGAAGATGCCGAAACGATGACCACCAGTTTTAACACAGTGATGACTGAGACAGCAAGCATACTTCTTGGCAAACATCGCCGAAAAACACAACCATGGGTCACAGATGAAATCTTGAATATGTGTGACAAAAGACGAGACCTGAAGAAGAGCAAGAACACTACAGGAGCAGTTGAATACAGAGAAGTAAACAAGAAGATAAGGAGAGACATGAGGAAGACCAAGGAGGAATGGATAGAAAAACAATGTACAGAAATCGAAGATAGCCTGACAAAGAATAATAGCAGAAGAGCATACCAGATTGTGAAAGAGCTCACCAAACAGAAACAAGCAAGAGTCAGTAACATCCAGGACAAAGAAGGGAATTGCCTAACAGAAAAGAAGGAAATCGTTGGCAGATGGACGGAATACTGTTCCGAACTCTACAATCATCAGACGCTAGGCGACCCCAGCGTACTTGCAAGCCAAGCCTCATCGAATAAAGACAACTTCCCAATTCTACGCGAGGAAGTAGAAGTAGCAATTAGATCGTTGCAAGATATAGCGCTGTATAAATTCCATGTATTATTATTAAAGTAACAGTTGTTTTAATTGTCCAATATCTAGAGAGGAAGTACTGTTCACAATAAGAAAACTGAAAGACCACATTGTTGTTGAAGTGTATAAAAACTACAATGAACAGGTTTTGCAGTTTTTCTCTAAGCTCTTTAATGTTTTGTTTGACAATGGCTTATTTCCAGAAGCATGGATAGAACCAGTTGTGTTACCACTTTATAAACAACAAAAAAAGAAAAAATAATCCCAATAATTAAAGAGGCATTTCTCTTAGCAATATCAGTAGTAAACTGTTCAGCACAATTATTAACCAAAAAAATACAAGAGTGGGTAACAGAGAATGATATTACAGGTGATTTTCAAGCTGGATTTTAAAAAGGGTACTCAACATAGATCATATGCTTACATTGTTAGCCCTAGTTGCAGAAACAATTTCCCCTTAACCAAAAATGATATGTGGCTTTTATTGAAATCCAGAAAGCCTTTGAATCTATAAATAGAAGTTTTGCTCTAGCCTATTTTATTTAAGAATGGTATAAGTGGTAGATTATATTTGTGTATTAAAGCCATGTATAAACAAGTAAAATGTAGAGTAAGGTGTGGTGCGGCTCTGACCGATGTTATTAACTGCATGGCAGGGGTGAAGCAGGGGGATGTATGCAGTCCAGTATTGTTTCCTCTTTTTATAAATGAACTGAGGATAGAAGTAATTGATAAAGGAGGACATGGTGCCACTATTCCTTGCAGTGCATTTGAACTGTATATTCTTTTACTTGCAGATGACATTATTTTGTTGTCAGAGACTGCAATAGGTCTGCAGGTTCAGTTGAATAATTTACACCATACTGCTGCTTGGCACAAGTTGAAGGTTAACTTGAAGAAAAGTAACATCATTGTGCTTAGGAAAGGCGGATATTTGAGTGTTAGGGAGAGGTGGGTTTATGATAATAATGTAATGCCTGTTGTTAATGCATACACGTATTTGGGAGTATTTTTACCACTCGCCTTAGTTTTGTCTCAGTGTGTAAGGATCTGGCTACAGAGTAAAAAATGCTGTATTTTGTGTAATGGAAAGACTGTCCACACTTAACAACTCGTCCATAAAACTGTTTCTGAAGGTATTTCACTCTCAAATACAGCTTGTTGCACAGTACGGTTCCGAGTTGTGGGGGTTGAATAAAACTGCAATCCTCTGTGAATCTGTACATTTATTTGCTCTGAAAAAGGTTTTGGTGATTGACATGTGCACACCTAACGACCTTATAAACATATGGTGAAATAATAATAGGAATGATAATAATAATATATATGGAATTTATATAGCACTGAATCTTGTAAAAAGCAAAGAATTCAAAGTTCTATATAGATTATATAGAGCACCAATAGATGTCCAAAATACATTAACTCAGCTGTTCAATGTATACCTACTGGCTCAAATTTGGAAATGTGGGAATCAAGATTACCTTTCAAAGGGTATAAAATGCTATTTGAGTTAGATAGTAAGAGCAAGAAAAATTGGGTGACTGATGTAGGTATGTGTTTGCATGAATATGGCTTTGGTGATGTGTGGATGAATCAAGGTGTGGGAAGTGTAAAGGCATTTATCAGAACTTTTCGTCAACGTTTAGATGACTGCAGATAGCAGAAGTGGAGTGAAAATGTTGAAAATAGCAAGACTTTTGATTTATTTTATTTTATTATTTTGTAGTTTACGTGAGATGAAGCTATATTTGATTTCAGATATGGACAGGCATGTGAAAATAGTGACCACAAGGTTTAGGTTGGGTATTTCAAGTTTAGCCACGCATCACTTTCCATATAGAGATTGTAATAATAATGGTTTGATATGTCCCCTTTGTAAAAGTGATAAAGATGATGAGGTACATTTAGTTCTATGGTGTCCATTTCTTAAGGAGCTCAGAGATACGTTTATTTCACCTAAATATTTTCGACAGCCTTGCACGTTTAAATTAACTTTGTTGGTGTCCTCTACAAGACATAACCATAGTTGGAACCTGTCTGACTTCCTTCACAAAGCCTCCAAACTGAGAGAAATTGTAACATCATAGTTCGTTATTATGACTCTCATATCCTTGATTGTATGTTTGAATGTTTTTGATGATTTGTTTTTTGTTCTCTTTCCCCTTCATTATGGGATATGGCCTAATGAATAAACATCCGAATCGGAATCTCTCTTTCTCTCTCTCTCTCTCTCTCTCTCTCTCTCTCTCTCTCTCTCTCTCTCTCTCTCTCTCTCTCTCTCTCTCTCTCTCTCTCTCTCTCTCTCTCTCCTCTCTCTTCTCTCTGTATCTGTCCATCTGTAGCTGTCTCTGTTTCTCCCCCTCTCTCTGTTTGCCTGTCTTTTTTTCTCCCTCTCTTTTAACCTCTCTCTCCCTCTCTCCCTCTATTTCTGTCTCTCCCTCTCTCCCTCTCTTCTTCTCTCAGAATTGAACACGCATCATTTCTATTATAGACATGTAAACGAGAGAGCTTTGATTTGTCCTCTTTGTGATAGTTCTACTGAAGTGAAATACATTTTCTATTCACTTGTTCACAACTTACGGAATTAAGAGAGCAGTTTATACCTCGAAAGTTCTTACGTCAACCATGTCTCCATAAGTTAATCATGCTCATTACGTCTGGAAATGAAGTTACTACAAAACAGTTAGCTCTTTTTCTATATAAAGCATTTAGACTGCGGGACACCCTTATTAATTCTTGAAAAATTATCATGTGTTGATAATGTTTTGTAAATTGATTGTTTATGTGAATATTACTTGTATGATAGTGTGTGCTTTGTGTTTTCCCCCTTCAAATGTGGCCAAGGCCTTTTGAATAAACCATCCGCATTCGCATTCGCATTCGCATTCCTTCCCGTTTCTCCATCTTTCTTTCTTTCTCTCTGTCTCTCTCTCTATCTGTCTCTCTGTCTCTCTTTTTCTTTCTTTCTCTCTCTTTCTCTCTGTATCTCTCTCTCTATCTATGCATGCAGAACATCTTGCGCACACGTTAAATCCTGTTCCGCTTTTCGAAAGAGTATGCCATTGTGTGCCGTTGGGAACAGATGACAGAATTTACAAAACCGCATTACACGCGGGGATTGGATGTAAAAAAGCACATGAGTACTTATTCCATTATCCTCGATATAAAAGAAAAAATAAATAAATGAATAAAAAAAATGTCTCTCTTTCTCTTTGGAGAAGACAGCAAGCCATGATGACAATACTTAGGTATTGGAGGAGGGAGGATGTGTGACTGAAGAAGGCAGACAACCATGATGAGAATACTTAGGTATTGGAGGAGGGAGGATGTGTGACTAAAAAAGACAACCATGATGACAATACTTAGGTATTGGAGAAGGGAGGATGTGTGACTAGAGAAGACAGCCAGCCATGATGACAATGCTGAGGTATTGGAGGAGGGAGGATGTGTGACTGGAGAAGACAGCCATGATGACAATACTGAGGTATTGGAGGAGGGAGGATGTGTGACTGGAGAAGACAGCAGCCATGATGACAATGCTGAGGTATTGGAGGAGGGAGGATGTGTGACTGGAGAAGACAGACAGCCATGATGACAATGCTGAGGTATTGGAGGAGGGAGGATGTGTGACTGGAGAAGACAGACAGCCATGATGACAATGCTCAGGTATTGGAGGAGGGAGGATGTGTGACTGGAGAAGACAGCAGCCATGATGACAATGCTGAGGTATTGGAGGGAGGATGTGTGCTAGAAGACAGCAGCATATGACAATCTAGGTATTGGAGGAGGTAGGATACTGAAAGACAACCATGATGCAATGCTGTATTGGAGGAGGAGGAGTGTGATGGAGAAGACAGACTGCCATAAGACAATATATATGGAGAGGAGGTGTTCAACCATTCCTGTTGGCCGTACTCTATTATCTTTTTGATCCATCATCTGAAATGACCTCCCCCCCCCACCCCATCCTCGCAAAAGCTTCTTATGAAGCTTTTAAATCCGGCCTCAAACATATTTATTCAAACCTAAGATTCTCCTCTTGTCCTTGCGAAAAGCGAAAACCCATCACCCTGCGGAAGTGTATAACTATTCTTTTGTGTGTGCGTGTTGTGTGTGTTTTATGTGTGTGTGTTGGGAGTTTCTCATTTGTAAAAGCTATTAATTGTAACTGGCTGCATGTGAATGAGTGTGATGAACCAAAGCACTTTGATTTGTGTTTGTTTTTTTGTTTTGTTTTTAATGTTCATTCACTATATGGTGATAAGGACACACCCACATTCAAAAAAACATCTCTCTCTCATGTATGTGTATTTATATTCTCACAACTATCTACAGTAGAGGTCTTACTGGGGAAGAATATGTAACATCAGCAACTGATGTGATGAACTGCTGAGAGTCATATAAAACTTCTTGAACAATGGGCATATTTTTTATGGGTATGTATTCCTCTCCTTTTCAACAGGTCAGTAAGGATTGAGTAATCAAACAATAAATGGTGGATTGAATGAGATTAAGAACAGCAACATGTCATATTTTTAGAATATTTGGTGTTCCATGCAATTAGCCTCATTTTAGATATTACAATTGCTACTTTATTGAGCAAGAAATGTTTACAAAGTGTGTTTTCTTCATTTTGGAATGCATGCAATTAATCAATTTAGCATTAATTTCATGCGAGGATAATGCCAGACTGGAATCAAACGTTTCAATGTTGCAAGTTTGATTTCTCTTTTTTAAGATATGGCTCTATATAAATTCTATGTATTATTATTCTTTGTTATTATTTGAGGAGGGAGGATGTGTGACCGGAGAAGACAGCCAGCCATGATGACAATACTTAGGTATTGAACGGAGGCTGTTAGACACGGTAATATAGAGAAAATCTCCTTAAAAACAACTTTAATGACAGGAACTGATGGAAAACTGCAAAGAGAAGAGGGAAAATAATGGAGATGGATGTATAATATATATATATATATTATAAAACTATGTGTAGGACTGTGTGAAGGTGCTGCATCTGAAAAATCTGGATGCTGTAATTTGTTTAAATAGAGGAGTTTCTCAGTGGCCTATGTAAACTACCATTGTCCTTATGCATACCATATATTTGTATCTTTATATTTAGTTTATCATCTAAACACATTTGTTTTCCAATATTCTGATGTAATTAGTATTTTTTATTTATGTTAATTTTGTTGTTAATTTTATAAAATATCTCAAAATAGTTAGTTTTAGTAATTCAATAACATATTTTGAATTTTTGCCCTTGCAATGGGAGTGTTGTTCTGATCTAGGATAGAAAATCCATAATATTGACTTTGATAAGTCATATCATTTGCTCATATTTATGGACATGATTGTTGAAAGACTGATCTTGACTGGATTCTCTGGACTACAGTGAAATCTCTCTAGCTTTTATCTAAATTATTTTTTTCGCCTGATATCATGTGGGCATAGCTACTTTGATCTCACAACTAGAAAAGCAGCTCTAAATCCTATGTAACAGAGTCTTTAATAGATCGAATGGAGCAACCGGAGAAAAGGTGGAATAGAGGTTATTTAGTTAAATAAAACATGGCTCATATTAAGTAATAATAGATTGTAGGGCTTATGACACTGTTTGAAATATGGCAATAACTGCACTCCATTGATAACCGCACGCCATTCTCCTTTGAATTAGTGGAACAGAAATAAACAAAATGAAGACACAACAGTACACATTTATGGCATATAATTTTTAACTTTCAATATGAATGAGTTTAAGATTCAAAGATATTAGTATACTTAGTCTTAATACATGTTATTATAGATCGTTCTTACTTTCGATCATACTAAGGCCTTTGGAAGCAGAAATGAATGTAGCCTACAGCAGATAAAAACTGTGTTGTTGATCCACCCTTTTAATTAATAATATTTTATTTCATAGAAACCTTTGGTAAATTATATGTAAATGTATAAAGACTGTGTATAACATTCTTCTGTTTTTGTTATTAGTACATTTCCTTTGTTGAACGTTTAATGTTTCATTGTCAAAAACTACAGCACTAGTCTGTTAAAAGTATACATGGCCAGAGGCATTAACTGCCATTAGTTCCTAGCAAGATGATTCTTGTAGAAAACACAATAGCACACTATAATGCTTCTGTTTTGTAGTTTGTCTTGATATATAATATGTCTAGTTTTGTGGTGCGGGCAGCAAGATAATTACCAGTGAAGTTGCATGAGAAAACACAAATCTTCCTCCATTTTGGCCCAAACAGCCAAATCAGCTGCAGCTTCATGGTGTTTGCTTTGCGTCTGCACAGAATGGATATGTAAGGGATGGTGCCAGAAGTTAGGCAGCACCATTCATCCCTGCACAACCAGTGTGATGCAGAGAGCCGAATAAAGACAGACGGACTTCCAGCTGCTGACTTCTCCTGCGTGCTCTGTTGCCTGGCTGCTGCTGTACATTGCTCCACTCTTTCCCTATTCTGCCTTCATCTTTGCTTGTGGGGTCTTTCACACTTGCATTGTTAAA
>CM054156.1:33855197-33860197 GCA_028751875.1 Rapana venosa
CGGCTTTAAAAAAACGCAAAATTGGCCGAAGCACTCAAGCGCAACATTTCGGAGCAGCATCAAGTGCAACATCCCCGTCGAGCAGCATCAAGCGAAACACTCGGCAACTTCTTCGACATCGTGGAGCAGCATCAAGCGCAACATCGTCGGAGCATCGTCGTTGGAGCAGCATCAAGCGCAACATCATCGCCGGAGCAGCATCAAGTGCAACATCGTCGTAACAGCATTAAGCGCAACATCGTCGTCGGAGCAGTATCAAGCGCAACATCGTCGTCGGAGCAGCATCAAGCGCAACATCGTCGGAGCAGCACCAAGCACAACATCGTTGGAGCAGCATCAAGCGCAACATCTTCGGAGCAGCATCAAGTGCAACATCGTCGTCGGAGCAGCATCAAGCGCAACATCGTCGGAGCATTGTGGCCGGAGCAGCATCAAGAGCAACATCGTCGTCGGATCACCAACATGAACAACGTCATCGGAGCAGTATCAAGAGCAACATCGTTGGAGCAGTATCGAGAACAAGATTGTCGTGGGAGCAGTATCCACAACTTGCAAATGTAAGTACACACACACACACACACACACCACACACACACACACACACACACACACACACACACATTTTTTGTTCAGTTCCTCTGTTCGAGCTTCAAGGTTTTCTCTTTCAGATGGTGATATTTTTGTGTATGCCACCCTTTCCCCCCCCCCTCTTCCCACCCCCTCACCAACCTTTAAGGTAGCTGCATTTTGACTTCAGAGGACATTGTCTAAACATTTCAGTGCCTTTGCCTTTAATTTTTTGTTCATATATTATCTGCTCCTTTCCACACGCAAAAATCCTACTCTTTTTGGGTTTTAATGTGTGCGTAAGATGTTTTAAGTGTGTTCGCACATCGGACCTCGGTTTATAGTCTCATGGGAGGACTTTCAGGCCAGTGGAGTCTGTACTGATGTTAACTCCGGAGAAAACATTCCCTTGAAGGGGTGAGGCGGCGGCGGCTCGATCCCGGGACGTTCAGATCAGGAGCGCAAAGTTTTAACCACTAGGCCATCCTGCCCCCCTCACCATGTTCTGAAGTTTTAGTTTGGGTTTGTAAATGTCTTGGTGCTACTGTTACTGCTGTAGATGCATGCTGAATAGTTTAGTGTTGCCGTAATGCTGTATGCAGACGAAATGAGTGCAAAGCATTTGCAAGTCTGCATCTTTATGTAATTTTAAAAAAAATTAATTATATTTATTATATTTTTATAGTGAGTAACTTAATTTGTCACAAAAGAATTATTTTAAAATTCCACCCTTTTACTATTTGATTTCGAGGATAATGGCACGATTACTCGTGTGATTTTTTCTTACATCCAGTCCCCATGTGTATGCAGTTTTGTCAATTTTGTTATCCGTTCCCACCGGTACACAAGGGCCTACTCTTCCGAAAAGAGAACGGGTTTTAACGTGTGCGTAAGATGCTGTGTGTGCCTTCACACGCGGGACCTCGGTTTATAGTCTTATCTGAAGGACTTTTGATCCGTAAGACATGGCCCTTAGATCACGCCTTCTAACCACTAGCTCTCTTCCCCTCCCCCTTCCCTCCCTCTTTCCCAATGTCAGTTTGAATAGTTCTTAAGCCATTTCCTTATTCCTCCTCCCCCTCTATCTAATATAAAGCGGCACAAAAAAATCAAAACCCAAGGCAAATCCCAGGAGAGCTGATTTTTTTTGTTTTCCTGATCAATACAAACGGAATCCAACGTTTTATTTATTTTATTTCGTGGATAATGGAATAAGCAATCATGAACGTTTTTACATCTAGTCCCCATGTGTATGCGATTTTTGTAAATTTGTCATCTTTTCCAACCGCCCCCCACTGCATAACCATGGTCCTATCTCTTACGAAAGCGGACCAGGATTTAACGTGTGCGCAATATGTACTGCAATATGTTGAAGCTGATAGAAATAATCACAATGTATTTGCTGCAGAAGCCCTTTTGTTGATCACAACATTCGTGTCATGTTTTTCTTGATAAGATGTTTTCTTTATGGTTCCTCGACTAGATCTCCGCGATTTGCCAATGGTGATATTTTGCGTAGGCGACCCTTCACCCACCGTTAAGGTAGTCACATTCCGACTTCGAGATGTCTATAAAACATCAGTTAACGCGAATGGGTATTTTAACATCTTGTCATCCGTTCCTACCGGCACGAGATGGCCTACTCTTACGAAAGATGGAACGGAGTTTAATATTTCCGGAAAATGTTTTTGCATGGGTTTGCACAGGGAACTTCGGTTTATAGTCTCATCCGAAAGGGGGGGGGGAGTGGAGTATGTTTATAGTCTCATCCGAAGGACTTTCGGGGCGGGGGGGGGGGGGGGGGGTAAGTTGATTTATAGTTTTTCTTTCCGAAGGACTTTCGGGGGAGTGGAGTTGGTTTATAGTCTCTTCCAAGGACTTTCGGGGGAGTGGAGTTGGTTTATAGTCTCTTCCAATGGGGGAGTGGAGTTGGATTTTAGTCTCATTCGATGGACATTCGGGGAAATGGCATCGGTACTGATGCCGAGGTAAAAAATACCCACAGACAGACGTCTCTGTAGTGGCTCGAACCCGGGCCATCAGATCACGAGCTCAACGCTCTAACCACTAAGCTATCCCACTCCTGATTTGATTTGAGTCTTTACTTTAAATCTGGCAGACTCTGAACTTACCTTACTTCATAATTATACGAATTAGTTGTAAGATCTGACAAAAATGTAGCGGAAAATGACTAGGGGAAAATTATGTACCCGTGCATTTCTGAGATCAAGTTCATTGTTTTATTTAATTAATTTATTTATTTACTATATCGAGGATAATGGAATAAGCGATCACATGCTTTTTACATCCAGTTCCCCGTGTGTATGTAGTTTTGTAAATTTTGTCATCTACTCCCACAGGCACACAATGGCCTACTCTTTCGAAAAGCGGAACACGATTTAACGTGTGCGCAACATACTCTGCGTGCGTCATCACACGGGGCCTCGTTTTATAGTCTCGTCGGAAGGAGTTCTTGGGAGAGTGGAGTCTGCACTGATGTTAACTCCAGGGGAAAATATCCCCTTGAACGGGATTCGAACTCGGGTCATCAGATTGCGAGCGCAATGTTCTAACCACTAGACTATCCCGATCCCGACCCCCCCCCCCCCCCCCCCCCCCGCCCCTGCCCCCCTCCCTCCTCTTTAGGAATCGTGAACGTCCTCAAATGCGCAGGTTATGTTTTTTGGTGGTTTTGTTGTTGTTGCTTTTTGGGGGGCGGGAGGGGTGTGTTTAGATAGCATTTATATATTTTTAAGTTTGACTAAAATTGCTTTGTTTGATGATGAAAAACTGTGGGGATTGCAAGGTTGGTTTTTGTTGATGCTGTTTTCCCGGGGGTTCGGGTTTCCGAACCAAAAACCCAAGCAGCGCAACGGCCTGAAGTGACCAGTTCCGGGACTACAGGAAACGGAAACGGGAAGGGGAAAACACGATTGTTTAGGTTTGGCCTTTTTCTTAATGAATCCAAGTTGTGGGTTTAAATTTCTCAAAAAAACCTTTGTGTCTTATACGTTTTGCGGAGAATTGCAAAATTTTTTGTTTTTCCCGGCAGAATCAAAAAAAACGTTTTGGGAAAAAATCCCTTTCATGAAAATCAACCCCTCGAAAGCTTTTTTTTTTTTTTCCCCCAAAAAGCTCGGACAGCAATACTTTTCTGTCTAAAGCAATAAGGGCTTTGCGTGCCGTCAAGCGCCTGTCAATCGGGTCCAGCCCTTCCACTCTAGCAGGGAAAAAAGGAAATGTTATTTTTTAAAAATCTTTAGGGGAAAAAGGCAGGAAAAATTGGGCCGGGGGGGGAAAAAAATATAAAGGGGAGGGCATGGGAAGGGAAAGGGAAAAAGGCAGAAAAAAATGAGAGGAATAGAAAAAAAGGGTAATTTTTTGCAAGAATTCCAGAAGGGGGGATGCTATTTATACTGCCCCCCCCCCCCCCCCCCCCCAATCCTACGGAGAAATTTTTTTTTTTTTAAAGGTAAAAAAATGGTAAAAATTTTTCCAAAAAATGCAGCCCTTGGGAAAACCCTTTTTCAGAGACCTAAAAAAATCGAAATTGGGAAAATTTGAAATTGGGTTTGTTTGATCATTTTGGCCTGGGGTTTTTAAGAAAAATCCCCGAAAAAGATTTACAAAGGTCCCGGTCATGGGGATAACTCTTTCCCAGGACTGTTCGTTGGGAAAATTCTGATTTTTTTTTTTTGGAGAAGCAAAAATTTGGGAACGAGTTTTGTGGCCTTGTTAGCAAATCTGGGTGATGAATTTTACCCGTCGTATACCATTCCCTTTCTTTTGTCTGTTGTCTCCTTTTTTTTGTCTCTGTCCTTTCTTTCTGTCTCTGTCTGTCTTTTTTCTGCCCGTGTTTGCCTGTCTGTCTCTCCTGTGGGCGGGCTGTCTCTTTCTCTCTCTATGTCTGTGGCGGTGAGGGCGTTTCGTTTTGTGGTTTTGTATGTGTGCGGCGTCTCGTGTGTGTGTGTTCGCATGCGTGCGTGCGTTTTTGTGTGTGTGTATGTGCCGTGGTGTTTGGGGGTGCGGGGTGGTTAGCGTTTTGGGGTGCGGTGTGTGTGTGCGGTGTGGTGCTTTCGTGGGTTGGTGTGTGTGTGTGTGTGTGTGTGGTGCGTGCGCGTGGTTTGGTGTGTATTTCGATTTTTTTCGTGTGTGTGGGTGTGCCCTGTTTTTTTTGCGCGCGTGCGGTGCCCTTTTGTGTTTTTTGTGCGTGCGAAACGTGGGTGTGTTGGGGGGAGGAGATACCCTGGTTTTGGGAAGGAGAGGGGGAAGGAAGGGGAAAAGGGGGTTTTTTAGGGGGGGGTTTGGGGTAGGGGCCCCCGTTAGAAAACCCTGAGATAGAGGAAAAAAAGGAGGCCCGGTTTTCAAAATTTTGACCCTCGTTTATTTTGGGGCTTTTTTTGTTAAACGGATGGGGGCTTGTTCCAAAAATG
>CM054156.1:33862697-33882907 GCA_028751875.1 Rapana venosa
AAATTTCGCCGACAGTTTGAAAAGGTTAGAGGTAATGCATTGAAGTCTGCACAAAAAAACCGCAGTATTTTTGATAATTGCAAACGGTGTGTCCCTTTTAGATACCACCCTTTCGTTAGAAAAAGCCAAATAGCTCAGTGGTCAGAGCACTCACTCTCCCAGAGTTTAGGTTAAGCAGCGTTGAGCGTGGGGAAGGACGACCGTTCGTGCGTCTCGGCTTCCGTACAGTACCCCAGTTCACCCAGTTGTAAATGGGTGCCTGCCCTCTTTAGGGGCAGGAAGGTAATGCAGCGAGGGAGATGAGATGGGCGCGGCCTTTAAGATGCTGGCCCTTAGAGAAGCTTGAGTTCTCTGACACCTCGCTCCCCAACGACCGCATAGGCTATGGAGTATCTTTACCTATTTTGTTTTTTATATTAGTAAAAGCATTTTTCCTCTTTGCTTTACAAAACTTGAACCAGAAAACATTTTGTAGTTCATTTTATAATGGGCATAAGATTGCGGAAATCCTGTATTGAATGTGTCCTGCTACCTTATTCGTTCTTGCTTAGCCTTGCCGTAGTCAGACATGCCCATTACCAGTCAAGCACTCCCAGCCCATTGATAGACTGCTCCATCTGCATTTCTCCTAGCAATCTTTGATTTTCATACAAATATAACGGGATAAAGATGATAAAATTGAGGAAAAAATAAATTGGGAGTAAATGTTTGAGGCCTCACAAAAAAACACAACAAAAAAAACAAAATCATGGTGATTGGCAAGATTAAAGTAGAAAGATTTGTATATGGATTTCTGCTTTCACGATTTGTCCAACTTTAGTAACTACATCTGTTATGTCCATTTGTCGTAATTTTCTGCAGGTATGGAACTTCATTTCAATGTTGCAGTAAAAAAAATTGTTCAAGTGTAGCAAATTGTTGAAATACTGTATTCTAGCAGATCACTGGATAATGTGTGGTTACAGGTTTCGGTTTTTGTTCAGCCTGTCTTATTGCTTTCACCCTTGTACCCAAATGAAACTTGGGTTGTGTTAAAACTAGAAAATGTAGTTTTAGTCGGGGGGGGGGGGGGCGTTTTATTTGGGTTTCGTAAACTTTTACAAGCAGCTTGTACGAAACACTTGGCTGTATTTTGTTGTTGTGGGAGCTTTAAATCACTGTGCTCCATCTGAAGAAAAACTGCCTTTCAGCAAGCAATGCTGGTGGACAGCTGGTCTTTGTATTTAAAGGGCTTGCCTTTTGGAATTTTTTTTGTCATTCACAACTTTGCATGGTTAAACATGTATAGATTTTTTGGACTTAATTACCTCGTTTTTTCCTTCTTTTTTCTTTTGGGGGGGATGGTACTCATTTAAAGTACTGAGCGAAAGGAAGCAGTTTGATGCTGACGTCTTTTTTTCTTTTTAATTCCAAACATAACGTTTGTGGTCATTGTCATCTCGTGCATTGCCATTTGTATCTCTAATCTTTTTTTTATTCCAACATAGCCTGACTGGAAATGTATGAGAATACACGTTTACAACCCGATTTAATCTACATCATAATTATTGATGATAGAGGATTACGCAAAAGATTTTTGTTGTAACCAGCATTGCATCCATTTTTTCCTGTATTTCTTGACAGCCCTGTGCAAAATTGATGATAACCCGAAAATATTTCGTGGTTTGTAAGTGGTTTTTCCTTTAAACTGCTTTCCTGATTTTCACATTTTGTAAGCACACTATTTCTTTCACTGACACTTGTTGCACTTACCCTTCAAGACTGTCTGTGCTTTCTGCGAAAAGATTAACGTCTACAACAACGCTTTTGTTAAACTTACATGATGTTTGAACTATACAGCGTGAACACATATCTAAGGAATGAACATCAATCATGTCTATTTCTTTTCGTAAAAATTAACCGGCTGAATGAAGCTTTTGGCTCGTCTTTGAGCCCTCAGAAGACCAAGGTCACGTCTGATGATGATGATGAGAAAATTCAAAAGCAAAGGAAAAGTCAGTGGGTCTGACATTGTCACTGCTGGTCAGAGCATTGGGAAAAGCCTACCTCCCCCTTCAGCCAAAAAAGAGAGGCTGGAGTTAGGGTTGGGTAGCCGGCTCGCAGCTGATAGAAAAGGGAAACGGCAGAATGACTTGTACACAGGGCTGTCAAACCTTGATGAAATGTCATAACAATCTGATGAAATGTGATACAAATGTGAAATGTTCTACAAATCTGTAATGTTCTACAAATTTTCCACAAGAAAAATTAAAAATCAAACAAAAACCTGAACAAGGTCCATTTTCTATGTCTGTCTGTCTGTCTGTCTGTCTGTCTTCTGCTGTCTCTCTCTCTCTCTCTCTCTCTCTCTCTCGTCTCTCTCTCTATCTCCGACTCTCTCTGTCTCTCTCTCTCTGTCTCTCTCTCTCTGTCTCTCCTCTCTTTCTCTCTCTCTCTCTTCTCTCTCTGTCTGTCCATCTCATCCTCTCATCTCTCTCTCACTCTCTTCCTCTCTCCTCTCCCTCTCTCTCTCTCTTCCATCCTCTATTCGTTCTTCATCTCACCTTCTGACGTTTGTGCATCAAATCTCGATCGCACACTCTACATTTATTCAAATCTCATCTACTTAATTGCCCACATCCCCTCCCCCTCTCTCTCACTGTCCTTTTGTTCTTCTCTCTCTCAAGTTCTGACATTCTAGTCTCTCTCTCTCGATCTTCGCACAAATCTTCTTTATTCTTCTCAATATATCTTAATAAACTATCGGCATTCCCCCCACCCTCTCCCCTACTCTCTCCTCTTCAATATAAATATGTATATATAATACTCTTATCTATAATATATCCTATCATATATCAAAAAATAATATTATTTTTATCTTCTATCCATTTATGTGTGTGATGTGTTGTGTGTGTACTTGTGTGTGTGTGTGTTTGTGTGTGTGGTGTACTTACTATAATACCATACCTATAAAGCGCTTTATAAATAACTAATATTTTATTTCAGTAAGCAAAAACGAAATAACTATCCACCCTCCCCCCCCAAGTCCAACACATGACGTTGATACTATATTACACAGACACGTGTATGCAAGAAGCTCTCTGCAAAATATAAAGCACTATAATTTATGCAACTGTAAGGTTATCATAAATATCTATATTTGCAGATCTGTAGATGTAACACCTAAAGACAAAATTGAACTCGAGCGCACGCTAGCACACACGCAAGCGCTCGCGCATCTGCACACACACACTCACACAACACACACAACACACACCACACACACACACACTACACACTACACAACACACACTTCCGCATAATAAATAAAATATTAACACATATTTTTTTAAGCGCTAATATACTTGTTAAAGAACTACAAACAACACGCAAACAACCAAATCAATCAGGAAATAGAGGGAAAGAAATAAACCAACAACAAAAAACATACCAAAAACCCAACAACAATAACAATAACAACAGCTCATAATTTAAAAAAACTGAACTATTCAACCATTTAGAAAGTTGATAAAAAAGATGGGTTTTTTCCTGTATCCAACAAGCCCCTCACCCTCACGTCACCACAAGAGCGGCGCCACCCTTTTTTTTTGTCTGTAACTGTATTTGTTTCCCTAACAGAGTGGCTTTTTTCTAAGAATTTTGCCAGGGACAACTCTCTTGTTGCCGTGGGTTTTTTTAACGTGTGCTGAATAATTATGTGTAACACACGGGACCTCGGTTTATCGTCTCATCCGAAAGACTAGCGCGCCGCGCGCACACGACCACACACACAAAATATATAATATATATATTATATATATATACTATATATATATATATATAAAAAACTTATATTATATATAAATCAAACTATATATATATGTATTGTTTTTTAATTTGATATATATGTGTGTGTGTGTGTATGTCGTGTGTATGTGTAGTGTGTCGTGCTGGCGTGCGTGGTGTGTGTGTTGTTTTGTGTGTGTGTGTGCGTGTACGTGTGTATGGTGTATTATACACACAAGCGCATGCATATATGAACGTGTAGGCGCAAGTGTTGCAAACTTACAGAACATACACACAGGTACATGCACGCATGCCCACACAAACACAAAATTATACTTACTCGCGCACATGCACACATTCACACAGATATAAATACTTGCGCACATTCACACACACACACGCACGCATTCACGAACGCTTGCGCGCGCTTGCATACACACACACGCACGCACTCGCACACACAATCATTCATAGCCATGCAGGTAAATGTATACATATTCTCTCTCTCTCTCTCTCTCTCTCTCTCCATCTCTCTCTCTCTCTTCTCTCTCTCTCTCTCTCATCTCTCTCTCTCGCTCTCTCTCTCTCCTCTCTCTCTCTCTCTCCACACACACACACACACACACACACACACACACATACACACACATACACACACATACAGGGGGACAGGATAGCCTAGTGGTTAGAACATTGTGCTGGCAATCTGATGACCCCAGTTCGATTTCCGTTCAAGGGGATATTTTCCCCTGGAGTTAACATCAGTGCAGACTGCGCTCTCTCCAAAAGTCATTCGGATGAGACTATAAATCTAGACCTCGTGTTCAAACGCACGCAGAACATCTTGCACACATGTTAAATCCTGTTCCGCTTTTCACAGGAGTAGGCCATTGTGTGTCGGTGGGAACAGATGACAAAATTTACAAAACCGCATACACCCGGGGACTGGATAAAAATCACATAAGGGCTTATTCCATTATCCTCGATATAAAAGAATAAAACAAAATAAAATAAAATGTAGGCGCTTGGGGAGTAGAATAACTATGGAAGGGAGGGGGGGGAATGAAGATGGTGAAAGGATATAAAGATTGTATGCGGTCACATATCGAGGGGTACCAGCCAGAATGGTCTAAGTATCAACATTTTACATTTCACTTTTTTATATGACTGGACTCGAAACAGGCCTGCTTTATTATAAAAGTAGACATTTTTCAGTATGGTGATTAAGTATCGGTTTTTTATCAGAACTCAAACATGTCCTACGAAAAAAGGGCTAAGTGATGTCTAGCAGAAGGCGCTAATGGATGCTACCATCTTCGGACTGTGGCTTGAAGTCACAGGCACCAGACTGAGGAACAGGCCAAAGAGCGTTACCAAAACACTAGCAGGTGGAGAAAGCATTGCAGGTGACCGCTGGTGGGGGGTTGACTGGCCGCCTCAAAACGTTGATAGCTCCTAGACCCCTAAAGCAGGATAGCTGGGCTTGTTTATGACCATCATGAGAATATAACATGTCTATCAGGAGGCTGTGGGAAAGGGAAGTACCCTTGGTGCCTAATTAAATAGTTGACAGACTTTATCAAAGCATCCTGTTTCTGAGACTGTACCAGGCAGCACTGCATTTTCATTCCGTCTTCCGTCTTCCAAAGCATTGAAAACTGATTCCAAAAGCATCAACTTTGTTCCACAAAAAGGGGTAAGTTTGGGTTTTATTCTCTTTTGAGGTGTTGGTTTATTACTAGTACTTCTATAAATTTTGATTCATAACAATAGGTTTGCATACTCTCTTTCAATCCCTCTCTCTGTGTGTGCATATACATACATTTGTGTACATTTACATGTGCAAACTAACTGCCATATAAGTGTGTTGCAAGAGTGCTTGTTTCCATCTCTGTGTTTTAGGGCATCCGGAGCATCCATACGCACCTGCGTGCGTGCACGCGCACGCGTGTGTGTGTCTACGTTTTTTGTTTGTGCACTGTGTGTGTCTGTGTGTCTGTATTTTTCATAATTTATGTGCGGTGTGTGTGCATCTGTCTGTGTTTTTCATATGTGCGGTGTGTGTGTGCGTGTGTCTGCCTGTCTATGTTTTTCATATGTGCCGTGTGTGTGTATGTGTGTGTCTGTCTGTGTTTTCCATATGTACAGTGTGTGTTTGTGTGTGTGTCTTTGTTTTTCGCATGTGCCATGTGTGTGTGCGTGTATGTGTGTGTGTCTGTATATTAGTGCACGTGTGTGATGCATGCAGCATGCATGTGTGTATGAGAGAGATTGTGTTTGAGTGTGTGTGTGTGTCTGTGTGTATGTGTGTATGCATGCCTGCATGACCTTATGGGTGTGGGTGGGTGTTTTGGGGTAGGGCAGGGGGCATCGATATTGATAGCATTGTGTTCCTGGGCAGTTTCTGCTTATTCTTTTTCTTCTGTCTTGTTTGTGTAGCTGTTTCTTTCTTGGTCATGGGATGGGACAGAAGGAAAGAGAGGATCGTGTCAGATTGCCAGCTGTCCCTACAAGTCTATTTTTCCCCTTCCAGCCCATGTCATCATCTGCTCAGATTGCTGTGGTGGTCAAAATCAGAAACAATACTTGACAACAGCTTTCCTCTTCGCAGTCAACACACTCCCAAATATCCAGACTTTAACTCAAAAGTTTCTTGGAGTGTGACTCGATGCATGCTACAATTTCAAATGCAAAGAGAAGCACACCCATCTACATTCCTTCTGAGAGAGACATTGTTTTCAGATTGGCAAGAGCATCTCACTTATCTCCAAGATCAGACTAATGCGCTCCCTTGTCATATCCATATTTCTGTATGCCTGTGAATCATGGACCCTGACTGCAGATTTGGAGAGAAGAGTACAGGCAGTGGAGATGAGATGCTTTCGGAGACTCCTTGGCATCTCCTACAAAGACACATAAGCAACGAAAAGCGTGCATAACAGAATCCAGCAAACCATTGGACCCTATGAGAACCTTCTAACGATCGTGAAAAGCGTAAACTTAAGTGGTATGGGCATGTCACAAGATCCCAAGGAATATTACAAAGACAGTTTTGCAAGGCACTGTCCAAGGAGGAAGAAGAAGAGGCAGACCAAGGAAGAGCTGGGAGGATAACATCAGTGAATGGACAGGCCTAGAACTCAACAAAACCCTGAGAAAGGCAGAACAGAGAGAAGAATGGAGGGAACTGGTTGCTTAGTCTTTGAGGGTGCCCCCACGGTCGTCAGACTACGGGACAGATAGATAGAATAGATAGATAGATTCTTGAGTGATGTTGCAATGGTGATAATAGCAATGGTTTAAACATTTATTTTTTTATTCATTTATTTTTGAGTGATGTTGCAATGGTGATAATAGCAATGGCATAAGCATTTATATTTATTCATTTATTCTTGAGTGATGTTGCAATGGTGATAATAACAATGGTATAAACATTTACATTTATTCATTTATTCTTGAGTGATGTTGCAATGTTGATAATAGCAATGGTATAAACATTTATATTTGTCCATTCATTCTTTTATTTAAACATGTACTCAGTCCTTCTTTTATTAAGATTGCTTTAATTCTTTTATTTAAAAAATAACAGAACAAGCCTTGTGTGCTTCCTTTACATCCATCCAGTTCCCGTGTGCATGCGTTTTTGTCACTTTTGTCATCTGTTCCCACCAACACACAATGACCTACCTTTCCGACCACTGATGTGATAATGATTTTTACTTAATTGTCTAAGCTCATTTCCAAGTGTACTTTTTTCTCATGAATCAGCGCTCTGTGATTTGCTTTCCTGAGTCCAAAACACAAACACAACTCCTGCAGCGTTCTAAGAAATCGTGCACTGAGCACAAGATAAAGGAAGAAGTTGATGGTGGAGTTCAGACAGGAAGCAATCCAGATAAACTGCTGCACCACCAGGAAAGTGGTGTGGTATTTTTGGAACATCAGTACTGGGCAAAAGCCAGCACAGCAATGGCCGAGCAGGCTTCATGCAAGGCCAGAACGATGAAGGCCCCACACACAAACAGCAACATCCGGGTCAGTCTTCTACTTCCGTCCTCTTCCGTGTCCTTGACCTTGCTAGTCATCTCTTTCCTGTTCCGGTCGGCTTGGCGAAGATTTTTGACGGTGATGACGGAGAAGATGACAATGGTGACGATGAAGACAGGTTTTGCTAGGGTGGGGAAATAATGGATGAGGTCTATGGCCAGTTTACTGTCTATGGGCACCCAGTGATTGACGTGGGAGTAAGCCATGCTCCAACTGGTTGAAGGGTCCGTTCTCCATTTGATGGGGAAGACCAGAAAAGCGGCAGACACATCCAGAGAGGCACTAGGTAACAGAGGAGTATGGCTGTAGCTGTCAGCCTGTGTAAAACAAATGATTGGATTTTTATATAAGAAACTCAGTCTTCATTTACACATCAAGGAAGTAAGAAATATAAAGTGGGGTAATGCTAACCCTGATCATGTCCATATTTTTTTTACCCATGTGAAACGTGGACCATAACAGCAGACATTGAAAGAAGGATACAGGCAATAAAGAAAAGGTGCTTTTGCAAAGTCCTTGGTATCTCATATTGGCGGTCAAAAGCCTTCTTATGACGCTTTTAAATCCGGCCTCAAGACATTTATTTCAAACCTAAGATTCTCCCCTCTTGTTCCATTTCATTTTTGTCCCTGCCCCCAACAGCCAAAACCCCATCACCCCGCCCGAGAGTAAACCTTTATGTGGGTGTGCGTGCGTGCGTGTGTGTGTGTGTGTGTGTGTGTGTGTGTGTGTGTGTGTGTGTGTGTGTGTGTGTGCATGTGTGTGTGTGTGTGTGTGTGTGCGTACGTACCAGCGCGTGTGTGTATACATTTGAACTTGTTAAAAAAACTATTTATTGTCACTGGCTGCATAAGAATGAGTAGGATGAATGAAAGGGCTTTGATTTGTTTTGTTGCAAGATATAGCGCTATATAAATTCCATGTAATATTATTATTATTATTATTATTATTCATACAGAGATCACAGCACTAATGAACAAGTGAAGGCCAGAATTAAAAACACCATCAGGCCATATGAAGTGGTCCTGACTTCAGTGAAAAAACGAAAATTAACAGGGACGGGCATGTCACACGAACATGTGGACTGGCCAAGACTGTCCTGCAGGGAACAGTACAAGGAGGGAGACGAAGAGGCAGACAGAGAAAACGATGAGAAGACAACATCAGAGAGTGGACTGACTGGCCTTGAGTGGAACGATTTGCTACAGAAAGCAGTTGACTGCTGGGAATGGAGGAAGCTGGTTGCAAAAATTTTCATTGGTAACCCCTCTGTCCACGGGACTATGGGATAGGTGAAGGTGAAGATGGATGGTAGCCTTAATGTCTTTATAAATATCAGTACCATCATCATCATCATCATCATCATCATCATCATCATCATCATCATCATCATCATCATCATCATCATCATCATCATCACCATCATCAAAATTGGTTGCAGCAGTAGCAGTAATATTAAAAACAATATCATAACCGTCATTCATCGTCAGTGGTGCCCCAACGCTCTACAAGACTAGGGGACAGGTGAAAGGAGAGGATCTATCCTGCAGTTGAACTGTCAGGACTGTGCCTAAACAGTTCTCCAAGCAATTCACAGACAGTCGCCTTTGCTAAATGGTTAAGACAGATTGACTTCAATCTCTGGAGTCCATGAATTCGTGGGTTCGAATCTCGGCGTCAGCGTCTGGTGAATTACGAGTCAGGGATTTGTTTACGATCTCCCAGGTCAAGCTCAAGTGCAGACCAGCCACTGCTTTAAATCCCTTCTTGTATATGCACATGCAGAAAATCAAATATGCCAGCGTTCGGTGGGTTAGGGAAACACACGAACCCCCCCCCCCCCCCCTCCCCATTTTTCCCCAAAGTCAGAATGCGCTACCTTCATGGGGGCCAAAACGGTCACATGCTGTGCAAGATCTGACCACTGGTGAAGCTGAGAGCTGTAGCCCAGCAAGGAAAAAACGACACCAGAAAAAGCAGTCCCCATATCGAACTCTGCTTCACCCTTGCAGTTCATTAAAAGCCTGACTGACAGGTCATCATCCTTTCTGTCAGTGGCCTGCAATGGACACTTGTGGACATCTACTGGTCAGCTTCCAAATCCTCTTTATGTTATCAGCCAGTAGTCTGCATTGTTTCTCCTGAGGGGTTAGCCTGCTCTGCCCATAACCCTGTCTGATCTTCTTTCTTCTTTTCTGTGTGTTTCTTTTCTTCCTGTCTTCTCCTTTTTGTCTTTCTTCTGCCTGCTTGGTCTATTCTCCTTTATTTTATTTTCTAGAAAGTCTTAAAAGAACAATTCTCACCAAGCCGCAGTTGGATGTGCTGGGCCTGACTTGTCAGGCACTTAACGGTAGCGCAATTTCGCTCATGTGACAGACAACAATAGTTGCTGTCTGAGCGCTCTAGCCAGAAGCAGAAGAATACAAGCATGTGCACAGTATTTCATAGTGACCATTTATTTTCCCTATAATAAATTTAAAACGTACAGCTGGTTACGAAACAATCTTTCAACTTTATCCAAAGTGGAATTCTTTTTTATCTCAAAGAAAAGATTCAAATTCTGTCCTAAGAAAAGCAGATGTTGTAGTTTCAGAGAATTTTCAAGTGTAGATTTTTTTTAAATAGGCAAAGGTGTTCCCATAACCTATGGGGTTGTTAGGAAGCAAGGTGTCAGAGACCTCAGCTTCTCCAGGGTCCAGCATATTGAAGGCAGCGCCCATCTCCTCTCCCTCGCTGCTTTACCTTACCTGACCCTAAAGAGGGCAGGTACCCATTAACATTTGGGTAAACTGGGGAACTGTACTAAAGCCAAGGCGCGCAAACGGTCACCCATTCAATCAGTAACCACGCTCAATACTGCTTAATTTTAGCTTGGGGAAAAACGAGTGCTCTGACCACTGAGCTATCCCGTCCCCTTTAAACTGTGTACTGAAGAAAACAAATATTGAAAATTAATAAACCAACCCTGCCCACACCAAAAGCTGTGTCAGTTATTGATGTCAGCCAAGTACCAAGGCCTACATTACAATGTTGTTATACTTTAGAATGTTATGTTGAGATTGTCTTCAGCCATAACAAGCTCTTGGCATAACAACTTGTCATGAAATCTTCCTCAAAAAGGGGAAACAATTCCTCTAAAGTTGGAAAACGACTTTTTTTTTATTGTAAGCCTCAAGACATACCTATTTCAAACCTAAGATTTTTCCCTCTTGTTTCATCTCATATCTGTCCCTGCCTTTAAAAGCCAAAATTCCATCACCCTGCTGAAATGTACAAACTGTGTGTGTGTGTGTGTGTGTGTGTGTGTGTGTGTGTGTGTGTGTGTGTGGTGTGTGTGTGTGTGTGTGGTGTGTGTGTGTGTGTGTGTGTGTGTGTACATTTGAATTTGTTAGAATATTGTGAATCATTGTTGTTGCTTGTGTAGGAGCGGATTGAATGGAAGCGCTCTGATTTGTAATTGCAAGATATAGGGCTCTATAAATTCCATATTATTATTATTATTAAACTACTTGAAAACAGCTCTACAGGCAAACCTCTTCTCCAGTGTGTACTGAACTGTCTCACAGTAATTCCCATTTATTTATTTTTATATTTATTCTTTTATATCGAGGATAATGGACTCAGCACTCATGTGCTTTTTTCATCCACTTCCCGTGTGTGTGCAGCTTCGTAAGTTTTGTCATCGGTTGCCACCGGCACACAATGGCCTACTCTTCCGAAAAGCAGAACAGGTTTTAACATGTGCGCAAGATGTTCTGCGTGCGTTCGCACACGGGACCTCGGTTTATAGTCTCATCCGAAGGACTTTGAGGGGGAGTAGAGTCAGCACTGATGTTAACTCCAGAGGAAAAATCCTCTCGAACGAGATTCGAACTCAGGTCAGCAGATCACGAATACATCACTCTAACCACCAGGCTATCCCGTCCCCAGGTGGGATGAGTGAAACAGAGGGCAGAAGTCTAGGAGAGCTGTAGATGTTAAGCCGGGGCCAGACGTGGGGGGTGGGGTGGGGGACAACAAAACAAAAGAGAAATGTAGGCTGAAGGAACACACACACAGTCCAGCAGGTGGACAAAAAATTCCAAGTCTTAGGTTCAAATCCACCCGAACACACACACACACACACACACCACACACACACACACACACACACACACACACACACTCTCTCTCTCTCTCTCTCTCTCTATGTCTCTGTCTCTGTTTCTCTCTCTCTTACATATCCCTAAGGGCGGGGACTGGATGTAAAAAAGAACATGGGTGCTTATTCATTATCCTCGAAATAAAAGAACTTGTGATTGTCATTGTCACACAGACATGCACGCACACACACACATGCACGCACACACGAACGCAAGCACACGCACGCGCGCACACACGCACACACACACACACACACACACACACACACGCACACACACATAATATTATATACACTAGCTGTTTATCATCTACTACTCAAGTTGTTCAGTATGCTGACAATATTGCTATAATTATGGATAAATACTTCAGTTAGGAAAAACAACAACAAAAAAGAGTAATCAATCATGTTGAAAAATTATATCAAGACGAGCTAAAAAAATTATGTAGCTTTACCAATGAGAATAAGATAGAATTATCTGCAGAAAAACAATGTCTGGTGTTTTTTAATAATGGTGAAAACCAATCAAAATGACCAATTCTGAAATTCGAGGGAACAGAGCTTAAGTATAAACCAGATGTCAAATTCTTAGGTGTAACCATAACTAGAAAGCTGGGCTGAAAGATGCACATCAACCAGTTAATAACTGAGGCTAGAAAAAGACTTCACTTTTTAAAACTAATAAGTTCTCAGGCATAGAGTCAAGATATCAAGACACTGATACATTTGGCTCTATCTTTAGTATGTTCAAAATTAATCTTTGGTCAAGAAGTTTATTTTTCTGCTGCAGATAATCTACTTAAAACATTACAAAGTTTAGAAGCCATAAAGATAGCATTTGGTGTTCCAGCCCATGCTAACACAGCTAATACTTATAAAGAAGCACAGTTACTCTCACTTTCTGATCAACGAAGATTGGCCGTCTCAAAGTATGTGATTCGAAGTCTCGCTGTTTCAAATTCAGTACAAGATGAAATGCTCGTGAATCAAGACACTGGTTATCCAAAACGAGCATGTATTATTTCATGTCTGCTACCAATTAAAAGTTATACAGATTCATTAATGAAAGAAATTGGCATTGGCATGGCAACAATTCCAATTTTTCCCATGGTTTCTCAAATGCTTCCCTAGGAACATCTATCAGCTAGCTTTGACATTGACTACACGGATGTAAAAAAGAATGAAGATCAAAATCTGCTCACCATTTCTGTAAAAAGTCACATTGAAAGTAATTATTCTAACCATTTAGAATTATGTACTGATGGATCCGTACTGGAATCAGGCAGAATTGGGGCAGCATTTATGATTCCTGATTTAAAAGTACAAAAACCATTTCATTTATGAGAACACTTTTTTGTATTTTTACGTGTGAACTGTTTGCAATCCTTATGGCCTTGAATTATTTGTCTAATATGGCTCTTAATATGAGACACTTTTTTGTGTGTTGACTTAAAAGCAGTATTGATGGCACTTAAGATTTGGTGTGGGAGCATAAGGAAAGATATTGTATTTGAGATTAAATTTTGATGCATTGTATTGCAAGCAGACGCATCCAAATAACTTTCTGCTGGGTCGCTTGTCACTTTGGAGTTTATTGGAATGAGTTGGTTGATTCTTTAGCAAAACAAGGTGCCTCTGACTGCAGCATTGAAACGTTTGATTCCAGTCTCCCAATGTCATCGCATGAAATTAATGCTCAATTGATGAATTGTATGCATTCCAAAATGAAGAAAACGCACTTTGAAAATAGTTCTTTTTCACAGTAACTAGACATGTTACTATACAAACTGAGGCTAAATGCATGGAATACCAAATGCTCTAAAAATGTGACATGTTCCTGTTCTCAACCACTTTCAACCCACTATTATTGTTTGATTGCCCAATTCTTATTGACCTGTTTAAAAAGAGAGGAACAGATATTCATAAAAAAAATATGCCACTGTACAAGAACTTTTATATGACTCTCGGCAATTCATCACATCAATTGCTGAGGTTATATATATTCTTCCCCAGTAAGGCCTCTACTATAGTATATACATATATATTGAGAGAGAGAGAGAGAGAGAGATTATATATGTGTGTGCTCTCCACAGTAAGGCCTCTACTATAATATGTATGTAGATGAATAGATAGATAGATAGATAGATAGATAGATAGATAGATAGATAGATAGATAGATAGATAGATAGATAGATAGATAGATAGACAGATAGATAAGAGAGAAAGAGAGATATGTTGGTTTGAATGGGGGTGTGTCTATATCACCAAGTAGTGAAGCACATTAACAAAACAAAAAACAACACACACACACACACACACACAATCTCAAAATCTTGGACTCAGGCTTACAGTTCTCACAGGATAGCTTAGTGGTTAGAATATCCGTACGGGTGGTGGTGGTCTAGAGGTAACGCGCCTGTCTAGAAAGCGAAAAGTCCGGGTTCGTATCCCGTCTGGGCCCGAAGCTTTTCCCCCATCCATTAGACCATGAGTGGTGGTCTGGGCGCTAGTCTTTCGGATGAGACGATAAACGAGGTCCCGTTGTGTTACAGAAAATTATGCAGCGCACGAAAAAGAACCCACGGCAACAAGAGAGTTGTCCCTGGCAAAATTCTTAGAAAAAAGCCACTCTGATAGGAAACGAAATACAGGTGCAGACAAAAAAAAAAAAAAAAAAAAAAAAAAAAAAAAAAAAAAAAAAAAGGGGTGGCGCTGCTCTTGTGGCGACGTGCTCTCCCCGGGGAGAGCAGCCCGAATTTCACGCAGAGAAATCTCGTGACTTAAAGTGGTATAAATAAATAAATAAATAAATAAATAAATATTGTGCTCGCAATCTGACAACCCGGGCTCGATTCCCGTTAAAGGGGATATTTTCCCCTGGAGTTAGCATCAGTGCAGACTGTATTCTCCCTATAGTCTTTCGGATGAGACTATAAACCGACAATGACAATGACAATGACAAATTCTTTTATTTCGAGGATAATGAATGAGCACATAGGTGCATTGTTACATCCAGTCCCTGAGGCCCCGTGTGCGAACGCAAGCAGAACATCTTGTGCACAAGTTAAATCCTGTGCGGTTTTCGTAAGAGTAGGCCATTGTGTGCCGGTGGGAACAGATGATTAAATTTACAAAACCGCATACACACGAGGACTGGATGTAAAAAAACACATAAGTGCTTATTCCATTATCCTCGATAAAAAAGAATAAAATAGATAAAAATAAATAATAAAATAACTAAATAATTGAATATTTACACCTTTCTGTTTTTCACTTCGTCTTTTAAACACATGCATACATGCATACATGCAGAGAGAGAGAGAGAGAGAGAGAGAGAGAGAGAGAGAGAGAGAGAGAGAGAGAGAGAGAGAGAGAACTCATAACTCAGAACTCAGAAATTTAATGTATCTCGGCCTTAGGCCATAATACATGGTTGGCGTAGGAGAAATTGACAATGCCACAGAGTGTGCGAAAACCGGATAACATACATAATACCAAGCTCACTTTCAGTGAAAGAAATAATGAAGACAATGCACAACTGCATAAAAATACATATGTATCAAACACAATTCACTATTTTGATCTAAGTGTACCTTCCTTATGTCTGGAAAAAATCAACATACATATAGTTTCTCAAAATCATAACAAAACAATAACTGTATCTTCGTTTGTGATGTAAATATCTTAATACAACAAGCTTTTTCTCTTATTGATGGCATGGAATATATATCTAGACAGGCAGTGATTTTTGCTACTGTTTTCTGCTTTAAGTAGATCATGCAAAGGTGTATCCACACAATCCCTTAAAAATTTAATTCTTAAATCATTATACACAAAACATTCATATAGGAAATGCTTTTCATCTTCAACTTTGGGTTTACAAAATGGACATTGTTTCTTCTGATTCTGTGCACTATATTGATGTACATTGTTGTTGAGTGGTAAAACATTGCATCTCACCTGTGACACAGCAACTCTAAAGCAGTAGGTATCTAAGTGTAGAAGATATTCTTCTTTAACAAATAATGTTTTGAAACACTTGTAGCTGTCATATCTGTATTGGTCTCTGATTGTACTATACCATTCCTGGATAAACATTTCAACTAGTCTTTGCTTAAACAGGTGTAAGAATACCTTGACGTCACCAACACCCTGTTGAAGCCATACAAAGCTGAATCCTGCATCACATAAAATTTGTCTAATTATAGAAACCCAACAGTTCTTTCCAGATATATCCATGTCAAGCAACATTTGATAAGCATTATATGGTAGGCTGTTAGAATTCATTTGTAATAATTTAAACCAATATTTAAAAGCATTTATACATGAGTTGATGCATAGAGGATATCGTCCCAGCTCACCATATATCATTTTATTTGGAGTTTTGAATAGTACTTCCAAAAATCTCTTGCAAGCCATCATGTGTACTTTCTCTATGTGTTCCAATTTATGTAACCCCATATCTCTGATGAATATAGTAAGATTGGCTGTATTTTAATGTCAAAGACCTTGAACAATGTTTCAGCGTTAATTTCTTTATATGTATGAAAAACCTTTTTTAATTCTACAACAGCTTTTTTTCCCTTGGTCACGAGATGATCTGTACCCAGCTTAGCACAAAGTTTTGTTGTAACATTAAACCCTAAATAGCAATACTTATTTACCACTTCTAATTTGAATTTATCGTAAACCCACTGTTCATTTTTTCTATGAAAACCTCCTTTTCTAAAGACCATTACTTTACTTTTAACAGAATTGACATTAAATTTCAATTCATCACAACACGATTTCAATACATTCAGATGGTTTTGTAACTCTCCAGGAGTTGTTGAAATAAGAGCCACATCATCTGCAAAGAGTAAAATAAAGATTTCCATGATGTCTGGTATTCCATGTTTACCTTTTTTACCAATGGCCTCAGATAAATGGTTGATAAATAAAGAAAACAGAGTAGAGCTTAACACACATCCTTGTCTCACACCAATTGGCATTAAAAAAAATGCAGACAATTCACTGTTTGCCCGTATACATGAACATAATGTTTGATACATTGCTGACATTGCTGCAAGGAACTTTCCCTTTACTCCCTGATCTTTGATGCACCCTATAAGTAAATCATGTCTAACAGAATCAAAAGCTTTTTTTTAAATCTATAAATGCAATATATAACTTCCTGCCTTTCTTGTTCATGTACTTCTGGACAATTGCATGCAAATTAAAGATCTGATCAACAGTAGAATATTTTTTCCTGAAGCCTGCCTGATTTTCAGATATCATTTGATTGTTTTCTAGCCAAGAATACAACCTACTGTTTAGTATAGATGTGAAGCGCTTTGACAGGATACTCAACAATGAAATTCCCCTATAATTGTCCACGTTATTGGGATCTTCCTTCTTAAAGATTGGAACTATGATAGCTTTTGCCCAGGCTTGTGGATAAATACCTTTGTCAAAAAAAGAATTGAATAGTTTTATGAGAAAACAGTGAACCTCTTGGCCTCCATTCTTCAGCATTTCAGCAGTTATTCCATCCAGTCCACTTGCCTGACCACATTTTAGTTTATATATTGCTCTTTTTAGCTCTTCTTCTGAAATGCTTTGGTTAAGTTCATGATCTGCTTGCTCTAATAAGTCTGTATTACTATGACAGTAATTATTGCTAGTTATTCTGTTACTTTGGAAAACAAACTTATAATGATTTACCTAATTAACTGTTTCTATAGTGTTCTTTAAATTAGCTGTAGTATTGTAAGGGTCAAAAAAAGTAATCAGATTGGTTTGATGAAGACTGTAGCGAGGCAAAAAAGACAGTCAGACATACCTTAAAGCATTTTAGAAGGACCAGGCAGGAAGAGGACAGAATTAACTCATGTGCATGCAAGGAAAATATACTAAAGATACTTAAGACAAAAAGACAGGAATTCAGGAAACTAAAAGCAGAAAGCTTAGTTAACAATATTTCCGATTCTCCAAATTTTTGGAGACAGTTAAAAAGTATGAGTTGCGGTACTAGAGCTAAGTTAAAGAGAGAGAGAGAGAGAGAGAGAGAGAGAGACAGAGACAGAGACAGAGACAGAGACAGAGACAGGCAGACAGACAGACAGATAGACAGACAGAGAGAGTGAGAGAGATAGACAGAGAGGGAGAGTGAGAGACAGACAAACAGACAGATAGACAGGCAAAGAGACAGACAGAGAGAGAGACAGACAGACAGGCAGAGAGAGAGAGAGAGATCAGCTTAAATGTCCATTAATTTGTAATTGCTTTCATATCTAGAAAGAATTGTTGTTATAACTATATATATATATATATATATATATATAATATATATATATATATATATATATAATATATATATATATATATATATATATATATATATATCTGTGTCTTTTTTTCGGTCAAGTCAGTGAAATCTATTACATTTTTTTTAAAGCTCCAATATTGATACACTTCCATGTTGACCTCCACAAGGTGTGAGTATCAAACAAACAGATAAATCCACAACAGTGAAATATTGAATTCACTTATAGTGACTATCCCTTTGTCTCAGGGATCAGTTTTGAAATAACCATAATAGAAAAATCAAAATGAACTTCTTTTGTGCCAGCAATCGTCTTAAAAAGATCCCCACATTGCATAAAATACATATAGGAACAAAATAGCGTTTATTAAATAGGTAAAATAAAATTCGTATATATATATATATCTATATATATATATGTGTGTCTGTGTGTGTGTGTGCGTGTGAACAAAATAGGCTTTATTAAATAAATAAAATATTTAGCGATCATTACCAATAACAGTATACGGGAGGGAACTCCAGAAAAATGTTTGAGATAAGGTGCATTTGCTTTCCCTTTGATTGATCGCTCTGGTTACTGTTTTTGTTCAATGTATTTTGTTGTGGTTTTTTTATAAGCTTACAATGTATTATAGCTCGCCGTTTGGCACATCTTATTTGCTTGAGGGATGCCTCAGTTGAGCACAGATCGTGTTAATCACCTTTGACCTCTCTGTGGATTTCTATTCCTATTTTCTGCTTGAAATCTCAACCTCAGTAAATTCTATTTTGTCACTGACCTTCATGAGATGGTTGCAATAGTTTTGACTGGACATACATCTACCTACCAACCACCACCACCAATACCTCGTATTGCACTTCGTTATACTTTCCATTGCTTTCACTCTTTGCTTATTGTTTGGTGTGGTGGTACTATGTAGCATTTATTTACACAAACTGACACATTCCTCTCTCATTCGAAAGAACAGCAGCAAATACCTTACCTCTCATTAAAGGTAACAGTATTCCATAACCTATGTGGTCATAGAGGAGAGAGGCATCAGAGACCTCAATGTCTCCGGGGCCAGCATATTGAGGGCGGTGCCCATTTCATCTCCCTGGCTGCTTTACCTTCCCTGACCCTAAAGAGGCAGGTACCCATTTACAGCTGGGTGAACTGGGGAACTGTACTGAAGCCAAGGCAAGCAAACTGTCACCCATCCACTTGGTACCCTCGCTCAATGCTGCTTACCCTTAGCTTGGGGGAAAGCGAGTGCTCTGACCACTGAGCTATCCCGGCCCCTACCTCTTGAAAATGCCTGTGGAGGTGTGAAATATTAATTATTTCAAACATATTTTGTCATTCCAAAACCATTATTTCCCCAAAAATCTACAAAGTCAGGAAGGAACAATGCGTGATAAACTGTGGAAGTGTAAACAATGTTCCAGCAAATTAATCATTTCAAAAATATATATATATCATGTGAAAACTATATTTCTTAAGGGTCATCTACAAAGTCAGAGAAGAACAATACGTGACATACAATTGTCTAGAAATTATCTACAAATTACCCATTTTACTCTGAAAACAGTATAGATAGCCTTCTGGAAATTATGGCCTTGAAATTTCCTCTTTTCTAACACTCCCTTTCTTTCTGCCTTCCCCCCCCCCCCCCTCCCTCTCTCTCTCTCTCTCTCTCTCTCTCTCTCTCTCTCTCTCTAACAACGAGAGTAGGGGGCGGGATAGCCTGGTGGTTAGAGTGATGTATTCGTGATCTGCTGACCCCAGTTCCACTCTCGTTCAAGAGAATTTTTAATTTGGAGCTAACATCAGTACCGACTCCACTCTCCCCCAAAGTCTTTCGGGTGAGACTATAAACTGAGGTCTCCCACTCAGCTCCCACTGAGCTCAACCACTTACTGTTTATCCAAAACCAGGCAACTTTTGGTCCGATGAGGCCAAAAATTGCTGTT
>CM054156.1:33883407-33923407 GCA_028751875.1 Rapana venosa
CTGCCATTCTTACTGGCTACAAACATGTCTTCCTTGTTGTGTGTATCTGCATATTTATTTTACTGGCTAAACACGTGTCTTCTTTTTGTAGGTATTTTCAATATTTACTGGCCACAAACATGTCTTCCTTGTTGTGTGTATCTGCCTTACTGACTACAAACATGTCTTCTTTATTGTGTATGTCTGCCATACTTTCTGGCTACAAACGTGTGTTGTTAATGTTCGTTGTGTGTATCTACCATCCTTGCAGGCTTTTTATTCTTTTATTTATTTCACTTCTAGGCTAATTCCTTGATCAGGTTCCAAACCACAGTGGTTAGTGTTCTGGGTTAAGCGCAGGAAGGTTGCCAGTTCAAATACCCCCAAATCCGCCTGGCTTCTTCCCAGAGTGAGGTTGCTATGACTCATTAGAAAGACTGGGACCACACAGTTGAGCTTCATCTACTTTACAGACATGACTTTGAAATTGATGCTCAAGTTACCTGAACAACACTGCTCATGTCTGTCTCTCTAGAGCCCAGATGACGCCAGAATATTTCAGAATAGGAAGCGTAAAGGACAGCCATTTCAGGCAGTCTCAAAGTTCATGCACTTCCATGGCAACATAGTTGCATCAGCCCCATTATTATTGATCACCAGGCCCGACCATAACATTATCTGATTCGATGGCTCCGGTGGTTCTGGTCGTATGGTGACCTAAGTTTGGGTTTCCCCATGCATTCATGTGCCTGTGGTGAGGTTGTACTAAAGCCTTCAGGGTCAGAAGCTCATGGAAGAAGTCTCTTGAGGAACATTGCAGTGGTAACCACCCTGGGTGGACGTCCCACTCAGTCTGGTTTGGTGACTAAGGTATAACTATCATCCTCAGGGTTTTCCTACTAGGTGATGACCAGCGTCTGTAATCTGCAAACAGGCACCACTCAACACCAGCAGCATGACCCAGCAGCAGGTAGTGTAGGGCCACTTTGGCTGGTGGCTCTAAAGCAGCCTGACATGGACAAGTTTCTTGTGTGAGCACTGACTGTGACTGGGCACACGGCATAACAAGTCTGGGTGTGAATGAGCAGGGACACTGGGATGAGGGACGTGGGGAAAAAAAGCTGCACTTGATTGACACAGACGATGAGACTGCAAAACCTCAAACAAGCAACTGCACAAACAAAGAAAAGACTTAACCAACGAATGTTTTCCCTAATTATATCCGTCTGCCATCTGTGCAATGTATAAACGTGTTCTTCATTCTGTGTATGTCATTATTGCTGGCTAAATATAGACGAAAAAAGACTGATCGTCTGACAAATACTGAACGTATACTATACCTTCCACATTGTCAGTTAAGAGTCAACGTTAAATATGTGAAATCTTTCACTCTTTCTTTATTTATTTGTATCGAGGATAATGGAATAAGCACTCGTGTGCTTTTTTACAACAAGTCCCTGTGTGCTTGCAGTTTTGTAAATTTTGTCATCTGTTCCAACCGGCACAACATGACCTATTCTTTGGAAAAGCGAAACAGGATTTAACGTGCGCACAAGATTTTTTGCATACGTTCATAGTCTA
The DNA here is from genome assembly GCA_028751875.1 of Rapana venosa. Taxonomy (NCBI): domain Eukaryota; kingdom Metazoa; phylum Mollusca; class Gastropoda; order Neogastropoda; family Muricidae; genus Rapana; species Rapana venosa. The sequence continues at coordinate 33,884,968 of CM054156.1, forward strand.
TCCGAAGGACTTTTGGCGAGAGTGGATTCTGCTTTGATGTTAACTCAGGGGGAAAATCCCCTTGAACGGGATTCGAACACGGGTCGTCAGATTGCGAGCGCAATATTTTAACCACTAGGCCATACCGTCCTAAATGCAAAAATGCAGGCTACTTATAATAGACAACAAAGCAGAAAGGGTTATAAAGTTTTGTGTATTACAACCCATCAGCAAATCACCAGCACCAAAAAACATGATGTTGTGTAAGAAAGTGCGCAAATGGGCCATCCATTCCATTTGCTAATGGACAGGTCCAGCTTTCTTTAACACAATACCGTGTGGTAAGAAAGTGGTATAAAGTACAAGTACAAATGTTTAGATGAACACTGAACAGCAGCAGCAGCAATAACAGTAACAGCAGCAGCAACAGTTGCAACAGTAGCAGCAGCAGTTACAGCAGCAACAGCAGCAGCAGCAGCAGCAGTTGTAGCAGCATCCAACCACCATGATCATGGCTAATACTTTCGTCATTGTCATCATCATTATTGTAATCACCACCTTAACACAACAAAACACCAACCAGCACCACCATTACTACCTAAAAAAAAATGAATGGAATTTATATAGCGCTATATCTTGCAAAAATATATCAAAGGGCCTGCATACAACACACCCATAGACATACAACCAATACCAATTAACAGAGTTGACAAATTCAAATGTACACCCACACACGTCCACCCGTGCATGCTTCGTGCGTGCCGGCACCCTCCTTCCCCCCCCCCCCCCCCACACACACACACAGGTTATACACTTTGGCAGGGTGATGGGGATTTCAGCTGTTGAAGGCAGCGACACATTTAAAATAAAACAGGAGGGAAATATCTTAGGTTTGGAATAAATATGTCTTGATGCTGCATTTAAAAGTGTCATAAGTAGGCTTTTGGGGAAGGGAGAAAGGGAGGTCATTCCAGATCACCCAACCAGACATAGAGAAAGAGCGATGGGCAACAGTGGATTGGTTGAATCTTGGTATTCATAAGCACAGGATATCTGCAGCAGAGCAGAGGGAACAGAAGGAGTGTATAGGGGAAGACGGGGACGGGATATCCTAGTAGTTAGAAAATTGCGCTCGCAATCTGACAACCTGGGTTTGATTCCAGTTCAAGGGGATAGTTTCCCCTGGAGTTAACATCAGTGCAGACTCCACTTTCTCCAAAAGTCCTTCGGATGAGACTATAAACCGAGGCCCCGTGTGCGAACGCACGCAGAACATCTTGCACACACCTTAAAATCCTGTTCCGATTTTCGTAAGAGTAGGCCATTGTGTTCCAGTGGGAACAGATGGCAATTGACAAAACTGCATACACAAGGGGACTGGATGTAAAAAGCAAATAAGTGCTTATTTCATTGTCCTCGATCTAAAAGAATTTTTTATAGAAGAAAAAAGAAAGACAGTCACAGAGGTAGGAGGGAGCTGTTTTGTGGAGACACTTGTAACAGAGGGTACTGGTCTTATAGCTTACTCTCAGTGGCACAGACAGCCAGTGGAGAGATTGCAAGAGAGGAGTTATCTGCTCAGATTTTTTTTCTTTCTGAGGACTAGTCGCGCGGCAGAGTTTTGTATACGTTGAAGGGAGTCGATTGATGATGCTGGAAGACCAGCCAGAAGAGAATTGCAATAGTCCAGATATGAAAGAGTGAGAGACGCGACTAGTTTGGATGTTGCATCAGTGGACAGGTACTTTCGAATTGCACTAATACGCCGTAATTGATAGTAGCATGACTGGCAGGTCTGGGTAATAGATTTTTGCATGGAGAGTGTGTTGTGGATAACAAAACCTAGATACTTCATAGCAGTGGATAGAGGAATTGAGGTGTTGCGGAATTCTATTGAAGTTGTTGTGTGGCCTTCATCACCATCTACATTCTCATCATTTCCTTTGCTGTTGCCCACATCGCCCACGATCCATGCATCTGTGGTCTAGAGGTTACGCACCTGCCTAAAATGCAAAAAGATCAGGGTTTGATCCTCCTTTGTGCCACCCCCCCCCCCCCACACACCACACACACACTCCACTAGGCCGTGAGTGGTAGTCTGGGTTCTAGCATTTCAGATGAGGCAATAAACTCAGGTTCCATGTGCAACAGACATTCAGCGCACGTATAAGAACCCACAGCAACAAGAGAGCTGTCCCAGGCATGAAAAAGTCACTCTGATAGGGAAACAAATACACATGCAGAGAAAAGAAAATAGAGGGTGGCGCTGCTCTTGTTGTGACCCGCTCTTCCCGGGGAGAGCAGCCCCAATTTCTTGCAGAAAAATTTTGCATAAGGGGGGGAAAACCCAACACCTAGTCCTTCCCCAGGGGAAAGGGTTGTTTTTGTTTTGCCGGTTTTCATGGTTGTATGTCCCCTTCACACCCCATCTCATTTCACACTACCCCAGCCCCCCCAACCCCCCAAAACACCACCACTGTTCCAATTACCACACTCCCAAAAATTGAAAAATCATTTTGTCCCCCTTTTTTTAACCCCCCCCCCCCCCCCAAAAAAACACACAAAACCCAAACCACCATTTTCCCGGTTTTACATTTCGTGAGGCTCTCGGTTCCATTTGAAACGACATTTCAGGGGCACAAAAAACCCAACACAAGGGTTGAAAAAAATGAAATGAAAATCACCCTAAAGGGAAAAAATCAAACCCAACAAAAAAAAAAAAGGGTTTCTCGTTGTCCCCCCCGGGAGACATTCCCCCCAATTTCATCGGAAAATTTTCCCGTTAAATTAAAAAATTCATAAAAAAAACCGTCCCCAAAAATTTTATTTTTTTTTTTTCCCGCTTTATCTCTCCCCCCCCAACCCTACCACTTCATCTCTTTAATCTTAATAAACCACCACCAACCCCCCCAATTTCCAAACCACTATATTTTCCACCCTATCATTACCCTTCTTCATCCCCAATCATTTTATCATCATTTCATCGGGAACAAAACGCCACCCCAGGGGCACCAAAAACACACAAAAGCCCAACACCACCTTTTCTTTTTCATCAGCCGCCGGCTCAAAAATCTTCATCCCCAATCAGGCAGCCACACACAAAAACCAAGGAAAAAGAAACCCCACACCCCCCACAAGGAAACCCCCAAATTTTTCATCATTAATTTTAAAACAAATTTTTTCCCCATTCAAGCCAAAAAAAACCCCCCCGGAAGGGCATTACAAAAGTAAAAAAACTTTTTACCGTAAACGGGCTTTATAAAAAGGGAAACCCCCCCCAACCCAACATTTTATGGTTTCATTTTTAAAACCCATTTAAAACCCCCATTCCAAGATCATTTCGGGTACATAAAAACCACAAACACAACAACAACGCAGCAGCCGCGCAAGCAAAGGGGAGGGGGGGAAAAAAGTTAATTTGGGGGGGGGGTTGGTTAAGGGGGTATATTTCAGGGGCGGGGGGAAGCAGCAGAGCCCAAACAGCCGGAAAGCCAACATTTTAAGTTTTTTTGGTTTTTGGGAAATTTTTTGGTTTTGGGGGGGGGAATAAAAGTTTTTGGGGGTGGTAATTATGTGGGGTTGGAGGGGTTAAAAAAAAAAAAGGGAAATTTTTAAAAATTAAAATTTTTAAATGATTTGGGTATAAAAAAAGGGGGGGGAAGGGGGGGTAAAAGGGGGTGGGTGGAGGTGGTGGGGTGGTGGGTGGGGAGGGGTAGGTAGTGTGTTGGGGGTGGGGGGGGTAAAGGTAGGGGGGGGATGGGGAAAGGGAGGGTGGGGAAAGGGAGGGTGGGGGTGGGTAGGGGGGGGTGGTGGTGGTGGGTGGTGGTGGTGGGTAGTGGGTGGTGGGGTGGGGGGTGGGGTGGGGGGGTTTGGTGTGGGGGTGGTGGTGGTGAAGGTTTTGGTGGTGGGGTGGTGGTGGGGGGGAAGGGTGGGGTGGTGGGTATGGTGGTGGTAAAGGTTTTGGGGGGTTTTTGGTGTGGGTGGAGGTGGGGTGGGGGGTAGTGGGGGTTGGGGGGGGGGTGGTGGGGAGTGGGGGTGGTGGGGTGGGGGTTTGGTGGGGGGGGGGGTAAGTGGTGGGTGTGGGGAAAGGTGGGGGTGGGGGTTAAGGTAGTGGTGGGGGTTGGGGTTGGGGGTTTAAAAGGTAGTGGGGGTGGGGGTGGTGGTGGTAAAGGGAGGGTGGGGGGTGGTGGGGTAAGGTGGTGGGGGGAAGGTGGGTTGGTGGTGGTGGTGGTGGTGGAGGTGGTGGGTGGGGGTTGGAAAAAGGTGGGGGGTGGGTGGGGGTGGGGAAAGGGTTTGGGGGTGGTGGGGTGGTGGTGGGAAGGTGGGGGGTTTTTGGTAAGGGGTGGTGGTGGTGGGGTAATTGGTGGTGGTGAAGGTAGTGGTGGGGGAGTGGGGTTTTGGGGAGGTGGTGGTGGTGGGTTGGTGGTGGGTGGTGGGGGTGGTAAGGTGTGGGGTGGGGGGAGGTGGGGGGGTGGTGAAGGTATGGGGGGGGGTTTGGGTGGGGGAAGGGTAGGGGGGTTTTGGTGGTGGGGTGGTGGTGGGTGGTGAAGGTAGTGGTGGTGGGGGGGTGGTGGTGGTGGTGGGGGTGGGGTGGGGGGGGAAGGGGGGGTGGGGGTAAAAGGTTTGGGGGTGGTGGTGGGGTGGTGGGGGAAGGAGTGGTGGTGGTGGAGGGGGGGGTGGGGGGGAAAGGTGGTGGGGGTTGGGTAGGGGTGGTGGGGTGGTGGGGTGGGGAAGGTAGTGGGTTTTGGGTGGGGGGAGGTGGTGGTGGGGGGTGGTGGTGGGTGGGGGGAAGGGGGTGGGTGGTGGTGGGTGGAGGTTGGGTGGTAAAGGTAGTGGGGGGTTTTGGTGGTGGGGGGGTGGAGGGGGGTAAAGGAAGTGGGGTTTGGGGTTTGGTGGTGGTGGGTGGGGGTGGGGGTGGGAGTGGGGTTTGGTGAAGGTAGGGGGGTGGTGGAGGTTTTTTGGGGGGAGGGGGTGGGGTAGGGGGGTGGAAGGTGGTGGTGGGGTTTTGGTGGTGGGGAGGGTGGGGGTGAAGGTAGTGGGGGGGGTTAGGTATGGTGGGGTTGGAGGTTTTGGTGGGGGAAAAGGTTAGTGGTGGGTGGAGGGTTGTGGGGTGGGGGTATGGGTTGGTGGTGAAGGAATTGGTGTTGAAGGGTGGTTTGGGGTTTGGGGAGGTATTGGGTGGTGGTGGGGTGGGGGGTTTGGAGGGGGGGGTGGGTTTTTTGGGAGGTGGTGGGGTGGTGGGGTTTGGGGGAAAGGGGTTGGTGGTTGGGGGTTTAGTGGGGAAAGGGTTGGGGTGGTGAAGGTGGGTTTTTTTGGGGTTTTGGGGTTGGGGGGTGGGGGTTTGGGGGTTGGGTGGAGGGTGGTGGAGGAATTTGGGGGGTGGTGAGGTATGGTGGTGGGAGTAGTGGGTGGGGTGAAGGTGGTTTTGGGTGGAAGGAAAGTGGGTGGTGGAAGGGGGTTTGGGGGGTGGGTGGTGAAGGTGGTGTGGGGAAAGGGTTGGGGGGGGTGGTGTTTTTGGGTTTTAAAGGTGGTTGGGGGAAGGTTTGGGGTGTGGAGGAGGTGGGTTGGTGTGAAGGTGGGGGTGGGGAAGGGGGGGGTTTTGGTGGGGGGGAAGTGGGGTGGTGAAGGTTGGTGGGTGGTGTGGAAGGGTTTGGGGTGGTGGGGGAAAAGGGGGTTTTTGGTGGTGGTGAGGGGGTTTTGGGGTTGGTAAAGGGTGGTGGGGTAAAGGGAGGGGTGGGGGGTGAAGGGGGGTGGGGGCAAGGTGGGGGTGGTGGGGGAAGGGGGGGGTTGGGTGGGGAAAGGGTTTTGGTGGGGGTGGTGTAAATTTGGTGGGGGAAGGTTTTTGGTGGGTGGTGAAGGGGTTTGGGGTTGAAGGGTTTTTGGTGGTTGGGTGGGGGTTGGGTTAAAGGTTTTTTGGTGGGAGGTTAAGTGGGGTTTTTGGAAAGGTGGTGGTGGTAAAGGGGGTTTTTGGTGGTGGTAAAGGGGGGGTGGGGGTTTGGGGGGAAGGAAGTGGGTGGTGGGGGTTTGGTTTTAGGGTGGGGGGAAGGAGGGGGTTCGGGGAAGGGGTTGTGGTAAAGGAAATTGGGGTGGGGGGGAGGTTTTTTTGGTGGGGAGGTTTTTGGTAATTGGTGGGTTTGGGGGGAGGGGGGTGGAGCGGTGGAGGTTTGAATGGACGGTTGGAAAAGGTGGGGGGGGTAAGAACAGACCGGGGGAAAGCGAAGCCCCATCTTTCTACCACCAAAACCAAGCAAAGGAAAAGAAAAAACAAAAGGGGTTTGAGAGAGAGAGAAAAACCAGAAGGTAAAAACAAAAAAGAGATAAAGGGAGAGTGAAAACGAGAGAGAGAGACAGAGGAGAGAGAAAAGGAGATAGAGAGAGAACAGAGGAAAGGGGAAAAAAAGGGACAAGATAAAAATTAGGGGACAACAGAAAGAAAGAGAAAAAAGAGAGCTAGAAGAGAGTGAAGAGAAAAGAGAAAGTCAGAGAGATAGAGAAGAGACAAGGGGTAAAAAAGAGAGAGAAGAAAAAGGGGAGAGAAGAGAAAACAGAGAGAGAGAGAAGAGAGAGAGAAAAGAGACGCACACAGAAAAGCCCAAAGAGAGAAAAACAGAGAAAAGAAAGAGAGAGACAAGAGAGAAAAGAGAAAAGAGAGAGAGAGGGGAAGAGAGAGAGAGCCCGAGGCAGAGACAGAAATAGAGACAGAGAAAAACCAGAAAAAGAGACAGAGACAAAGAGGGAAAGAGAAGAAAAAACAAAAAGGGGAGAGAGAAAAAAAAGGGGAGAGAGAGAGAGGGAGAAAGAGAGGAAGAGAGAGAGGTAGAGAGAGAGAGAGAGAGGGAGAAAAAAAGGTAGAGAACGAGAGAGAGAGAGAAAAGAAGAAATTGGGGGGTGGCCCCCTTCAGGCTAAAATCCAGGGGGGAGCAAGCCCCTCGGGGTTGGGGGAAAGGCACACCTCCCCCCACCCCCCCCCCTGTAGGTGTCTGCACTGACAACAAAAAGCAGCGGGAAACCCAACACGGGGGTTTGTCCCTGGGTACACCTGGCCCCTTCCCTGTCAGCCCAGTGCGGGGAGGGCCCTCCCCCCGTCCTCTTCCCCTCCCGCCCACCATTCATACCCTGCCAGAAGATTAGGCCTTGGGTGACCTTTTCCTCCCCGAATAATTATTATAATGTAAAAATGATGATGTGCTGGGGAAACCCAAAGAAAGGCCCCTTGTTGTTAATAAAAAATTAAAATAAAAAATAATAATAATAAAAAAAAATAATGATGATGATGAAGATATAATGATGATGATAAAAAAATAATAAATAAAAAATAATAATAAATAATAATATTATTTTTATTTTTAAATGTAGGGAAAAATTTATATTTTTTGGGGTTTTGAGCAACTTCCCCAGTAAAGGGAGATTTCCTTTTCAAATTGGGGGTTGTGCAGAAACCGTGAGGGATGATTTCCCTTAATTAAATGTTTCCTGGGGTCCCTAACATTTTAAATTTAAATGGGGGGGTCTTTTGCTATCCTGGGGGTAGCTTAGAGCCAGCCTAGCCCTCTCCCCTCTCTCTCCCCCTCTCTCCTCTCTCTCCTCTCTCCCCCTCTCTCTCTTTTAAACTCTCCTCCCCTCTTTCCATCTGGAGTTTTTTTAAATTTGTTTATATTGACTTACAACTGGTGTGAACCCGGGTGTTTTTTTAAATTTCTATTCTGTTTTCTATTTTAAAAAATGAATAAACACAAAAAGTCATAACTTCTGGTCGTCAGGGGTGTCCCCTTTTACAAATGATTTTAATAAAGCTTTCTTTCCCTTTTTGCTTGCCAACGATGTTGCCCTTGATTCAGAAGCATTGGTTGGGTTGCAAACCCCGTCAAGTTACAGAAACGCTTTTTTCTTGCAACGAAAGTAAGTATGGCAAAAAAGCAACATTGTTTTTTTTAAAAAGGGGGGGGGGGGGCTTCTTCTGAAAGAGAAAAAAGGAACATATAAAAGGACTTTTTTGAGCCTTTTAAGTAAAATGGTATAAATATTTTTTTTAATTTATTTTTCTAGAATTTGGGATTTTTAAAAATTTTGTATGCAGGGATCTTCCCAGTAGACCCAAATGTGGGTTTTTTTTGTTAATGAAAAATTTTAAGCGAAAATTAAAAAATGAGTCCCTTCCCCGCATTTTTTTAAAAAATATTTGAAAACTAAATTTCAGCCTGCTCTTTAAATGGATCAAAATTTTTGGGGAGCTTGTAGGCCTGCTGCTGCTTTACCCCGGGAAAAAAATTAATTTTGTTTGCATTAAGAAATTTTTTGGAGTATCTCCAAAAACCCCCCAAATTACCTTGTATTGGGGGAAACAGCTATACCCCTTTGGGGGCATTTTTCTCCCGTTAAATGAAATTAGATTTTGGTTTAAAATTAAAAAAACCACAGATGGATACACATGGGCTACCTTTTAAGGCTTAAAAATGCTGTTTGATTTGGATAATGGGGGAAAAAAGGAAAAACGGCTAAAAATTTTTTAAGAAAAAAATTTGGGTTTAAAAATAGGGCCAGGGAAATTTTTTTTTGAAAAAAATTAAGGTTTTTTAAAAGATGTAAAAGCAAAAATTCGTTTTTTTTAACAGAGAGGTGGTTAAAATGTCTAGGGCCGTTTGGAATTTCATGTTCAAAATAGGGTTTAGTTTTAAAATTTTAATAGACTGTTCACAAATTTTAATTGTATACCAACCTACATGTCTTTTAATATTAAAATAGACACATAAAGCGTATCATGCCCAAAATTTCAGTTTCCCCCCGGTTTTTCGGATAAAATTTGCCAAATTAAAAGGGCCATAGGAAATTAAATGGTAGAGTTTTAAAAAATTTTCCATTGTGTAATTTTTCCAAAAGAAGAGAGGTTCTTTTTGGACTGTCTTGCCCAAGAACAAAAAAAGAAAATCAAGAAAAATTTTTAATTCCAGGAAAAAGTCTTTTAACCATGCTTTTAAACTTCTTTTTGGGGTAATTCAGCAAAAAATAAACACTTTTAAAGAGTTTAAAGCATATTTTGTACAAACCCTTTTTAAAAGGCGAAGTGAGTGTTTTGAAAAAAATTTTAATTTTGAAAATGCTGTCAAATTGTTTTGTAAAAACCCCTTTTGGGGGGCCCTTGGCCCTTTATGCATAAATATCGAATGGGGTTTCGGAATCGGAATCCTCTCTTTCCCCGTTAAGACCCCAAACCTTGAGCAAAAAAAAGGCCTGTTTATTTTAAAATCATGTCTGGTTTAGTCCCCCTTGTTTTAAAAAATGGCCGAAACACCGGTATTAAAAAGATCCCTCTTTTTTTCTGTTTGGTCTAATGATCATACTCATACCGCTTTACAACACCATTTTTTATTTCAGGAGGAGATCAACACCAAAAAGGGGATTGGCACCCAAACAAAAAAATAAAAAAAACACTTTTTGGGGACGACTACCCTCTGACTCAAAACTCGGGGTGATTTTAAACCCAAATTTTAAAGTATTTGGAAATTTTTAAAAAAATTTAGCAAACCTTCCCCCCTCACCCCTTTGGGGTCTCTAGTTTCCCTTTTTCCCAATATGCAGGGTGGAGTAAACACTGTAAAAAAAAAAAGCAATTCTCATTTGATATTTTTTCCCAAAATTTTCTTGTGACAACCTGGTATTGCTCTATTTTCCTAAATTTAAAAAAAACAAGTAAACAGTGCTTTTTTTTTCATACTTTAAAAAACGTTGAAAATCACAACATTTTTTTTCCGACACGGAAAACCCCACTCTATATAAGCTCCCTACAAAACCCCCCAAAAATTAATAGGGGTGTGCAGCCAATAGATTGTAATAAATTCAACACCATGGCCAAAAAAAGTGGGGGGCCCCCTCCCCAAAATTTGACTATTTAAACCCGCCCCAAACATTTTTTGGGAAAGTTCTTTAAAGGAATAAACATTTCAAACCTTAATTTTTTATAAGAAAACCCAGTTTTTTTCCGGGTTCTTTAAAAAGGGCACCCATGCCATCTTATAAATTTAATGTAGGGATGATATGAATATTTTACTTTGTAAAGCCACTAACAAATTATCCCTTTCTTTTCAATCAGGGAAAGTGTGTTTTCCCTACTCCAAACCCCACATCCCTCCCCACGTCGTTTTTTTTTCCCTTTTCCTTTTTTTGCCCCACCCTTTCCTTCTCTTTTCGTCCCTTTTCCTCTCAAATGCCCCCCCCCCCCCCCCCCCTTTCGCCTAGTTTCTGTCTGTCTGTTTGCCCTGTTTTCCCTAAACTGTTTTGTCCTGTCCCCTTTCTCCCTCCCTGCCCCTGTCGGGTCCTGTCTGTCTGTCTTTTTTGTCTCCCCCTTTTCCCCTTTTCTCTCTCTTTTCTCTCCCCCCTCTCTCTCTTCTTCTCTCTTTTCGTTTCCCCTAAAAAACCTCTTCCCCTTCAAATTTCTTTTTTCAGAATTCTTCTTCAGAATTCTTATTTTTATTCAGAATTCTTCTTCCCTTCTTCGGTTTTTCCTCTTCCTTGAAATTCTTCTTGGAAATTTTTTCTTTTTCCCCCCTTTCCCTTTTCCCTCCTCCTCACCCCTTGTCCTCGCGTCCTCCCCAAGTAAAGCTTTTTCTGTCCTCACTGGATTTTTGGTAGTGCATCATTTTTTTTGCTAGGGGATGAAACCTTGTGTATTCTCGGTATGCCTGTTTTTGTCCATTTGATATTTGTAGGTGTTGTAACTTGCAAAAAATTGTAGTTCTATTTTTTCCCATTTTCCCTCCCCCTTTTTTCCTTTTCCTTAAAACCTTTTCATTTTTTCCCCCTGTTCCTTCTTTTGCCCTTTTTCCCCGTTCTTTTTTGTTTTTTTTCTTCTTTTTTTCCCCTTTTTTGTTTTTATCCTCTACAAAAACTAATAATGAAAATACTGCACAAACCCCTTTTTTTTCCTCTCAAAAAAAAGATCATTCTTTTTCATTCACCCCCTCTCTCCATCTCTCTCTCTCCCTTCCCCCCCCTCTCTCAAAATCTGCCTGTCTATAAAACCCTTATCTCTTTTCCCGTTATTTTTTATGCATGTTTTACTTTTTAAACCCAATTCTTTAAAAATTTTTCATTTTTTGTTTTTTAAAAAAAAATTTTTGGGTTGGTTGGTTTCCCTTTTTGGAAACTAGATTTTTCCCCCCTCGATAAAAAATGTTCTTTCTTCTTTCTTTTCCCCTCCAAGCACAAAAAAGTTAAGTAAAATACAAAAAAAGCAATAAAAACACAACTGTGTTCACTTCTTTTTTTTATTCCAAAATATATATATATTTTAAAAATATAATATATAAAATATAATATAAAAATTTTTAAAAATAAAATAAAATATCATGAGGAATTTTTTAAATAAAATATATATATATAAAATAAATTTAAATATAAATATTTGGTGTTTTTTTGGGGGGGTTTGTTTTTTTTTTGGGGGGGGGGGGGTGGTTTTGTTTTTTGGGTTGTTGTTTTGTTTTGATCTTTTTGGCCTTTTTTTTTCATCTTTTTTGGGTTTTTTTCTCTCTCCGTCTTGGCATTAGCGGGCCTACCCATAGGGGGCCCCGTCGGGGCATTTCGAAAACGACAAATCATCGCCCCCTAGACTTCACAGCCCAGGGGACTAAAGCAGCCGAAGTGCATTCCGCACGGCCACAAAATACGCAGGATATGAAAACAAAGGGCCCCGCACGATCACGCACGAAAAACAGACCTGTGCTCGCACGAAACGCAAACAAAAACATTCAAAACATAAACACAAAACCGCACAAAGGGACAGCCAAATACTCAAACACATCAGGGGCGGGGGGGGCCCATACACACTTACTTTCCCTTAGTTAGGCTTACATTTTAAAACCCTACTCACACATACACACGCACGACCCCACGCACACACACACACATGACGTGTTTTAAAGAACAATTGAACAAGTAAAAAATTAACTAAAACACTTTGTCTGCAGCTTTTGGGGGAGGTTTTTAAAAAAATCTCAAGCTATAAAAGGGTTACCTGTCTAAAGCCTTTGATGGAGTAGGGGCCCCGGGGTCCGGGCAAAAAACTGAACTTTTTGGGAAATTTTTGGCAGGCACCTTGTTAAAAAAGGTTTTGGAGATCTTTGTCAGATCGCACAAAAAACCTTAGTTATTTGGGGGAGAAAAATCTTACACTAAAACAGTAAAAGCTGGTTTCCCATGGGGCTCTTCCCTTGGATCCCCTTCTGTTTCCGTTTCCCTTAAATTTGATGGGGGCAGCGACTTTAAATAAACATTTTGCAAATAAACAAGCATGCCTAGTTTTTAGAAATCCAACAATGGGAGCGAAATTTTGAACTCAGATTTTAAAGTAAAAGAAAAAAAAAAAGGGAGCAAAAAGGCTTTTGGAAATTAAATTTGATATAAAAAAGACGGGAACTGGTTAATTTTGGCAAGAGATAAACAAACCAATACCCATTCTGACTTTTAGGCACTCTAAATTTTCAGGGTGTTTTTCGTCATAAACACTTAAATTACCATCCAAAAAAAATTTAAAAATTGGATGATATTTTTTTTTTAAAAAAAATAAAAGTAAGTAAAAGTTACTTTTTTTTCTTGTTTAAAAAATCCACAGGTACAATTGAACAAAAAAACCCCACCAATTTACGGGAGTAAGTGGAAATTTTCTTTTTTAAAACAAAAAGGGAGAAATAGCCATACACGGGTTTTTTAATCAAACCCGTCCAGGCAAACCCCCAAATTATCTAACAAATATAGCCCCCCATTACTTTCTTCTCAAAATCCGTACACCGAAAAAAGACCCCCCAACAGCTTAGAATTTCAAAGTAAAACGAAACACATGGTGCTTCCCTTTTTCACCCACCCCTTTTTAATTCTAAATTTAAAACTCCCAGTGTGGGTGCAAGCTAGTACTTCTATCAGTTCATGGAACTTTCCCCTCCTTTTGGGGAAATTTAACCCTTTCCCCAAACTTTTTTTCTTTAAAGGAAACAAAAAACGGGAAAAATAAACCCTGCAGGCTTAACTGGAAAGGAAAAATCTCAACCTGATTTAAGTACCAGACTTTTAAAGGGAATGGCCCCATCTTGTGCTTGTAGCTTCGTCAGGAAATTGTCCATCAGCTTTTAAAAAACCGCAATAGTCACCCTGTTTACTAAAAAAGCATGCCCCTCATCCCAACATTATGAAAAATTAATAAAACCTGCCCTCAAAACTTACCTTTTGCCCTTTTAAAGTTTTAGAAAAAATTTTTCCCCAAAAAACCCCTAAAACAGTCACCTTCATTCCAATGATCCCCTTTCCCCCTTTTAAATTCTCCCCTATCCCCCCAAACCCCACAGTACTAAAACCCAAACCCAGCCCAAACATTTGGGATACATTTCCTCGCTTTTTAAACCGAAAGGAAAATTTCTCTCTCCTAAACTTTTCTCACCTTTCTGCAGCCTTTGACTCTATAGACATACCCAATTTCTTCTTTCTCGTCCCAAAATAAGTTTGGTATTAATTGCCCCGCCCAAAACGGGTTTTTTTCAAACCTCAAAAGACCTTTCCCCAGAAATTATCTAAAAAAAACCTCAAATAAAAACCCTTTTTAAAACCCGGGAATGTGGAGTCCCACAGGGATCATTCTGGCCATGTTCTCTTTAAATCCTAATGTTTCCACTCTCACATATAAAAAAAACCACCATCAAAATTGGTCACCATTTTTTTCCCCCCAAATGATACCAGCTTCAATGCAGGATACGGTTAAAAATTTTCCTTCCCTCCTGACAAATTTTCCCCAACGCCTTCAAAAATTTAAAAAAACGGTTTACTAGGACAAGACAATTTAAATGCGAAAAACCCGGGGAACCCCAAACCCCCATGGGGACCGAACATAAACTTTCCCATCCAAGCAACTTCAATAAATTCGGCAATCCCGACAGTTTTTTTGGGCCCAACTCTGGAATATTTAGGTTTTATTTCCCGGAAAAACACCCTCTCTTTTAAAACATTAATCACCCCGACCTCCATCTTGCTACTATTAAAATTTGGGGAAGGGCCCGCAAACCGAAATTTGCAAGTATCGCCCCACTGGCCATTTCCCAAGCTTGTCACATCTCTCATTTTTTTCCTTTAAATTATTGTAATTCTTTTTTGGCTGGCCTCCCAAAGCATCATCCACCCACCCTCTTTCAACCCCTACAAAACTGGCAGCTCGACTGGTCCAAAAAAAGAAAAAATCTGAACACTTTGACCCCCCTCCTTTTGCGACCCTCTTCATTTTGGGCTACCTGTCCTCACGAGACTGAATATAAAACCAATACCCTATTATTCCCAAAAGTCTTCACAACTTGCAAAAAACCCCTTTTCTCTGGGAGCTGTCTTCACCTGTACCTCCATCCCGTTCCCTTTTTCTCAGCTGCAGAACTTTTTTGCTTTTGAACACCCCCGAAACAAACAAACTACTGTTGGGCCCTCCCCTTTTTCTCGTTTCTGGTCCATCCACCTGGAATGAACTTCCTCTTTCCCTCCCCAAAAAACCTCCTTTGATACCTCAAATCCACCCCCAAAAAGCATTTTTCCTACCTGACACTTTCCCCCCCATAACGTCCCTACTTTTCAAAACATCCTTCATATCCTAAGTGTGTTTGCGGGTGTGTATTTGTGTGGTGTGTGGGTGTGTTTGTGTGTGTGGTGTGTGTGTGTGTGTGTGGGGTTGTGTGCGTGGCCCCGTGTGCACGTGCGCGTGCCCTAAATTTTAAATATTTTTTTATTTTATTTAGGAAATTGCAAAGGGGCAAAAATGATTTGATGATTTGTTTGTTTTACAAGATTCACGCTTTTGTAAATTCCCTATATTAATTAAAATTTTTTATTTTTTATTATTATTAAAATTTTATTTAAAATAATAAATAAGTTTAAAACCCAAACGGAGACATCTGATAATTTACAAAATATCAATGTTTTTTTTTATTTTATCATCTCAGGGGTTCTTTGTTGTTAAAGTTTGTGTAATTCAGCCAAACTGCCTTATGTTTTCCCCAGCTTATTCCAAAAAATTATTTCAAATTTTTCAGAGTTTAAAAAAAAAAAAGAAAAAAAGGCAAGAAGTTTATCGATAACATATTTTCCCAATGTTCTGAAAAAAGTCACACTGTTTTTAAAAAAACCGAAACTTTTAAAAGAAAAACAAAAAGGGTAGGCTTTGGGGGCCCACATATGAAAGCTCCCTCCTCTCTCTGTCTCTCTCTTTTGTGTCCCCCCCTTTCTCTCTCTTCTCTTTCCCTTTTTCTCATCCCCTCTCTCTCCCCTTTTCTCCCTCTTTTTCTCTCTCCTCTCCCCTCCCTCCATCTCTCTCTCTCTCCTCCCCTGGGTTTTTTTTTTTGTTTTTTAAAAGTTTTTTTTTCCTTTGTTTTTACTGGGGTAAGTGTATGAGTATTGGGCCCCTTTTTATTAAGAAGTATCCCTACGGGTTTGGGAGGTGTAACCCCAAAACACTTTAGTGCTTATTCATTAACCTCGAAATTAAAAAAATTTGTCCCTTGTCATTCTCTCTCCCTCTCTCTCTCCTCTCTCTTTTTCTCTCTCCCCTCTCTTTTCTCTCCCCTCTCCTCTCTTTTCTCCTCTCATCTCTCATCTCTCCCCTTTTCTCCTCTCTCCTCCTTTCTCCCCTCTCTCTCTCTCTTTCCCTTTCCCCCGCCCCGAACACACCCAAACCCACAACACAAAAAACCCCCGACACACACACACACACAAGCCACACACACACACACACACAACACAACACCACACACACAACACAAACACACACACACACACACTCCCCCTCCCCCCTCCCTCTCTCCCTCTCTCCACGTAAAGTAAATTTGGGGTTATTTTTTATTAAAAGTTAAAACCTAACGGTGCGGGGGCTGGGTGTAAAAAAGCACATGTGGCTTATTCATTATCCTCGAAATAAAAGAATTTGTATGTCATTGTTTATTTTTCCACAACCACCCCACCCCCAACCCCCCGAACACACAAATAAAAAAAAAATTTTTCTCTCCCCCTCCCCCCTTTCCCCTCTCCTCTTTACCTACTCCTTCCCCCCACAACCCACCCACCCCCACACCCACACACACGACACCACAGACCACACCCACAAACCCCACCCACACACAGACACACAAAACGGAGACCCAGAACACACAACAACCCCAAAACAAGAACACTCCCGACCAAAAGAAAACAAAAACACACAGAAAAACACCCCCACAAAAAAAACGCACACAAAACTGACAAAAGACACACATTTACATACACACACACAGAAAAACCCGGACACAGACACACACAGACACACAAAACACACAAAACAACCACAAACACACACAGAAAAAACACAGACAACACAACACACACACACAAACACACCCCACAGACTGATATACAGAAAAAAATTTTAAAATTTTTGGGAAACTTTCATTCTAACCCAAAATTTTTTGGGTTTGGGAAAATCGTAGAAAAAATTTTTCCCTTATGTACAGATTTAAACTTTAAAAGCTTTCGGACAAAATACGTGAAAAATGTAAAAGTATTTTTGGGGAGAAGAAAAACCCAAAATCGTTTCAAATTTTTTATTTTGATTGTGGACATTTTAAAAACATTTTTTTCCCCTTAAACCCAAATTTTTCACTGGAAACAGATTTTTGGGCTGAACCCTTTTTTTTCTGTTTTTACAAATTTTGTTAGGAATTTATAAGAAGTCCGATTAAAATTTAGTTTTTGTAGTAAGTTAAAAGTTAATTTTTTTTAAGTACCGTTACTGACACTTTTTCTATTTTTTGTTTAAAATTTCCCTTTTTTCCCTCTAAAAACACTTTAAAATTTAATAGACCCTTAAAATGAAGAAAATCACACACACAGACACAAAACACAGACACACGCCAAAACACAGACACACAGACAATCCCACCCCAAAGGCCCCCCCCCCCCCCCAACACACACACACAGACACCCCCCCCCCCCCCCCACACAGACACAGACAAAACACAGACCCCCCCCCCCCCACACACACACCCAGACACCCCCCTCCCTCCCCTCCCCCCCACAAACCCCAACACACACACCCAGACACCCCCCCCCCCCCCCCCCCACACAGACACAGACACCCCACACACAAAAACCCTTCCCCCCAAATTACAAAAACCCCCTCCCTTTAAACCCCCAACACCCTCCTTCTCTCCCCGCTGCCCCCCCCCCCCCCCACCCCCGTCTAATATCACAAAAAGGAAAAACTTAAATGAATTTTTAAAACCCCCCCCCTAAAACCCCCCCCCCCCCCCCCCCACAAACACACCCCCACACACACCACGCGCTCGCGCGCGCCCCAACACAAAAACACACACACACACACACCCCTGTAAATAACGGAAAAAGAAGTTGACTTGGACCCGTGACACTTTCTGCGATTGGTTGCCCCCTGGGCCCCTTTAACAGGGCCCAAACCCACCCAAACCCCTCCAGCGGTGATCCCACCTCTGCTTTCCTGAAAAAGACAAACTTCTTCTTCTTCTCTTCCCTTGGGGGAACGCTCAGACAAACAACTATTCTGTCCCAAAAAAATGAAAAAATTTCTTGCCTGCCGTGAATAGCCTACAAGTCAAACCTAGCGCATCTGACTTCCCGTTGGGGGAGAGAAATTTTTTTCTTTAAGTCTTTGTTGGGGAAAAAGGGAGGGGAAAAGGGCCAAGAAAGGGAGAAAACAGACAAGGAGGGGGTACAGAAGAAAAGGAACAAGGCCGAAAACAAAAGTTTAAAATTAAAAAAAGAAAAAATCCCGACACAAAAAAAAACCAGAAGGTGGGGGGCCCCTGATACAGGTAACAGCTGACTATTTTGGGGGTAAAGGTGGACTAAGGGACGCGCCTGCCTAGAAAGCAAAAAATCCGGGGCCGAAGTGTGCCGTGGTTTTGGGAAACAGTTTTTTGGGCCCAAACTTTTTTCCCCCCTCCATTTCACCATGAGTGGTGATCTGGGTTTTAGCTTTGGGTGAGGGGATAAACCAAGGGTCCCGTGTGATAAAAACAAAATTATTTTAGCACCCGTAAAAAACACACCCCAACAAAAGGAAATTGTCCCTGGCAATTTCTTTTAGAAAAAGCCACTCTGATAGGGAAAGGGAAAAACAGTTGCAGACAAAAAAGGAAAAAAAAACAGGGGTGCTGCCCTTGTGGGGACGCGCTTTTTCCTTGGGAGAGCAGCCTAATTTCGCGCAGAAAACAGCTGTGACTTTAAGGTTTTGGGATTGACAGAAACAAAAAAAATTTTTTAAAACTTTTAGGGTAACTCAAAATTTAAAAAAGAAAACAACAAAGGGCAAACAAATATATGAGAAAAGAGAGGGGGGGGAGAGACAGAGATAGACAATGACCCGAGACAGACCAAAATACAAAAGAGAAGGAGAAACAAAGCAAAAAGATAATTGGGAAAAAAAATATTAAAGCTCCAGCGCACTGTGATTTTCCCCGCCCAAATAAAAACAATCCACAGCAACAACAAAAAACCAGTTTCAATAGTAGAACCACTGCTTTTCAGGGAACAACAAAACCACAATAAAATGGGGGGAAATTTCATACATCATTAAAACCAAAACTAGAGAATTTAAACCCCAAACCCCACCCCCCCAAAAAAATGCTAATTTTGTTAAAATAAAAGGTAAAAGGAAAAATAAAGGTGTTCCCATAACCTATGTGGCGTTTGGGGGGAGGTTCAGGGACTTCACTTCTCCAGGGGCCAAACCTTTTTTAAAGTGGGGCCTATCCCCCTTTCTCCCCCGCCTCTTTAACCCTTCCCCGACTCCAAAACGAGGGCATAATCCTTTACAGCTGGGTGAATTTGGGGGGCATTAAATGGCCAAGGGGTGCATACTTTTCACCCTTTCCCCTTTGTAAACCCAAAGCTCAATGCTGCTTAACCTTAACTTTTGGGGTTTTTGCAAGGCCTGACCATAGATTATCTCAACACAATCTTTTTAATACAACTAAAAAAAAAACAGTCCCAAGGGCAGACCCTTGTGGAAAACCCCTTTGAAAACAATTTTTTAGCAGATTTTTTCCCCCTTAAATTTTTTTTGCTGATATCGAAAGGGAACATGATTTGAACTTTAAAAGTTGGGGGGTTTTTTGGGATAATCAAATTTTCTACTTAAAATTGGGGACATCTTTTCAATAAGCCTACCCTTGCAAAAAGATTTCGACAAAGTCCACAAACGAAACCGATCAGGTACCTTTTTAATTTTCTTTGGGGGTAAAAACCTCTGAACCCCAAATGATTGCAAAAAAAAAAGAAATTTTGAGCCACAGGGAAAAGATTTAATTTTTTGTGGCCTAACTAAAAACCCAAATCATATTTTGTAAATCAAGACAAAGTCATCAGTCTTCAAAAGGCGAATTTTCCCCTTTTAAACCCCAAGAGAAATATCTCAAAAACACACAAACAAAACAACACCCCAAAAACCCCTTTGTCCCCTCTGACTCTGTCTATAAAATGCTTTTCCCCCTCCCCCGAAATGTTAAAATTGACACCAAATTACAACAAGGAGGGAAAAAATGGACCCCCAAAAATAGGGAGAAAACCAGGGAAAAAAGAACTGCTGGCCAACATCTTGACGACGACTTTCCCCTTGCTGTTATGATTTCAATTTTGACTGGTCAAATGTGCTCGACAATAAAAACTAGTAAAGCTACCAACATTTTTTAGAAAGATGGAAGCTTAAGGCAGCGTGAGCCATGCTTTAATAAAAAAATTTGGGGAACACTTTTAAAATTTGTCCCTGCGCTTCCCAATGTTTTCTAGGGGTTTTTGGGGGGGAGGGTGAAAGCGGGGTCAAAAAAAAACCCGAAGAAGAAGAATAAAGGGAAAAAAGGAAGGGGGAAAAATTTCTGTCCCAAACCACAAGGGGTAAATTAAAAAAATTTGATTTGGACAATGGTTTGATCTATGGGTTTTGACAATGAATATCTGTGGTTTTAACAAAGAAATCTGTGGTTTTTGGGCCAAAATTGATCTTTAACTTTGGAAAATATTTAAACTGGCTTTTTGGACAATAGTTGATCCAAAGGTTTTTGGAAAATTAAAAAAAATCTTGGTTTGGGCAATGAAAGATCTGGGGACTTGGGGAAAAGAAAATTTCCCCCTCCTCCCCGCACATGACAAAAACCCCAGGGGAAAAAAACCCGGCCCCCCTTCTCATCCCAAACCCCGTAGGGACGCACAGAAGACGGAAGAAATTACAAACAGAAAAGACCAGGGACCTTTTCCCCCATTCTTTGCCCTTTTTGTGGTTGTGGATGGGCGTTTTTCAAATTTTAAATTTTTTTATTATATCCCTTTAAAAACCGAGAAATTCCGATGGGTCCCCTGACCATACATTTTAAAAAAATACACATTTAAAAAATCATATAAAAACACAACACACAAAACACTACCCAAAAGCAGCACCCCACCCATCATAAGATAAAAAATATTTAAAAAACACCCCCAAATCAGAAGACCCCAGCAAGACATAAAAAAAACCCCCCCACCCCAAATATAAACACTAGTAAACCCCTGTGCCACCCAAATAAACCCCTGCAAACCCCCCACTTTTTACACAGCCGCACAGCACACAAACCCCACACAACACACATACACACCCATACCCACACACACAACACACACACACATACATACACACACACACAAAAACCCCCCACACACCCAACACAACACACACACACACACACCCCACACAAACCCCAACACCCCCACACCCCCCACCAACCCCCATACCCCACAAAAACCCCCACCCACACACACACACCAACACAAACCCAAAACAAACACACACCATGCATACACACACACCACCCCACACACACCCCACAAAACAAACACCCCCACAAAAAACCCCCACACACACACACCCCACACACCAAAAACCCCAAAAAAAAAAAAAAAACAAAAACACTGAAAAAACAACCCCAAAAACCCCACACACACCCCCACAAAACAAAACACCACACACCACAACACACAAAAACCCCCACCCCAGCAACCCCACACACACACCACACACCCCACCCAACACCCACACAACACCACACACCCCAAAACACAACCCCACACCCCACCACACACAACCCCCTACACCCCACCACACACACAAAACACACACACCACCAACACCCCCAAAAACACAAAAAAAACACACACCACTACACCACACACAATTCCACACACCACAACCCCACACCCAAAACCAAACACACACACCCCCACACACCACACACAAAAACCACAAACCCCCAAAAACCCCAAAACCAACACACCCCACACCCCCCACACCACACAAACCCCACACACACAACACAACACCACACACCACACAAACCCCAAAAAATAACACCCCACCCCCAACACAAACCCCCACACACAACTCACCAACCCCCCACAAAACACCCACTAAAAAAAACCCCCAAAAACCCCAAAAAACCCCCCAAAAAACAAAAACAAACCCCAAAACACAAACCAAAAACAAAAAACCAACCCCTTTTTACCAAAACAACTTTCCCCAAACCCCAAAACCCCACCACACACCACCCCCCCATACCCCCACCCCCATAAACTCAACCCCCACCAAAACAACTGGGAAAAATTTGGGCCCCCCCAATTTTAAAAGGGGCATAACCCCAAAGGTTAAAACATGTTTAAATTTTCAAAACTCAATGGAAAAAATTATTGGCTTTCCCCTGGTTCAAAACAATACCCCCAAAAAAAACCCAGGCCTTAAATGGTAATCCCTCTTTTGGGTTCCAAAAATTTTAAAAAAACAAAAAGAAACCCCCCTCCAAACCCCAAAAAATACCCCCCCTTTACCTTTCCCCCCTAACCAAGGAAACCCTTTTTCCCCCTTTTTAAACCCCTATAAAAAACAAAAAACAAAATCAATTGGGCGACAGGGTTTCCCCCCCAAGTTGGTTGAGGTGGCCGGGGGGATGGGGGGGGGGGGGGGGGGGGGGAGGGAAGGGGTTAAAGGGGGTTAAGTGTTTTAAATGGGTGTTTTGGTGGGGGGCAAACGAGGGGGGGAGGGTTTGGGGGAAATTTTGGATGAAATAGGTCTTGGTTGTTGAATTGGGGTTATGGGAAGTTTTTTTAAAAAAAATTTAAAAAATATTTAAAGGGGTTATGGTGTCCCCGGTTTTGGTTTTGGTGGGGTTGGGGGGGGGGGGGGGGGGGGGGGGGGGGGGGGGGGGGGGGGGGGAGGGGGGGGGGGGGGGGGGGTTTTAAAAGTGTTAAATTTAAAGTTTTAAAATTTTAAAAGGGGGGTTATGGTTTTATCCCGGGGGTATTAATCTTTTAGGGGGGAATTTTTAGGGGGTATAATTAAGGTAGTTATCCTTGGGGTTTTTTGAATATTTTTAATTTTTTTTTTTTAAAATTGGGTTTCCCAAAAAACCCTACATCTCTCTCTTTCCCTCATCTCCCTCCCCTCCAACTCTCCCAATCTCCATCTCCTCTCCTCTCCTCGTCTCTCCTCCCTACTCCACCCTCTCTCCACTTTTCCCAATCCCCTCTCCTCTTTAGGGGGGCGGGGTAGCCTGGTGGTTAAACTTTGGGGCCGCAAAAACGAAAACCCTGGGTTTAATTCCTGTTCAAGGGGTATTTTTCCCCCTGGAGTTAACATAATAATAATAAAAAATAAAAATGGGAATTTTATATACGCTTTAAAACTTGTAAAGCAACAAATCCAAAGCGCCAGATTTCATTTCATACCACTTTAAATTTACGGCCGTTTTTTCTCCGGGGAAAAACGGGGGGGGCTCCCCCCGGGGGGGAGCGGAGAGCCCCCGTCCGCCCCAAGCGCAGCGCCACCCCCTTTTTTTCTTTTTTAAGTCCCGCAACTGTATTTTTTTTTCCCCATCAAGGGCTTTTTTTCTAAAAATTTTTTCCCAGGGGCAACTCTCTTGTTGCCGGGGTTCTTTTAAAAGTGGGGCTAAAATTTTAAAACGGTTAACACCACGGGAAACCAACTCGGTTTATCGTCTCATCCGAAAGGGCTTGCGGGGCCCCAAACCCCCCTCATGGTCTAATGGAAAGGGGAAAAAAATTTTTCCCGGGCCCAAACAGGGTAAAAACCCCCCGCACCCTTTAGAAACCCGGCTTTTTTCCCTTTTTAAACAGGCGCGTTACCTCTAGACCACCGAAAAAACCAAACACCAGTGCAGACTCCATAATCCCCCCAAAACTTTCCCTTTGGAAGGAGACTATAAACCGAGGCCCCGGGGTGCGAACGCACGCAGAACGTTCCCTTTCCCCCAACATTCCAAACCGTTTCCCTTTTTTGTAGGAAAGGACATTGTGTGCTTGGGGGAACAGATGACAAAAAAAAACAAATCCCCCATAAAAACCCCGGGGACTGGGGGTAAAAAAACACAGTTTTGCTTAATTTTATTATCCCCCGAAAATAAAAAGAATTAAAAAAAAAAAAAAAAATAAAAAAAAAAAAATCCTCTCTCCCCCTCTTCCTCTCCCACCTCCAACCCTCCTCTCACCAACCCCCCTCCCCTCCTCCTCTCTCCTCCTCTCCCCCACCTCCTTCCCTCTCTCCTCCTCCTCTCTCTCCTTTTCTCTGTCCTCAAACCTATTTGCCCCCCCCTCTTCTTCCCCCCTTTTTTTTTCTGCCCCAGAAAAACCCTTTGTCCCATAAATTTTCCCCCCTCCCACCCCCCCCTTAAACCTCACCCCAACCCCCTCCCATTCACCACCCAATCCCCCCCCCACACACACCGCCCCACCACACACCCCCCACCCCACCCCCCCCCACCAAACCAAAAAACCCCCAACCCCCCCCAAACCCCCCACCCACCTCGCCCTTCCCCCCCCTCCCACAAATTTTTTTGAACCACCCCCACCCCCCCCCACAAAACCCACACAAACACACACTACCAAAAACCACCCCCCCCCACCAAAAACCCCCCACCACACATTAAAACCCCACAACCACAACCCCGCCCAAAACACAAAACAAAACACACACAACCCCCACAAAACACCCCCAACCCCCCACCAACCACCAAACCACCACCAAAACCCCCACCACAACCATCACAAAACCCTACCAACGCCCCAAAAAAAAAAAACAAAAACACAAAACACACACCCACCCCCAAAAACAACCACCACCCACCACCAAACCCCTAAAACCCCCAACCCACCACTAAAAACCCCCAACCAACCCCCAACCACCCCCACCCAACCATCCAACCCCACCCCACACCCAAAACACACACAAACACCACCCCCCACCACCCAAACCAACCACCACCCACCAAAAACACCACCAAACCCCCCAAAAACCCTCCCCCCCCTGCCCACACACCCCCCACACACACACTAACACAAAAACCCCCACCCCCAAACCCCCCTAACCCTAAAATACCACAACCCACAAAAAACACACCAACCCCCTCTCCCCAAAAAAAAAAACACAAAACCCACACACACACACAACCCCCCACCACCCCCACCCCCACCACCACTCACATCAAACCCCCAAAACCCCCCCAAGTGGCCTGCGCCCAAGTTTTTCCCCCCAAGAAAAATTAAAACCCCCCAAAAAACAAACAAACCAAAAACCCACCCCCCCCCCCCCCCCCAAAAAAA
This sequence comes from Rapana venosa, assembly GCA_028751875.1. Classification (NCBI taxonomy): domain Eukaryota; kingdom Metazoa; phylum Mollusca; class Gastropoda; order Neogastropoda; family Muricidae; genus Rapana; species Rapana venosa. The sequence goes on from CM054156.1 coordinate 33,909,604, forward strand.
CCCGGGCACCCCCTTCCCCGGGCCCCAAAACCCAAAAAAACCACCCCCCCCAAACCCCACACAAAACCACCCACGGGGGGAAACCCGTTTTTATTTCCCCCAATTCCCAAGGCCCTGAAGTTTTGTGGGTTTTAAAAATTGGAAAAAGTGTTTGGGAAAAAAAAAAAAGGGGGGGGTTTTTAAAATACCCCACCCCTTCCCCCGGGCCCCTTTCCCCTGCCCCATTTCCCCAACCCGAAAAAACCCCCCAAACCCAAAAAAATATTTGGGTTGAGGGGTAAGCCAACAGTGGGTGGGGTTCGAACCGGTTTCCCCCTTCTCCCCCAAAGGGCCGAAGCCCGGCCAACCTTTGGGTGGTCCCGTGAAAAATGGGGTTTTTTTTTTAACTACCTCCCAGGAACCAAAAAACCCCCAAAAAAAAAAACAACCCCCCCTTTTTTGTATTTAAGAAGGGCCCCTGGCACGAGTCAGCAAAGGATGGGGTTTTAAAAATGTTTTAAATTTTTTGTTGGGGGGGTTCTAGCCAAAAAAAGGTTTTTTTTTCCCCAAAAAAGTTTTTGGGTTTGGGGGTTTTTTTTAAAGGGGGGTTAAAAGTTTTCACCTTTTGGTTAAAACTTCTTTTTAAAAACCCGGAAAAAAAACAAACCAAAATTTTTTTTTTGGTAAATTTAAAACACGAGGGAAAAAGGAATTGGGGGTAAATTTTTTCTTTTTTGGAATTTTTTCAGTTTTTTGGGTTTAATTTCCAGAGTTTTTTTTTTTTTGGTTTTTTAAAAATTTTTTTTCAGACTTTTTGGAGGTTTTTTCCAGAAATTTTAGGGTTTTAAGGTTATTTCTAGAGTTTTTATTTTTTGGAAATTTAAAGATTTTTTAGGGTTTTTAAAGGGTTTTTTTTCTAGAATTTTTTAAAACCGTTTTTTAAGGTTCTTTCCCCGATTTTTTGTTTTTGGAAGGTTTTTTTCTAGAGTTTTTTTGGAGGGTTTTTTTTCCAATTTTTCCCCTTTTACGGGTTTTTTTCTAGGGGTTTTATTCGTTTTGAAAAATTTTTTTTTGGGTTTTTTTTTTTATTTTTAAAAGGGGTTTTTTTGGGTTTTGTTTTTTTCAGGGGTTTGTTAACCCATTTTTTTCTTGGGGGTTTTTTTGTCTTTGGAGGATTTTTTTTTTTTTTTTGTTGTTTTCGTTTTTAGGGAAAAATTTTTGTTTTTTCTGTTTTTTTCTTGTACTTTTAAATTTGGGTTGGTTTTTTTTTGTTTTTAAATTTTTTTGGAATTTTTTTTTTTTGTTTGGACCTTTTTTTTAGGTTTTTCCTTTTTAAAAAAAAAGTTTTTTCAGTAATTTTCTTTTTGAATTTTCTTTTTATTTTTTGGGGGTTTTTTTTTCCCCCCATTTTTAGGGGAAGGTTTTTTTTTTTTTTTTAAATTTTCCTTTTTAATTTTTGAGGTTTTTTTTTTAAGTTTGTCTTTTTGTTTTTTAAAATCCCGGTTTTTAGGGGTAATTCTTTTTTTAAAATTTTTTTATTTAAAAAGTAACCCCCCTTTGTTTTTATTTCCTTTGGTTTTCTTTTTTAATTCCATAGTTTTATTTTTTAATTTTTTGGTTTTTAGTTTTTTTGTGTTTTTGAAGGTTTTTTTAAAGTTTTTTTTTTTTGTATTTTTTTGATCTTTTGTTTATTTTTTTTTTTTTTTTTTTTTTGGTCTTTGGTTTTTTTTTCTTTGGTTTTTTTTTCGTTATTTTTCCCCTTTTGGCCTTTTTTTTTCATTTTTATTGCTTTGTGTTTTTTTGGGGGGGCAGTTTTTAAATCTTTTGGGAAGTTTTGGTTTTTGATAATTTTTTTAGGGGGTGTTTGTTTGTTTGTTTATTTGCTTTAGTGTTTTGGCAAGTTTGGTTTGATTGTTTGGTTCTTGGCCAGTTTTCCCCGTTCTTTGGTGTAGGTTTGTCCTTAGTTCTCCTGAGTTCTTTGGTATAGATTTCCCCCCTGTTCTTTGGTATAGATTCCCTCCTGTTCTTTGGTATAGATTTCCCCCTGTTCTTTGGTATAGATTTCCCCCCTGTTCTTTGGTATAGATTCCCTCCTGTTCTTTGGTATAGATTTACCCCTGTTCTTTGGTATAGATTTTGCCCACGTCCTTTGGAATAGATTGCCCCTGTTCTTTGGTATAGATTTCCCCCTGTTCTTTGGTATAAATTTCCCCCTGTTCTTTGGTATAGATTTCCCCCCTGTTCTTTGGTATAGACCCCCCCTGTTCTTTGGTATAGATTTCCACCCTGTTCTTTGGTATAGGTTCCCCCTGTTCTTTGGTATAGATTTTCCTTGTTCTTTGGTATAGATGTCTCCCTGTTCTTTGGTATATATTTCCCCCTGTTCTTTGGTGCAGAATTTTCCATGTTCTTTGGTATATATGTCCCTTGTTCTTTGGTATAGATATTCCCCCTGTTCTTTGGTATACATTCCCCCCTGTTCTTTGGTATAGATTTCCCCCCTGTTCGTTGGTATAGATTTCCCCCTGTTCTTTGGTATACATGTTCCTCCTGTTCTTTGGTATAGATTCTCCCCTTTTCTTTGGTATAGATGTCCCCCTGTTCTTTGGTATAGATTTCCCCCTGTTCTTTTGGTATAGATTTCCTCCTGTTCTTTGGTATAGATTTCTCCCCTGTTTTTTGGTATAGATTTCCCCTTTTCTTTGGTATAGATTTCCCCCTGTTCTTTGGTATAGATTTCTCCCTGTTCTTTTGGTATGGATTTCCCAACTGTTCTTTGGTATAGATTTCCCCCTGTTCTTTGGTATAGATTCCCCTGTTCTTTGGTATAAATTTCCCCCTGTTCTTTGGTATAGATTTTCCTTCTGTTCTTTCGTATAGATTTCCCCTGTTCTTTGGTATAGATTCCCCCCTGTTCTTTGGTATAGATGTCCCCCTTGTTCTTTGGTATAGATGTCCCTCCTGTTCTTTGGTGTAGATTTTCCCCTGTTCTTTGGTATAGATTTCCCCCTGTTCTTTGGTATAGATTTCCCCCTGTTCTTTGGTATAGACTTTCCCCTGTTCTTTGGTATAGATTGTTCCCTGTTCTTTTGGTATAGTTTTCCTCCCTGTTCTTTGGTATAGATTTTCCCCTGTTTTTTGGTATAGATTTCTCCTTTTCTTTGGTATAGATTTCCTCCCTGTTCTTTGGTATACATTTTCCCCCTGTTCTTTTATGTAGATTAAAAAAAATTATTTTGTCGTTTGGTAGGTATTCTTTCTCAGTTCTTTGTTAAGTTTATAATTGTGTCAAGTGATTCTTCAGAAGTTTTTGTCTAAGTTTTTGGGTATGTTGGTGTTTAAAAAAACTTGTTTAAGATTTTTGGTACACGTTTATCAATTTTTCTGTAATCTGGATTTGTTGTTTTTGTTAGTGCTTTTGTTTGGTATGTTTTTCTGCCGATTTTCAGTTGTTGGGTGGGGTTTTTTTGTAGGCTTATTTGTAAAGATGTCAGTTCCTTTAAAGGTAAAGGTGTCCCATAACCTATAAGGTCGTAGGGGAGCAAGGCGTTAGAGACCTCACTTCTCTAGGATCCAGCATAATGAGGGCGGCGCCCATCTCCTCTCCCTTGAGAGCTTTACCTACCCTGACACTAAAAAGGGTAGATACACATATTTAGCTGGGCGAACCGGGGAACTATACTGAAGCTAAAGCGCGCAAACAGTCACCCATCTACTTGGTAACCACCCTCGATGCTGCTTAACATTAGCTGCGGGAAAGCGAGTGCTCCGACCTCTGAGCTATGCCGCCCCTATCAGCTCCTTCATTAAAGTTTGTTTCCAGACTTTTCAGACGAGGAGATTATTAATTTTTTAGCCTACAAAAATATCATGTCAACATGATGGATGTTTTGGTAATAACAAATCTTGCAGTCATCAAAAGCAAAGATCTCTGGCCCTGGCCAATAGTTCTATTCCAGCTATTGGTGTCAGCAAAACGTCAAGGCCTGAATTAAAATGGTGTTATAATTCTCTGAAGTTGGAATGCGGCTACCTTTAGGGTGTGCATAAAACGGTTGCATACACAAACCTCATCATTGCTTAACCTCGGAGCTCTTGCCAAGGACAAAGCCAGTTGTTCTGCTGTATAACGTTATGTGTGGATTGTCTTCGGCCATGAGTAGCCCCTAGCAGAATGCTCTCTCCCCCGTAGCAATACCAGGGGCCTTTCATTATAAATAGTATCCCGACCTTCTGAAATTCTGTGCTAGAAATTCCATCTTTTCAATCCCTCTCTTTGTTTCTGCTTCGTTCCTTTTCTTCCTATCACCTCCTTCTTGTCTACTTTCTGCCTTCTTGGTCCATTCTCCTGCCTGTCTTTTTTTTCAAGAAAGACTTAAAAAGATTACTTCTCTCGGCTGGGGCTGACTTGTCAGGCGTTTTAGGGCAGTGCAACACAGTGTCGCTCATACTGTGACAGAAAACAATAGTTGCTGTGTGAGCGTTTGTAAATGAAGAAGAAGGAGAAGGAGAAGGAGAAGAAGAAGAGAAAAGAAGAAGAAGAAGAAGAAGAAAAGAAGAAGAAGAAGAAGAAGAAGAAGAAGAAGAAGAAGAAGAAGAAGAAGAAAAAAAAAAAACAACAACAACAACAAACAAGAAGAACAAGAAGAAGAAAAACACTCTGTATCTTCCATTTAAGCAGGAGAGAAAAAAATCGTGTGAAGTCGGAGTATGGCTGCCGAAATGGCGAGGCATTTTTTTTATGTTACTTGTTTCCCTTGGCTAGAACTGCAACGTTCCCCAATGGTGAAGTTTTTGCCAAAGCGACCGTTTTCTGCCCACCATGAAGGTAGCCACAATCCGACTGTGGGAATGGCGTCTGAACACGACACCTGTGTGCATGCTTGTTTGTTAAGGTTTTGTTTTAATTGTGATTTTTTCCCCTTCTGACATGAAATGGCTTACTTTTCAAGAAAGCAGAACAGGTTTTTAACGTGTGCTCAAGATGTTCTGCACACGTTCTCACACAGTTCCTCGGTTTACAGTCCCATCCGAGGGACTTTTGGGGGAGTGGAGTCAGCACTGAAGTGAACTCCAGGGGAAAATTCCCTAAAACGGACGTCACCGTGGTGGCTGGAAACCGGGCCGTCAGATCAGGAGCGCCATGTTCTAACCACTGGGCTACCTCGCTTCCCGGTGGAGCATTGGAAAAATGCACATGTGTACACTTTTCGTCCAGACTGTACTCTAATAGTCATACCCAGGTGTGATGAGCGAGTGAGTGGGTTGTTAGGTAGTAGACAAACAGACAGATAGACAGATAGATAGATAGATAGATAGATAGATAGATAGATAGATAGATAGATAGATGGATAGATAGATAGATAGATAGAGAAACAAAGGCAGAGAGACAGATAGATACACACACACACGCACACAAAGACAAATAAACAGAATTCTTACAAGCTAAACAAACAAAAATAATAAAACCAAACCATTTTCAACAACTCAACCCATTTTTATTACAGAAATATTTCTGAATCTGCAATGTGTGTTTGACAAATACTGGAGTTTCGACCAAAAAACAACAAAAAAACCCAAACCCTGAACTCAGTACAATAAGTCAGTCCTATTTAATGCATATAGTAGAAGTGAAAAATATTAGCTTGTGACGACAGCCATATTCATTTTTCTGCTACTTGACTTTTCACAAACTTTTCAAGACATAAAATCGTGGCGGTATTGTTTTTTAAAAAAAAAAGGTATATGGCAACCTTTTTATATTATAGCATCTTGCTAAAACCATAACGACCTTAATAATGGACTCAGTAAGAGAATGTCTTTCCCTTAATGGGGACGTTAACATTGTGAACAGATATCAAAGTGTATTTGTCTGTCTATCTGTCTATATATAGTCTGTATGTATGTATAATATAATATATATATATATATATATATATATATATATATATATATATATATATATATATATATATATATATATATATATATATATATATATATATGTGTGTGTGTGTGTGTGTGTGTGTGTGTGTGTGTGTGTGTGGTGTGTCTGTGTTTGTGTCTGTGTTTGTCTGTGTATCTGTGTACCTATGTCCTATGGTGTAATGTCATTGTAAGCGTCACGCTACCCTTTCCTTCTAAAACATTTCACTTGAACATGAACAAAACCCCTTTTTTTCTTACAAAGTTTTAATCTGCCCCAAAAAATCCAACGCAACCCAACAAACAAACGATTCCGAAACAAACGTGAAAGGATCTCAGATGGTCTAATCAGGCACAGTGGAACCCAAGCCTCCGGCAAAGCAAACGATCTAGTTTCTTCCATAGTCATACTGGCCAGATCCGTGTCCGCCTCCAGAAATCTCCGGGGGGCTTTCTAGACCCGAGTCCAGTTTCAGATGGTCCAGGACGTCTACCAGCCCTCCGCTTCCTCTTCTTCCTCCTCTCCTCACATCCTCCATCACCCCTTTCATTCCAGACTTGGATTCCTCCCCGTTCCTTACTCCGTACAGAACGTCGTGGTAGTTCCCCGTAAGTCGTTGAAGAGTTGGCGGCAAATACCGCCCTGCGCGGGAAAAGTGGGCGGCAGCGGGTGTGTCAGCTGAAAAGCGCGCGAAATTTGACATGGATAGCGCGAAAGGGTCGTAGGTCAAGGCCGTGTCACTGCGCTTGCCCAGTTGACGGTAGACGCAGCAGTGGCAGTTCTGCGAGGAATCCTGGTAGTTGCAGGAAGGGCAGGAGCATCCTGACGTCAGCTGTGACGTCAGCATCACCAGAAGGACGATGGCCATCCCAGCTAAGGAGGAGTGGAAAAGGGAAAGGAAAAAAAAAGAAAAGAAAAAAGAAGTCAGGTTTGATTTCATGTTTGATGATGTGGTCAAGGTAGTCAAAAACAAATCATCATGGTCAACAACAGCTACAACAACATCATCATTATCACAATCATCATCATCACAATCATAATCATCATCATCCTCATCCTCATCATCCTCATCTTCATCATCAACAGCAACAACAACAACTATTTACTACTACTACTACTACTACTACTACTACTACTACTACACTACTACTACTACTACTACTTCCACCACCACCACCACCACCATCACCACCACCACCACCACCACCACCACCATCAAAACAAGGAGTAGGAGAAGGGAGAGAAGGAGGAGGAAGGGAAGAGGAGGAGGAGAATGGGAAGAAGAAAAGGAAAAAGAGCAGGAGGAAGAGTGAAAACCTGCTCAAATTAATGCATCAAAAGACATTTTAAAATGTATATTCCATACCACATAAACAGCTTTTTTAATCCAGAAAACTTATCCCCCCCACACCCAACCACCCTCCCCCACCCCCCACTCCCAAAAAAGAAACAACAAGAAGCGAACAAACAAACAAACTCGACCCCAAAACAACAACAGCCACAAAATCCCCCAAACAAACACGGAAGATCTTCTATCAACAATACTAACGACGAAGACAACTATCTCACGCAAAAAGAAGACATCACCAAAACATAGGAAAAAATACGGACTCCTAGGCTCAACAACAAACAGAACTATGGAGATTTAAGTAAATAGGTAGTGCAAGAATTCTGAACTGAAGATGAATTGCCAATACGCTGTAAGTCTTCTTCTTCTTCTTCGCATTTTTCTTCACATTGTTCTTCGCATTCTTCACATATCTTCTTCTTCTTCTTCTTCTTCTTCTTCTTCTTCTTCTTCTTCTTCTTCTTCTTCTTTCTCTCTTTCTTCTTCTTCTTCTTCTTCTTCTTCTTCTTCTTTCTTCTTCTTCTTCTTCTTCTTCTTCATCATCATCACCATCATCTTCTTCATCATCATCATCTTCTTCGTCGTCGTTGTCATCGTCGAACGCTCAGACAGCAACTATCATTGTCTGTCATAGGAGCAAAACTGCGTTGGGCTGCCTTTAAGCACCTGACAAGTCAGGCCCAGCGCATCACTTTGGCATGGAAGAAAATTGTTATCTTCTATTTCTTTCTGAAAAGGTGGGAGGGGGGGGGGGAATGGACCAAGAAGACAGAAAAAAGACAAGAAGGAGGTGACAGGAAAAAATGGAGAGCAAAGCAGGAACAAAGAGAGGGATAGAAAAAGAGGGAATTCCTAGCACAGATTTTCCAGAAAGTGGGGATGCTGTTTCTTCTGAGAGGTCCCCGGCATCCCCACAGGGGGTGGAGGAGTGGGTAGTTTCCCTTTTTTTGAAGGTGGGGGGGGGGAAGGGGTTTACAATTTCAGACTTCAAGAAGGCGTTTTATATATATATTTTTTAATTTATTTATTCTTTTATATCGAGGATAATGGAATAAGCACTCATGTGTTTTTTTTACATCCAGTCACGTGTGTATGCGGTTTTGTAACTTTTGTCATCTTTTCCCACCGGCACACAATAGCCTACTCTTTCGAAAAGCGGAACAGGATTTAATGTGTGTGCAAGATGTTCTGCATGCGTTCGCACACGGGGCCTCGGTTTATAGTCTCATCCAAAATGACTTTTGGGGAGAGTGGAGTCTTGCACTGATGTTAACACCAGGGGGAAAAAATCTCCTTGAAGGGGATTGGAACCCGGGTTGTCAGATTGGGTTTGACAGAGTGTGGCACTAGGGGCCAGAGGGAAGAGGCTGGCAGGGTTCACCAGGGGCAGAGGCTGGTCAGCAGCTGACGGCTGTCTGGGCAGGGATGGGCGGAGTTTTGTTGTTATTCATTTACACCACTTTCAGTCACAGAGGATTTATCTGTGTGACATTCGGGCTGCTCTCCCTGGGGAGAGCGCGTCCCTACAAGAGTTGCACCACCCATTATTTTATTATTTTTGTTGTTCTTTTCCTGTCTCCCGCTGTATTTGTTTCCCTATCAGAGTGGCTTTTTTCTACAAGAATTTTTGCTAGACACAACTCTCTTGTTGCAGTGGGTTTTTTTTACTTATGAAATTTTTTTAAAATGTAACACACGGAACCTGGTTTCTTGTCTCATGTGTGTATGTATATGGCGCTATATAAATTCCATTTATCATTATTATTATTATTATTATTATTATTATTATTATCATTATGTGTATATATACATCTCTCTCTCTCTCTCTCTCTCTCTCTCTCTCTCTATATATATATATATATATATATATATATATATATATATGTGTGTGTTTTTTTCTGCTTGTAAGGGAGAGAGGGGTGGGGGTGGGGGTTGGGGTTGGGAGGAAGGGGGTAAGGCTAATTTAAAAAAAAGAGGCTCATAATATCAAAACATATCCAGTGTGATATGCAGACTTCTAATCATCATCACACAAACAAAGTTCTAATTAACTGCTCATAATACAAAAACATATCCAGTCTTATGTGCAGACTTGTAATCAACATCACACAAACAAGGGTCTAATTAACTCTGTAACATACAAAGTATCATTGTTGTTGTTGTTTTTTATAATAGTGGTTTTACTTATCTGTCTTGGCCCATGCCAAAAGCTGTGTCAGTTATTAATGTCAGCTCCTTGCTTAGGCTTGTATTAAAATGTTATTGTATGCTAAAATGCTGTGTCAGTTATTGATGTCAGCTGATTGCTAAAGCTTGCATTAAAATGTTATTGTATGCTAAAATGCTGTGTCAGTTATTGATATCAGCTCCTTGCTTAGGCTTGCTTAGGCTTGCATTAAAATGTTATTGTATGCTAAAATGTTGTGTCAGTTATTGATGTCATCTGATTGCTGAGGCTTGCATTAAAATGTTATTGTATGCTAAAATGCTGTGTCGAAATTACCTTCAGCCACGACAAGCTCCTAACATAACAACCTGCACACTCTTTTTAAAAAGGATAGGAAAAAATCCTCTGAATTCGGAGTATGGCTGTCTATAAACTATGGCAGGCTACTTCAAAAACAGTCATACAGGCAAAAGTTCTCATTCAGTGTTGCAATTTCAATCTCACAGTGATTCCTAGATGGGGATGAGATGTGTCAAGAGTGTACATTTTGGGCGACCCTCAGAGTGTTAATCTGGGGAACACACAACAACAACAACAACAACAACAACAACGACTGCAATAACTGATCTTTCTGCTTCTTTGCCTACATTGTTTTGAAACCTGTTGATGAAAAAAGCCCTGATGTTTGGAAGACTATTGGCCTGCACAGCTTTGATCACCTGGATAAGAGAAAATGAACCGTCTCCATGTTCAACAAGCCCCGATTAAATTTTCGGGCAGACCACATCCAAAACATAACGCATGCCTTTCCCTTCTACCAAGATTTACATTTTTTTGTTATTTATTTATTTGTGTCTGCCCTGATGGGTGTGGCTTATTTTACACCTAGTATTAATTACTTCAAGTTCGTTTGCTGGTGTGGTTGATTAAGGCAAATCTTCATTCAGAAAACAACCACAACAAATGCTGCGTACAAATAAATGATTTGTTTCATTAAGGTAATAACAAACATAGTGTGATCTTTCTTAAATAAATTTTTGTTTTTACATGGTTGAAAACGTAGTAATTATGCTTTCAAGATGAAAGATACGCCTTTGGAAAGAGAGTAACAGATTAAGAAAAATCAATTCCCTGATTTTTCTGCAGTTAAACTTAAAAAAAAGAAAGATTTAATCAATGTATAAACTTATCACACAGTTCAATTCAATTCAGTTCAATTTAATTCAATCTCGTTACTATGTCACAAATACATAAATTTGTGTGGGTGACAAGCCGTACATAAAACAGTGAAGAGGAAAAACATTTACCATAGAAGAAAAACAGTTGTTCTGAAACAACTCACCAGCCATCTTCATTCCACTAATCTCCTTCCCCTTTTCAGTCTGTCTATGTGCCAACCACAGTACCGAAACTACCCTAGTCCACACCTTAAACACGTTTCTATATGCTTCTGAATCTGAAAAAATCTCCCTCCTCACTCTTCTTGACTTATCTGCAGCCTTCGACACTATAGACCATTCAATTATTCTCTCCCGTCTTCAAAAAACGTTTGGTATTACAGGCACAGCCATCGCCTGGTTGAGTTCATATCTCACAGACCGATTCCAAACAGTTGCAGTAAACAAGATTCAATCATCACCAGTCAAACTGGAATGTGGAGTCCCACAGAGATCAGTTCTTGGCCCTGTTCTTTTCACTCTCTACGCTGCTCTTCTTTCACATATAATAAATCGTCATCAGACTAGCCATAATTTTTATGCAGATGACTCTCAGATTCTTAGCAGTGATACTCCTGAAAATCTGCCTTTTCTCATAACAAATAATTATGTCATACTGCCTTCAAGATATCCAAAATTGGATGATACAGAACAAGTTACTGCTAAATGCAGATAAAACTGAAGCCATGCTTGTAGAGACCAAACACAAACTCTCTTCCATAACAACAACTTCAATAGAATTTGGCAATACATCAGTCCCTCTATTCACTGATGTGTAATATCTAGGTGTTGTTATTGACAACACACTCTTTATGCAAAAACTCATCCCCCAGACCTCCCAGTCGTGCTACTATCAGTTACCGCGTATTTAAGCAAAATCGAAAGTACCCATCCACTGATGCAACATCCAAACTTGTCACGTCTCTCATTCTTTCACGTCTGGACTATTGCAATTCTCCTCTGGCTGCCCTGCCAGAATCATCTATCTACTCCCTTCAACGTATACAAAACTCCGCAGCTCGAATTGTCCTCAGAAAGAAAAAAATCTGTGCATATTACCCCTCTGTTGCAATCTCTCCACTGGCTGCCTGTGCCACAGAGAGTAAACTAAAAGATCAGTAACCTCCGATACAAATGTCTCCACAAAACAACTCCCTCCTACTTCTGTGAATGTCTTCACCTGTACACTCCTTCGTGTTCCCTCCGCTCTGCTACAGATACCTTGTACTTAAGACTACCTAGATTCAACCAATCCACCGTTGACCGTCCCTCTTTCTCTGTTTCTGGTCCATTGACCTGGTATGATCTCCCCCTCTCTTTTCGCCAAAAGCCTATTTATGACACTTTCAAATGTAGCCTCAAGACATACTTATTTCAAATTTAAGACTTTACCCTCCTCTTTCATCTCGGAAATGTCTCTTCCTTCAACAGCCCAAATCCCATCACCCTGCCAAAGTGTATAACCTGTGTGTGTGTGTGTGTGTGTGTGTGTGTGTGTGTGTGTGTGTGTGTGTGTGTGTGTGTTAGGGACGGGATAGCTTAGCCCATAAAAAGTTATTTTAAGCAGCATCCAGCGTGGTTGTCAGTTGGATGGGTGGCTGTTTGCACGCCTTGGCTTCAGTACAGTCGCCCAGTTCATCCAGTTGTAAATGGGTACCTGTTCTGTTTGGGGTGAGGGAATATAAAGCATCGAGGGAGAGGAGATGGGCGCCGCCCTCGATACGCTGGCTCCTACAGAAGTGAGGTCTCTGATGCCTCGCTTCCCTACGTCCACATAGATTACTGAACACCTTTATCTTTGTTTTAAACACACACGTCTTTGAAATTATTTGCATCAATTTCCCTGTCTGATATATAAAATCTTTGAATTTGTCTGCATTGATTTATCTTTCAGAGATAATGTCATATTATGTGAATTTATCAGAAGACTCTGCTGCTTTTACTGCAATCATCTATGATTTCAGAAAGTGCAGTGATTGTCCCAATGACGACACTGGCAATCATCAAATCTGTTTGCAGTATTGGGTAGAATGTGTACTGCCTGGTCTTCTCCTGTACTTGTCACTCTGTATGCAGGTCTGCCCGCTGGCCTCAGCCGACACGTTCCGACTTCAGGGCAGCTCCTCAGAAAGTTGATAAGAAATAGTTTGAGATTTGGCTGATACACAAATAAAAGGCAGGAGAATGGGCTGGTTAGTTTAACAAAAGTAAGCAGCAGGAGAGAGAGAGAGAGAGAGAGAGAGAGAGAGAGAGAGAGAGAGAGAGAGAGAGGAGAGAGAGAGAGAGAGAGAGAGAGTGAGTGAGTGAGTGAGTGAGGAGAGAGAGATATATTGTAATTAATCATTTCTTCTTTTTTTTTATTGAGGATAAGGGACAAGGCACGCATGTGTGTTTTTTACATCCAGTCCCTGTGTGTATGCAGTTTTATCAATTTTGTCATCCGTTCCCTCCGGCATACAATAGCCTGCTCTTCCGTAAAGCCGAACGGGTTTTAACATGTGCGCAAGATGTTCTGAGTGCGTTCGCACACGGGACCTCAGTTTATAGTCTCACCCGAAAGACTTTGGGGGAGAGTGGAGTCGGTACTGATGTTAGCTCCAAAGTAAAAATCCTCTTGAACGAGAGTGGAACCGGGGTCAGCAGATCACGAATACATCACTCTAACCACCAGGCTATCCCGTCCCCTACTCTCGTCGTTAGAGAGAGAGAGAGAGAGAGAGAGAGAGAGAGAGAGAGGAGAGAGAGAGAGAGAGAGAGAGAGAGAGAGAGAGAGAGAGAGAGAGAGAGAGGGAGGGGGGGGGCAGAAAGAAAGGGAGTGATAGAAAAGAGGAAATTTCAAGGCCATAATTTCTAGAAGGCTATCTATACTGTTTTCAGAGTAAAATGGGTAATTTGTAGGTAATTTCTAGACAATAGTATGTCACATATTGTTCTTCTCTGACTTTGTAGATGACCCTTAAGAAATATAGTTTTCACATGATATATATATATTTTTCAAATGATTAATTTGCTGGAACATTGTTCACACTTCCACAGTATATCACGCATTGTTCCTTCCTGACTTTGTAGATATTTGGGGAAATAATGGTTTTGGCATGACAAAATATGTTTGAAATAATTAATATTTCACACCTCCACAGGCATTTTCAAGAGGTAGGGGACTGGAT
>CM054156.1:33928407-33943407 GCA_028751875.1 Rapana venosa
ATACTCTACTGTTGATCAGATCTTTAATTTGCATGCAATTGTCCAGACGTACATGAACAAGAAAGGTCGGAGCTATGTATCGCATTTATAGATTTTAAAAAAGCTTATGAATCTGTCAGACATGATTTACTTATAGGGTGCATCAAAGATCAGGGAGTAAAGGGAAAGTTCCTTGCAGCAATGTCAGCAATGTATCAAACATTATATTCATATATACGGGCAAAGAGTGAGTTTTCTGAATTTTTTTAATGCCAATTGGTGTGAGACAAGGATGTGTGTTAAGCCCTACTCTGTTTTCTTTATTTATCAATCATTTATCTGAGACCATGGGTAAAAAAGGTAAACATGGAATACAACTAGTACCAGATATCATGGAAATCTTTATTTTACTCTTTGCAGATGATGTAGCTCTTACTTCAACAACTCCTGGAGGTTTACAAAACCAACTGAATGTATTGAAATCATGTTGTGATGATTTGCAATTAAATGTCAATTCTGATAAAAGTAAAGTAATGGTCTTTAGAAAAGGAGGTTTTCATAGAAAAAATGAACAGCGGGTTAACGATAATTTCAAATTAGAAGTGGTAAATAACTATATAGATAGATAGATAGATTTAGGGTTTAATTTTACGACAAAACTTAGTGCTAAGCTGGGCACAGATTATCTTGTGGCCAAGGGAAAGAAAGCTGTTGTAGAATTAAATAGGGTTTTTCATAAATGTAAAGAAATTAAGGCTGAAACATTTTTCAAGATCTTTGACATTAAAATACAGCCAATCTTACTATATTCATCAGAGATATGTGGGGTACATAAATTGGAACATATAGAGAAAGTACACATGATGGCTTACAAGAGATTTTTGGGTGTACCATTGAAAACTCCAAATAAAATGATATATGGTGAGCTGGGTGGATATCCTCTATACATCAACTCATGTATAAATGCTCTTAGATATTGGTTTAAATTATTACAAATGAATACTGACAGACTACCATATAATGCTTATCAAATGTTGCTTGACATGGATATATCTTGAAAGAACTGTTGGGTTTCTATGATTAGACACATTTTATGTGATGCAGGATTCAGCTTTGTATGGCTGCAACAGGGTGTTGGTGACGTCAAGGTATTCTTACACCTGTTTAAGCAAAGACTAGTTGATATGTTTATCCAAGAATGGTATAGTACAATCAGAGACCGAGACAGATATGACAGTTACAGGTGTTTCAAAACAATATTTGTTACAGAAGAATATCCTCTACACTTAGATACCTACTGCTTTAGAGTTGCTGTGTCACAGGTGAGATGTAATGTTTTACCACTCAACAACAATGTACATCGATATAGTGCACAGAATCAGAAGAAACAATGTCCATTTTGTAAACCCAAAGTTGAAGATGAAAAGCATTTCCTATATGAATGTTCTGTGTATAATGATTTAAGAAATAAATATTTAAGGGATTGTGTGGATACACCTTTGCATGATCTACCTAAAGCAGAAAACAGTAGCAAAAATCACTGCCTGTCTAGATATATATTCCATGCCATCAAAACGAAAAAAAAGCTGGTTGTATTAAGATATTTACATCACAAACGAAGATACGGTTATTGTTTTGTTATGATTTTGAGAAACCATATATATGTTGATTTTTTCCAGACAAAAGGAAGGTACACTTAGATCAAAAAAGTGAATTGTGTTTGATACATATGTATTTTTATGCATTTGTGCATTGTCTTCATTATTTCTTTCACTGAAAGTGAGCTTGGTATTGTGTATGTTATCTGCTTTTCGCTCACTCTGTGGCATTGTCAATTTCTCCTACGCCAACCATGTATTATGGCCTAAGGCCGAGATACTTAAATTCCTGAGTTCTGAATTCTCTCTCTCTCTCTCTCTCTCTCTCTCTCTCTCTCTCTCTCTCTCTCTCTCTCTCTCTCTCTCTCTCTTTGCATGTATGCATGTGTTTAAAAGACGAAGTGAAAAACAGAAACGTGTAAATATTTAATTATTTAGTTATTTTATCATTTATTTTTATCTATTTTATTCTTTTTTTATTGAGGATAATGGAATAAGCACTTATGTGTTTTTTTAACATCCAGTCCTCGTGCGTATGCGGTTTTGTAAATTCAATCATCTGTTCCCACCGGCACACAATGGCCTACTCTTAGGAAAAGCCGTACAGGATTTAACGTGTGCACAAGATGTTCTGCTTGCGTTCGCACACGGGGCCTCGGGGACTGGATGTAACAATGCACCTATGTGCTCATTCATTATCCTCGAAATAAAAGAATTTGTCATTGTCATTGTCATTGTCGGTTTATAGTCTCATCCGAAAGACTTTAGGGAGAATGGAGTCTGCACTGATGCTAACTCCAGGGGAAAATATCCCCTTGAACGGGAATCGAACCCGGGTTGTCAGATTGCGAGCATAATGTTCTAACCACTAAGCTATCCTGTGAGAACTGTAAGCCTGAGTCCAAGATTTTGAGATTGTGTGTGTGTGTGTTGTTTTTTGTTTTGTTAATGTGGTTTACTACTTGGTGATATAGACACACCCCCATTCAAACCAACATCTCTCTCCCTCTCTCTTATCTCTCTTTCTCTTATCTATCTATCTATCGATCTATCCATCTACATATACATTATAGTAGAGGCCTTACTGTGGAGAACACACACATATATAATCTATATCTATGTCTATATCTATCTATCTATCTATCTATCTATCTATCTATCTATATATATATATATATATAAAATATATATATTATATATATATATATATATATATAATATACTATAGTAGAAGCCTTACTGGGGAAAAATATATATAACCTCAGAAATTGATGTGATGAATTGCTGAGAGTCATATAAAAGTTCTTGAACAGTTGCATATTTTTTTTTATTAATATCTGTTCCTCTCCTTTTAAACAGGTCAGTAAGAATTGGGCAATCAAACAATAATAGTGGGTTGAAAGTGGTTAAGAACAGCAACATGTCATACTTTTAGAGTATTTGGTATCCCATGCATTTAGCCTCAGTTTGTATAGTAACATTTCTAGTTTCTGTGAAAAAGAACTATTTTCAAAAGGCGTTTTCTTCAATTTGGAATGCAGGAGTTGTGTTTGTGTTTTGGACTCAGGAAAGCAAATCATAGAGCGCTGATTCATGAGAAAAAAAGTACTCTTGGAAATGAGCTTTGACAATTAAGTACAAATCATGATCATATCAGTGGTCGGAAAGGTAGGTCATTGTGTGTTGGTGGGAACAGACGACAAAAGTGACAAAAACGCATGCACACGGGGACTGGATGGATGTAAAGGAAGCACACAAGGCTTGTTCTGTTATTTTTTAAATAAAGGAATTAAAGCAATCTTAATAAAAGAAGGACTGAGTACATGTTTAAATAAAAGAATGAATGGACAAATATAAATGTTTATACCATTGCTATTATCACCATTGCAACATCACTCAAGAATAACTGAATAAATCCAGGGGTGCTTGCCAGAAAGTACTATTGCTTGTGCAGCTAGTCTTGAGAAAACTGCATTTAAAATATTGTGATCAATAAAACTAATAGTTATAAAGATGACATGGATCTGATATTCCTAACATAATTACGATTGTTATGTTGCAATTTAGGGAGAGAAAAATTTAGTGGTTGGCAGTAGCCCTTTATTTGTAAAAATAAAATAGTTTATGTTGGTGCTGGTTAGACCTCACTGGCAGTTTTCTCCTAACCCTTTCCTTCCTTTTATCATGCGGCAGAAATAAAACGTTAGCCAATACACAGACCCGGCTGACTGATGGTGTCCAGTGTTTTATTGCCAGGCAGGCCACCCCGCAGAGTTCTAGCCAAGCCCAGTTCCCACTAGCTGACCGCTAAGGTAAACAAACAGCTGGTCTGTTTCTGCTATCCAAACTCAGACCCGACTGGCGATGGAAGGTGATGGGAAACAGACAGCAGACAACCAGAGACTGTTTATGTTAGGAAAGCCCTAGCACCTAGTGGTGGGAAGAATGTTAGGCATGCAGCTGCATTTCATAGGTACTATAAAGACAAGTTTCAACATTTTGCATACACTTGTACTCTCTCTCTCTCTCTGTATCACACACAAGTCAAGTTAAAGCAAAAAACACTTTAATAATCTAATGAAAGACAACTACAATACTCAGAGGCACATTGATACCAATTACAAACTCAAAAAGACACAAAGAAGCTACATTTCATGTTTCTTTATCTTTTCACCATAACTTCAAATAAAAATATCACACACACACTTACCACACCCACACACCACACACACACCTACACACACACACCACCACACAACACACACACACACACACACACAACACACACACACACACACACACACACCCCACACACATACACACAGAGCACATGAGTACTTATTCCATTATCCCAAAAAAAAAGAATACACAAACACACACACACGCACGCATGTACCTACGCACTAATGCATGCACACGCTCTCTCTCTCTCTCACGCATGCACCATGCACGCACTCAGATGATGCCTGTGCACTACGCTCACACACACACACACTTGCAGGCACTCATGCGTGTGCACATGCGCTCTCACTCTCACACACACACACCAATGTAGGAGTACAGTGTTATAAAGACAATTGACTAAAAAAGACATATACACTTATTATTTACGCACTCACGTATGCACGCTCGCGCGCCAACACGCGCGCACGCGCGCACGCACACACCCAAACACACAAAAACAAACACACACAAAAGCACGCACGCACGCACCCACGAATATAGGATTACAATGACCATTAACTAGAAAATACATAGAAATTTTAATGTAAAAGATCAGACATATCTCATTAGCATGCCCATGTGTGCACATATGTACCCCTTTTCACACACACACACACACGCATGCACGCACGCACGCACGCACGCACGCATACACGCGCTAGGCACCTACGCACGGGCACATACACACACACGCACACACATACGTGCGTGCACACCAGATAACGCATACACAGACCAGTAGAGTTTGTGGACATATCATAGGCTTACACATAATTATAGTTGCTGCGCGGGTACATCTGTGTGTGTGTGTGTGTGCGCACGCGCGTATGTGCCCTGAGTAATTTTATAATATATGTGTAGATGAATATGCAAGAAAGAATACAGTGGCTTAGACATGGGAGAAGGGGATATATATATATATATATATATATTTTTATAATATATTTTATATATATATATATAATATAATAAAATATAATATATATATATAAAATATATATAATTACTCACCAATGGATGGCCAAACTGTATAACAGGATTTTACTCCAGAGGCATAATGTACCCTCCAAGTTTCACTCTAGCTTCACTGCCACTGTCTACATATTCTGAAGAAAACCTCAATGATCACTGTGCTGTTCACTGTCACCACTGTTGTAGTGTTCCATAGAAATATCCACTGGACATTGTCTATCATCTATACTGTCATGTAATAATTGTCACTGGACGATGTTCACTGACTCAGTGTTTTCAATCCAACATAAATAATTATTTCAGTGTTCCCTGTGGCGGTATTCCTGTAGCAATGTTTGCTGGACACCCTTCTCCATAATGTACAAACAACCCATTGTAATATTATGGGAACAGTGATTATGATTTCTGTTAATTTTCTTGAAGCTGAGTAAGAAAGCCACTCTTTGAAAAAAACACCAAACCCTCTCAGTTTTAAACCTCATCTCTGTCTCAGTGTGATAGTGGGTGAAGAATGTACAGAGGTCGGTGTGGGTGGGTCACTCAGTCTGTGTCACTGCCTGTATCCTTGGCATCAGGTTCTGGCAGTTTGTTACTGACTGAGGCAGAGGATGGCAGGTAATGGTAGAACCCATGATGTGCCTTTGAGACGACACTGGACGCACACAGTGACAAAAGATCCCGCTTTTTGGCGTCTGCTATGGTCTGTCTGTTGTCATACAACCTCAGGAGCACTATGGGCAGCTCTTGATGCCCCCTTCTTGATAAGCCAACCAGTTTCAGAATACGAACGCCATCATTCTCCAAGTTTGTTTTGAAGTGCATGATGTCATCAATGTTCTTGGATACCTGGATGCAAGGTATCTCCAGCCACTTTTTTTTTTTTTTTTTTGCTGCCTCATCTTCTGTGACGTCCCCCGTCCTGCTGTTCCCACGCCGCTCATTCCAATCTCCCCGCCACAGCCATACCCAGATTTGTTATGTCTCATCCTCAGGGTCGGAGGCCCACAGGGAGCCCATCACTATCAGGCCGCCGTGGGGCCACCAGCCAGAGGGGCCCTGCACTGCTGCTGGGTCACTTTGGCGGTGTTCAGTGGTGCCTGTTCTGAGCTAACATACGCAGGACACCACCTACTAAGCCCCCTACTAACGACAGTATTAGCTCAGTCGCGGAGCCAGACTGAGTGAGTTGCCCACCCGAGGTGGCAACCACCACAACGTCCCTCCAACGACCGTCCCCCGCGAACCTCCAACCCCAAAGGCTTTGACACAAACTCACCACAGGCACAGAAGTGTATGGGCAAACCGAATCTGAGGTCACCATGAGACCAGAGAAACTGGGACCACCGAATCAGAGGCAATTTTTTTTAATTGCATGATGATCAATGACAATGAGGATGACGTAATTATGCTGCTGTGGAAGTGCATATGCTTTGAGACTACTTGACAGGGTTGTACTCTACGCTTACTATCATGATATATCCCGGCGTCAACCGGGCCCGAGAGATACAGACACCTGCAGTGTTGGTCAGGTAATTTGAGCAACACTCTCTAACTCGCATCCGTTAAGTGGATGAAGCTCGACTGTGTGGTCCCAGTCTTCCCACTGAGCCCACAGCACACTCACTCTGGGTAGGAGCCGGCCGGAGTCCGAAAAATCCCTATGACTCTTATGGGATTCGAACCCGCGACCTTCCAGTCCGTAACCCAAGGCGCTAACCACTGCGCCATGGCGGCTGGTCATCTCCAGCCACTTGACTCTGCGTCCATCTGTATCCATTTTTTTGTTGTGGATGTAGGCTGAGGCAAATTTCTTGAAATTGTAGAATGGGTTGTGATTGATAGGCACAGCAATATAACGTTTTGCCACTCTTGCCAATCTGGAAACAATGTCCCACTCAGAAGGAATGTAGATGGGAGTGCTTTCCTTTGCATTTGAAATTGCAGCATGCATCAAGTCACACTCCATCTGAGTGTGACCAGGCTCAAGGACTTTTGAGTTATGGTCTGGATATTTGGGAGGGTGTTGACTGCAAAGAAGAGAGCTGTTAAGTAATGTTTCTGATTTTGACAACCACAGCAATCTTAGTAGATGATGACATGCTTGACATGGGCTGCAAGGGGAGAAATAGACTTGTAGAGGCAGCTGGCAATCTGACACGATCCTCTCTTTCCTTCTGTCCCATCCCACCACCAAGAAATAAACAGCTACACAAACAAGACAGAAGAAAAAGAATAAGCAGAAACTTCCCACAACAGCATGCTATCAATATCAATGCCCCCTGCCCTCCCCAAATTACGCACACACATACACCCATAAGCTCACACAGGCATGTATACACACATAGACATACACACACACTCTCTCTCTCTCATACACATGCATGCTTGCATGCATCACACATGCGCATACACAGACACACACACACACACAGACACAGACACACACATGAAAAATACAGACACACACACAGCACATATGAAAAACACAGACAGACACACACACACAGACACATGAAAAACACAGACAGACAGACAAACAGACAGACACACACACATACGCACATATGAAAAACACAGACACACGCACACGCCTGCGCACACATATGAAAAAAACACAGACAGACACACGCGCACACAGACACCCACATCTAAAAAACACATACTGACAGACACAGACACACACACCGCACATAGGAAAAACAGGAAAACACACACACACACACACACACACACACACACACACACTGCACGTATGAAAAGCACAGACACAGACACACACATGTCACATATGAAAAACACACACACGTACACATACAGCCTACAAACCAAAAACATAGACAGACAGACACACAGACACATGCATGTACGCATGCACCCACACGTATATAGATGCTCTTGATGCTCTAACACATAGAGATGAAAGCATGCACTCTGGCAACATACTAATATGGCAATTAATATGCACATGTAAATGTACACAAATGTGTGTGTATGCACACGCAGAGAGAGGGATTGAAAAAGAGTATGCAAGCCTATTGATATGAATCAACATTTATAGAAGTACTAGTAATAAACCAAAACCTCAAAAGAGAATAAAACCCAAACTTACCCCTCTTTTGTGGTACAAAGTTGATGCTTTTGGAATCGCTTTCCAATGCTTCAGAAGACGAATGAAAATGCAGTGTTTCTTGGTACAGTCTCAGAAAGGGGATGTTTTGATAAATGGTGTCAGCTATTTAGTTATACACTAACCGTACTTCCCTTTCCCACAGCCTCACCATAGACATGTTAAAACAATCTCATAGTGGTCATAAACTAACCCAGCTATCCTGCTTTAGGGGTCTAGGAACCATCAACGTTTTGAGGCGGCCAGCAGTGGCCACCTGCGATGCTTTCTAAACCTGCTAGTATCTTGGTAACACTCTTTGGCCTGACTTCAAGCCACAGTCGGAACCTGCTAGCATCCATTAGGCCTTCTGCTAGACATCACTTAGCCCTTTTTTCATACGACACGTTTGAGTTCTGATCGATAAATTGATAATCAATCACCATACCGTAAAATTTCTAATTTTATAATGAAGCAGGCCTGTTTCTGAGTTCAGTCATATAAAAAAGGAAAATGTCAAATTTTGATACTTAGACCCTTCTGGCTGGCACCCCTCGAAGTGTTTTCATGCTAAGGGAAGAATGTTTATTTATTTATTTATTCATTCATTCATTTATGTCACTTTAAGTCATGGCAGATTTCTCTGCTTGAAATTCAGGCTGCTCTCTCCCGGCAAGAGCAGAGCCGCCCATTCCTTTTTTTTTCTTGTTTTATTTGCTGTGTGGAACTGTATTAATGTTTTCCCTATCATAGTGACTTTTGTCTACAGAATTTTGCCAGGGACAACTCTCTTGTTCCAGTGAGTTCTTTTATGTGCGCTAAATAATGTTGTGTAACACACTGGACCTTGGTTTATGGTCTCATCAGAAAGACTAGCCCTCAGACCGCTACTTATGGTCAAATCGATGGGGAAAAGTTTTGGGTCCAAACGGAGATCAAACCACCACAGACATCCGACCTAGACTTTTTGCTTTCTAGGCAGGCGAGTTACCTGTAGACCAGGGATCCACCAGCTTTAAATAAAAGGATCACTTTAAAAGAATGTAAAACAATAGGAATTCATCTGCTGAGAGAGAGAGAGAGAGAGAGAGAGAGAGAGAGAGAGAGAGAGAGAGAGAGAGAGAGAGAGAGAGAGAGAGAGAGAGAGTTTACATTATATCATGAGAGAAGAGGAACAAAGAAAACAAAACTACCTGAAAAAGAAAGTCTTCCATTCCAGCATTAACAAACCTATAGATCCTATAGAAAGAAATAACTTGAGTAAAAAATAAGAAAAAAAAACCCTACAAATAAGCGAATAATATATTAGCAAAAAACATACCAACCAATAATTCAAAGTAATAAGCCTTTAATAGACTAAGAATGAAAACAATAAAACGTGTATTTTTATGACAAAATTAAAATTGTATTGAATGAGAGAGAGAACTCCAACCCGAACTCGAAAAAATTATTCACAAAATAGCCATTGGTCCATATATTAGTGTGGTTGCTGAACTGCTTAACACATAACAAACCACCATCATATTGATCATCATTTCTTTTCTGATTATACTCAGCTTCAATGCAGCAATAGGCCTACCCTTGGAAACCTTCCTTTCCTCCTGACAAATATGGCCCACTGCTCTCTAGGTACTCAAAACGAACTTACTCAGAATACGTTACAGCTAAATGCCTACAAAACGGACGCCATGGTCATAGGAACCAAACACAAACTTTCCTCCATCACAACTCCTTCAATGGAATTCAGCAGTACGTCTGAGAGAGTGAGGAGAAGAGGACCCAGAACTGATCCCTGTGGGACTCCACATTCAAGTTTAACATGTTTTGATCGAATTTTGCTGACAATAACTTTCTGGTATTGGTTTGTAAGGTATGAACTAAACCAGATGAGGGCAGTGCCATTGATTTCAAACATATTCCGAAGGCGAGAAAGAAAAATTGAGTGATCTGCAGTGTCGAAGGCAGCAGGTAAGTCAAGAAGAGTGAGAAGGGAGATTTTTCCTGCATCAGAAGCAAAGAGAAGTGTGTCTAAAGTGCGGACTAGGGTGGTCTCAGTGCTGTGGTTGGCAGGATAGGCAGATTGACAAGGGGGAGGGAGATTATTGGAATGAAGGTGGAGGTTTAGTTGTTTTAAAAAAGCTTTTTTCCCCTGGGGTTGCCGGACCTGTCAGTATAAATAGCATCCCCACCTTCTGGAAATTATGTGCTAGAACTTTCCGTTTTTTTTTCTATCCGTCTCTTTGTTTTCGCCTCGTTCCTTTTCTTCCTGTCACTCCTTGTCTATTTTCTGCCTTCTTGGTTCATTCCCCTGCCTTTTTTCTAGGAATATTTTTAAAATATCAATTCTCTTTTATGTGGAAGTGAGATGGGCTGGGCCTGACTTGTCAGGCATGCTAAAGGGCGGCGTGACGCATTTTCGCTCATATAACGGAAAAATAGTTGCTATCTGAGCGTTTGATGAAGAATAAGAAAAACAGCTTTTTCAAGTACTTTGAAATGAAAGAAAGCTATGTTAGAGACAGGTCTGTAGTTCTTTAGATTGTTGGGATCAAGGTCCTGCTGATTTAGTAGAGGTGGGACTATTACAGTTTTGAGAGCTGATGGAAAATGTCCTGACAAGGAGATGAGTTTACTATTTCAGTGAAGTCTGGAGCATATGTCGTGGACTTTATTTGTTTTATTTATTTGTTTTCCGAAAAGCTGTTTTCTGATTTCAGGTTTTTTAAAATTTCGGCCACTGCTGTTCTAAATGCCGATGTTTGCATTTCGTCATCAAGGTAATTATCATGAGTGTACCATGGCACACAGGGCCTGTCAAGAAGGAGATGGTCAGTTGGAGGTGCAGGCTTGTCAAGCAATTGGCTGAGGACAGTGTTAGTGTTCAGAGAGGTCAGTGGGGTCAGAACATTATGAAAGGCGTTCCATAGCTTGTGAAGAGGGTACAAATTGGCACACGTTTAAACCTGCTCCCATTTTTGGAAGACTAGGCCATTATGTGCCGGTGAGAACGCATGAAAAAATTTGCAAAAGTGCATACACATGGAGACAGGATGTAAAAAAGCACGTGGAGGGAGAGAAGAGAGAGGAGAGAGAGAGGAGAGAGAGGAGAGAGAGGAGAGAGAGAGAGAGAGAGAGAGGTCAGAGACAGAGACAGAGAGAAAGAGACAGACAGACAGACAAGGAGACACAGAGGAAGAGAGAGAGAAGAGAGAGTTTATCTATTTATTTATCTATCTATCTATCTGAACTGTGGTGATCATTATCATCATCAAGTCAAGGCTGGATTAAAGGTTTTCTGTACAGTCATTTTTCAGGTCAGTGTTCCTGTGTTACTGTTAAATTCTAAAATGGTGCAAGCTATACAGGCAACTTTAACTTCTATAACATGAAACGTCAACTTATATAACAGGCACCTTTAACTTTCAAGTGTGTGTATCAACTTTTCTCTAATAATACACTGATTTTGGGGGGTACTTTTTCACACTTACACAGTATGCACACACACAACACACACACACACACACACACACACACACACACACACACACACACACACACACACAACACACACACACGCACGCACACCACGCACGCACGCACACCATACACGCACAAACAACACACACACACACACACTCGCACGCGCGAATACACATACACACACACACACGCACGTACAAGTTTACGTACGCACATCACGCACGCACGCAGGCGCGCGCACACACACACACACACACACACACAAGTTGCAATTATGGAAATGGACCGCAAATAGAAGATACCAGTTAACTGTTTCCAAATTAAGAAGATGAACTGGAATTTATGATCTTTTATATAAACATAAGCAACTGCCTTTAAATAAAATATTGAAAGCCAGCAATAGAAAGCCAGCAATCACTCCTCTTTTGCGATCTCTTCACTGGCTGCCTGTCTCACAAAGAATAAAGTATAAGATTAATTCCCTTTGTTTTTAAATGTCTCCACAAATCTGCACCTTCTTATCTCTGTGACTGTCTTCACCTGTACACTCCGTCCCGTTCCCTTCGTTCATCTGTAGATACGTTGTGCTTTCGAACACCCAGATTTCCGTCGCTCTTTCTCTGTTTTCGGTCCCTCTACATGGAACGACCTCCCTCTTCCACTTCGCCAAAAGCCTTCATTTGATTCTTTCAAATCTAGCCTCAAAACGCACTTATACTCTACTTGAGATCTTTCCCTGTTATCTGTTCCTACTTCTCAATAGCTGCCTTCACCTCCACCACCCCCACCTAAGTGTATTGTTATATAAATTTGATATTTGTTTATCTTGATATTTATGGATGGTTGCATGCGTGTGAATGATTTGAATGCAAGCGCTTTGATTTGTTTACTTTACAAGATTCAGCGCTATATAAATTCCATACATTATTATTATTATTATTATTATTAATTGTGTTATTTTTGTGAATCTGAATGATCATTCCTGCAGTGTGACAGATTAGAAATATACAAAACCCATTTGGGTTTTCTTTTGCTATAAATCTCATGACATAGTAGAGCTTTACTGAGCATGCATCTTGCCGCCAATGGCATCACTCTACAATTTAACAGTAGGCACTTAGGTAGAGAACTGTTAAGGACTTATGAAGTGGTAATGATATGAGGAATGTGTATTGCAGCTGACACAACTGTCTGTGCAGTTACAGCCACATGACAACTATGTGATCAGTTCTTCTTTGGAAGGACTTCCCTTCACTCAGTATACAATCATTGAGGATGATGGTGAACCATTTATCTCTGGATGAGTCAATGGCTGAACTCACACCATCCCTTTGTTTCTACCTGAATACACCAAATCTTTACCTGTACATGGCATTCAAAAGAGTATGCTGTTTCCATCACTCGGAGATTATCAGCTGGCATCAATCCTGAGGTTCAAATTACATTTACACCATGACACATGCTTGGTTGAAATCAATTTTACCTTGCATCGTGCAATATACTATTTTGAAATGAGTCATAGTCTTTGAACAGCAGCAGTAAATCATTATCAGCTACATACCCAGCAACACTTCAGCCATTATTGGGTAGCTTCTTCTTGTGACCAAGGAACATTCCACGGTCAAATACAATCAGCTGCCCTGTTTCTCAAACCTAGGAAACACTCATGTTTGGCAGCATTTACCAGTCATCATTTGCTTTGAGGAAAGAGACCCAGTTGTGCTGGCCAGACATACTTGAAAAACAACCCCCCACACACACACATTTTGTCATTATCATAATTATGTAATGAGGCCTTCACATAGACATTATTGAGAGCCTTTTTCTTTTCATTTTCAGAGGACTGTTTTGATTTCTACATCTGGAGCATAGGTATGGCAAGAGAACAGCCATAGTTTGCAAACTGGGCTAAAGGTCTGACTTTCCAGTTAGGTAATTTTCAGCCTGATTACATAATAAAAACTACAGACATCATACTGCATACCTGGTACTTGACAAACTACATGCTTGCTGGCCATGGGTCATACATTTGTGCTCTTCACAACCAAGATTTAGTAATGATGTACTCTAACTATTCCCCTCTCAGAAATTTGTTAAGAGGAAAAAGTCTTCATCAGGTAAGCGAACACTACCATACTCTTATGAAAGCTAAGATTAATTCAATAGGTTTTATAAATACATTTTGTACTCTCAGGTGCACAACTTTTGCTGACCAAAATATCCTGACATCCCTGGATGGAGAGACTTAATAGAACTCTGACCATTACGAACAATGCTCCTGCTTTCTTCCTGCATATATTGGTTCCTTATGTGAATAAAAAACAACCTTATAGGAAGCTCTTTATTGGACAACAGTAATGGCATGTGGGTTTAGAGGAAAAGCATTTACAAATATCCCAATGTGCCACTTGTTATCAGCTACACCATGAGTGGTAGTTTGATTTTGAGTCTTTTTGCACACACACACACTCACACACACACACACACACACACACACACACACACACACACACACACACACACACACACACACAATATATATATATATATATATATATATATATATATATATATATATATATATATATATATATATATATATATATATACATATATAATATATATATATATATATATGCATATATATATATATATATATGTATGTATATATGTGTATATATCTATATATATATATATATGTTGTATATATATATATATATAATATATATATATATATATATATATATATATATATATAATATATATATATATATATAAAACTGTATGCAGGCATGAGCACCTGGTTTATTTCTATAAGTCAAAATACTCCTAAAGAGGACAAACCTTGCCTTCGGTAGGAAGAATACAATTGTTGTCTACTAACTTGAGCATGTATAGGCAAACATGCATGCACACTGTATACAGCAACAAAACCCCAATACTGGACAACGGTGATGCAGTCTCCTTCAGAGCAGTTGCCTGGAGTTTATGTAGAATGCTATGCAATGCAATGTAATCTACATTGTATTGCAATGTGATATTATGGCATACATTTGTTTGGTAACTACCCCAAAATAAGCATGAATAATGAAGTTAGATTCATGTGTAATGAAACAAACCTGAAAAAGAACTATGATACAT
>CM054156.1:33948407-33978407 GCA_028751875.1 Rapana venosa
CTTCTCGGTTAGATTTACCTGCACTGGTTCTCCACAGGGTTGCGTCCTCTCACCACTTCTGTACATTCTATACACAGATGATTGCTGAAGCAACTATGGAAATTCCTTTCTGGTAAAGTTCGCAGACGGCAGTGCTCTGTTATCTCTCTTATCAGGATCAGTCTTAGACCACGGTCCAGCCCTCACCGAGTTCGTACACTGGTGTGACGAGGCCTATCTGGAGCTAAATGTTTCTAAAACTAAAGACCTGCCTATCGACTTCAGAAGATCAGGGCATACTCCTAAGAATATTATTATCCATAATCAAGAAGTTGAAAACGTTTTGAACTAAAAAGTATCTTGGAACTGTTTTTTGACCACAAGTTAAACTGGGACGTTAACACTGACGCTATTGTCAAAAAGGGACAACAACGTCTGTATTTTCTGAGGAAACTGAACTCATTTTTGTAGACAAAAATATCCTTTCCTTGTTTTACAAGTCTTAAATAGAGAGTGTTCTAAGTTTTGCTTTCATTTGTTGTACAATAACCTTAGTGTTAAAAACAAGAATGGCCTGCAGAGAATTGTAAGAATCTGCTCAAAAATAATTGGAAAAGAACAAAGAGATCTCATGTCGTTCTGCAATCACAGTTTGTACGCAAAGCCACAGCCATTTTGGCTGATCCTTCCCATGCTTTGTTTCCAAAATGTCAAATGTTGCCTTCGGAACGCCGTTTTCAGTGTCCCATCAGCAAAACTAACAGAAAAAGAAATTCTTTTGTGCCAGTAAGCATTCGAATTCTGAATTCACAATGATGTTGACTACCTAGTTTTTACATTTCTCTGAATTATCTGCCTGATTGTCATTGTTACGAGTGTAGTCAATACATAATTGTGTGTGTGTGTGTGTGTGTGGGTGGGTGCGTGGGTGTGTGAAATAAGTCTGTGTTCTAGTCAACTGTCTTAAAACATTGACTT
This sequence comes from Rapana venosa, assembly GCA_028751875.1. NCBI lineage: Eukaryota > Metazoa > Mollusca > Gastropoda > Neogastropoda > Muricidae > Rapana > Rapana venosa. The sequence continues at coordinate 33,949,365 of CM054156.1, forward strand.
CATATATTGGTGTATGGTGTGGGTGTGCGTGGGCGTGTTCGCACACACACGTACGTGCGTGTGTACGTGCTGCGTATATGCGTGTGTAAAAATAAGTTTTTATGTCTTCGAGTCAATGGGTTTAAAAAATTGTGTTCACAATTGATGTGTGTGCGTGCGGGCGTTTGCGTGTGTGTGCGCATGCGCGCGTGTGTGTGGTGTGTGTGTGTGTTCGTGACATTTTATTTGAAAACCAATATGAAATATAGCTTTTGTGTCTTTGATATATTTGATGTGTATCAATCTGCCTGTCAGTATTGTAATTGCCCTTCATGGGATGATTAAAGTGTTTTTGACTTTGACTTTGACTTTGACTTGACTTTACACGGCCCTATGGCGATTTCTGTTCTGGTTTTCACTTCCTTGTAAGTGAGGTGATCTCTGTATGAGATACCATGGAGTTTGTGAAAGCATCTCATCTCTATTGCCTGTATCCTTCTTTCTATGTTTGTTGTTATGGTCCCTGTTTCACATGTATGACAAGGCATGGGATAGTGTAGATGTCTACTCTGTTACACATGTATACAAAAGTATAAAAATGACTATTCCTTCAGAAGCAGTGAACAAAGAATTGCCATTGCTAGAAGACTGTTAGGTCACCGGCCAGAAGAGGTACCGCACTGTTTCTGGGTCAGTTCAATGGTATCAGGCAGCAGCGTCTGTTTTATTACAGCTACTGCACACACATCATCCACTGCATTCCTGACAATGACACCAGCTTAGTCACAGAGCCAGAGGGACAACCAACCACCTACACTGCAGTAGCGGCCATCCCTCAAGCCCTTCAACAACAGTTTCTCATATGTTTTCACGGAACACGCCATAGAAGCTGATTATAGGCATACATGTGAAAGACTGCTAAACCTGAAGTCTCCTCAAGAGCCAAGCATGCAACAAACCAAGTCCTATACCTGTATCTGTGTTAACATAGCAAGTGTGAACTGTGTACCTTTATTGTCATTCTGAGTGTGAAATATGTATTTTTTTTAAATGGTAAGTGTGAAATGTGTATCTATATTAGCATGCCAGTGTAAAATATGTATCTTTATTAACATGCCAACTGCGAAAAACGTATCTTTATTAACATATCAGGAGTGAAATATGTATATTTATTAACATACCATGTGTGAAATACGTCTATATATCAACATACCAAGTGTGAAATATATATCTTTATTAACTTACCAACTGGAAATATGTATCTTTATTAACATGCCAAATGTGAAATAATTATCTCTATCAAAATACCGAGTGTATAATATATATTTTTTAAGTACCGAGTGTGGAATATTTATCTTTATCACCTGACCCCAAAAGTGAGAATGAAAGCTACAACGCTGTATTGTTGTTGGCTTATGCTGAACGTGTCTTGAAAAAATATAATATTTAAACAAAGATGTAGGAAGCTAGAGGCAGGGGCATTTTGGTGTGAGGGTTATTTTTTTTAAAGCTAAACTGTCAGTACCATTAGGCATCTGCAGTCAAGGACAGGGAGAAAACGTAATAAAGAAGCTGTGAAGGAAAGACATGGAACCCTAATGGGTTGTGTGGTCCTCTTACAGCACAGTGACCCTCCTGGATTGTCCCCTGTGGTTGACTAGACGTTGAATCGAGGAGCAGCACAAGATCTGTAATCAGTGTTGTTGCAGTAAGTACATAGCTACCCAATTTTAATCACAGTGTTCAGCGTTTACGAGGTGACAGCCCTGATGTGAAATCTGATGGTTACAACCTTTAGATTAACATACCAGGTGTGAACGGTGTATCTTTATCAACATACCAAGTAAGAAATAAGTAACTCTATTTTCAAAATAAACAGTCTGAAATTTGAAAATGTGTTATCAAAATACCGAGTGTGAAATATCTATCTTTATTAACATACCACAGAAACTATACAGAGGAATCCAGAGGATTCAGGAGCAGGAGGAGAGAGGATTTTAGATACTAAGATATCTTTGGTCATCTTCTTGACAGGCTTACCAGTACCTTGCTGTTTGTGTGAACAAGTATTTGGAAGACTAAGTATCCAAGATGCTGTAACTCGACTCTGTGGTCCCTGTCTTCCCGAAAAATCATTGAAACTTACAATGGGCAGGAGCTGCTAGAACAGAAAAGAAAAACAAACAAAAAGCATAAGCAAAAAAAAACAACCAAACAAACCCTATGACTTTTACGAGATTCGAACCTTCGACCTTCTAACTAGTAATCCAACGCTCAAACCACTGTGCCAACAGCTATGTAGTCCATATAAACTGTCTGACAAGCAAATTGTTTTTCTTTTTATGTTGGCAGCCATAAAAGGGTTAACCAGAGGAAAGTTACAACCAATATTATGAGGACATGAGCTGAAACCACCAGACTGTAAAATAGGCCACAAAACATGCACTCCCCCCTTTCAATATAAGATCCAAGGGCCTCAACTCATGCTTTGTCTTTGTTCTACATTCTAGTGTCCCTAGAATAGACCTCATATATAGTATGTTGTCAGGTTTCTCTCCTTTGTCTTGTCTTTTCTTATCAGCATGTTTCTTGTCTTCCAGTCCCCGTGCATCTTCAGCTAATGATGAGATGGAGGATGACTTGGTCACCCAAGACTGGTCTCATCAGGTTCATCTGAAAGAAGTTTGTCACAAGCCAGCCGTACTGTTCATTGAAGTGGCTGTACAATACAATACAATGCACTATAATACAACACAACACAATACAACACAACACAACACAATACAATACAATACAATGCAATATAACACATACAATGCAATGAAATGAAATGCAATACAACACAACACAATGCAATGCAATACAATACTATACGACACAATACACACAATGCATACAATACATTGTAAGACAATATAAAACGATACAATGTAATACACTACACTCTATTCTCTCAAAATCACAAGAAACTCATATTGTTGTCATTGTTGTTGTTGTTGCTGCCGCTGCTATTGTTGCTGTTGTTATTAGTATTACTGTTGTTGTTGCTGCTGTTGTTTTTGTTGTTGCTGCTGCTGCTGCTGTTTTATTATGTTTGTTGTTATTAGTACTGTTGTTGTTGTTGCTGTTTTTGTTGTTGTTGTTGCTGCTGTTGCTATTGTTGTTGTTATTAGTATTTATGTTGTTGTTGTTGTTGTTGTTGTCATCGTTGTTGTTGGTGCAAGTTCCACAGGTTAACATCCTGGGGGTCACCCAGAATGTGCACTCTCTTTCTCAACCACCCCCCTCCCTGTTCCTGGGATCCACTGTGAGACTGTACAGGTACTGTGGGGGTACATGCTTGCATGTGTGGCTGTGTTCAAAGTACCTGGCCATATCGGCAACCGCCCTCCAACTGTAGAACATGTTTTCGTTTCTAAACAGGTTAATGTGCTAAGAGTTTGTAACACATGAAGACAGTATCATCATCGATGTCATCGTCATCGATACCACCCCCACCACCACTACCACCACCACCACATTTTATAGTGTCACAACATTTCCATCTAGGACTTTACATCACTGATGACAAAGCTGTTGGTCTGGGCCATCTGCATTTTTGAATCCAGCACACACCTGTCTGAAAAGAAAAAAAGAATTCAAGAAAACTCACCTGATTAGATCTGGTTCGATGGTATGTTTCTTCTATTTCGGTATTTTGCTGGTATTTCTTGATGGCGAGAAAGAAAGAGACCGATAATATATTAGACTCAGAAGAAGATTCAGAAGTGACATAAGCAGAAAGATGGATAATACCCTTAACCCGTTATTAATAAATCTATACAAATCATAACTTTCAAATGCAGATGGGATAGCAATGTGATGACCCAGGATCAATCCCAGGTTTCAACTACCACCGAGAAGCCCGTTTAATGAAATATTTCTCTCATGGAGTTAACATCAGTGCCGACTCCACTCCTCATCAAAGTCCTTCAGATGAGACCATAAACTAAGGTCCCTTGTGAGAACGCACGCAAAACATCGTTCGCCTTTCGGAAGAGTTAAAAAAAGAGCTCATGCACACAAGTGCCGTGCTTAGATATTACCCCAGGAGTTGAAATCAGCTACCTTAAAGGTAGACAACAATGGTCACACACCCAAAATCTCACATTGGTGAACCTAAGAGCTCTAGCCGAGAAAAGCAATAAAAGAAATGCAATATAAATAAGACACAAATAAATTAAACCTCCAGAAAGGTTTGAGCTGTGTGACCGCTTTCACCATCCAGAGGGTATAACCCTGCAGTAGGTGTATCATGGGGTTTGAACAATACTCTCGAAATCACTTCCATAAAGAGAAACAGGCTTGACCTGTGTTGTTCCTGTCTTCCATACGTACCCAGAGTTAACTTACTCTGCCTAGGAACAGATGACAACATCGACAAAACAGCATGCATACTCGGACTGGGTATAGTAAAGCACACGAGTGCTTATTCCATTATCCTCGAAATAAAAGAGGAAAATAAAAGAATAGAAGGAGCCCCCGAGTATAAAAAGTAGCAATGACCTGGAACCTTCCAGTCATTAATTTAGCGCACTTAATTATTAGCCAAAGCAACCAGTAACAAGATTTTAGAATGTGCTCAGCTGAGATGCTCTCAAGTTGTTGTTTTCTCTCAGCCATGTTTAATTATTGATGAGTTCCTAACAACTTTAGACAGATAATGCAAGGCAAAGCAAGGCAAGGCAAAGCAAAGACAACGCGAGTAAAAGGCAAGGCAAGGAAATGCAAGGCAGGGGAAGGCAAGGCAAGGCAAGGCAGGGCAAAGACAAAGCAAGCCAAGGCAAGGCAAGGCAATGCAAGGCAGGGGAAGGCTAGGCAGGGCAAAGACAAAGCAAGTAAAGGCAAGGCAAGGCAGGAGAGGGGGGGGGCAAGGCAGGGCAAAGACAAAGCAAGCCAAGGCAAGGCAAGGCAATGCAAGGCAATGCAAGGCAGGGGAAGGCAAGGGAGGGCAAAGACAAAGCAAGTCAAGGCGATTCAAGGCAAGGCAAGACAAGGCAAAGACAAGGCAAGACAAGGCAAGTCAGGGCAAAGACAAAGCAAGTCAAGGCAAAGCAAGGCAAGGCAATGCAAGGCAATGCAAGGCAAGGCAAGGCAAGGCAAGGCAGGACAAAGACAAGGCAAATCAAGGCAAGGCAAGGCAAGGCAATGCAAGGCAATGCAAGGCAAGGCAAGGCAGGGTAAAGACAAGGCAGGCAAGGCAAGGCAGGGCAAAGACAATACAATGCAAGGCAAGGCAAGGCAAGGCAAGGTAATGCAAGGCAAGGCAATGCAAGGCAAGGCAAGGCAAGGCAAGGCAAGGCAAGGCAAGGTAAGGCAGGGCAAAGACAAGGCAAGGCAAGGCAGGGCAAAGATAAAGCAAGGCAAGGCAAGGCAATGCAACGCAATGCAATGCAAGGCAGGGCAAGGCAAGGCAAGGCAAGGCAAGGCAAGGCAGGGCAAAGACAAAGCAAGTCAAGGCAATGCAAGGCAAGGCAATGCAAAGCAATACAAGGCAAGGCAAGGCAAGGCAAGGCAGGGCAAAGACAAGGCAAGCAGGGCAAGGTAAGGCAAGGCAATGCAATGCAAGGCAATGCAAGGCAAGGAAAGACAAGGCAAGCAGGGCAAGGTAAGGCAAGGCAAGTAGGGAAAGGCAGGGCAAAGACAAAGCAAGTCAAGGCAAGGCAATGCAATGCAATGCAAGGCAAGGCAAGGCAAGGCAAGTCAAGGCAAGGCAATGCAATGCAATGCAATGCAAGGCAATGCAAGGTAAGGCAAGGCAAGGCAAGGCAAGGCAATGCAATGCAATGCAAGGCAAGGCAAGGCAAGCAGGGCAAGGTAAGGCAAGGCAAGCAGGGCAAGGCAGGGCAAAGACAAAGCAAGTCAAGGCAAGGCAATGCAAGGCAAAGACAAGGCAAATCAAGGCAAGGCAAGCAGGACAAGGCAAGGCAAGCAGGGCAAAGCAAGGTAAGGCAAGGCAAGACAAGGCAAGGCAAGGCAAGGCAGGGCAGGGCAGGGCAGGGCAGGGCAGGGAAGGGCAGGGCAGGGCAGAGCAGGGCAGGGCAGGGCAGGGTAAGGCAAGGCAAGGCAAGGCAAGGCAATGCAAGGCAAGGCAGAGCAGGGCAGGGCAGGGCAGGGCAAAGACAAGGCAAGGCAAGGCAAGGTAAGGGAAGGCAAGGCAAAGCAAGACAAGGCAAGGCAAGACAAGGCAGGGCAGGGCAGGGCAGGGCAGGGCAGGGCAGGGCAGAGCAGGGCAGGGCAGGGCAGGGAAAGGCAAGGCAAGGCAAGGCAGTCAGGGCAAGGCAAGGCAAGGCAACTCTAGCAGGCAGGGCACAATCGAACAGCAAAGCGTATTGTAAAAAGGTTCACAATAAGACATGACAAGACACTTCAAGAATTAACGACGTGGTACAATGCAACAGAAATCAATGCAGTCAAGTGTACCACAGATCACCTCACATAACACACCTCACTACATCACCCCGCATACCACACCATATCATGGCACACTGCACTGCGCCACACCACGCCACACCACGCCACGCCACACAAGCACACCACACCACACCACACCACCACTACACACCACACTGTATACAAATTATCACCACAACATTTTATCACACCCCACCACAGAACACCACATAACGCACCACACCATCACACCCCACAACACCTACACCACACCACACCATGCCACACCACACACCACCTCACACTCCACACCCGCACCGCACCACTCCACACCGCATAAAAAACTATCACCACACCACACCTTACCACACCATACCACACCACACAACACAACATTCGCCAAATATTGAACGAATTACATCCCTTCTGTTTTCTTCTTCTCTTTTTTACCCACTCCTATCTCGTCTCCACAATCGTGGCCTTCATATTCCTGATACATTATCTTGGCCTATCGATAAAGGCAGCGGCATCTTCTGCATCTCTCCCCCCCCCCCCCCCCTACCCCGTCTCCCCCTCCCCCCCCCCACCTCTCCCTTTCCACCCTGTAGTTTCCCAGTCACGTGGTGGCTTCCACCACCACCCCCCCTCCCCCCCCCCCCACTATCTATGCCCCCCCCCCCCCCCCCCCCGAACGGCTGCTATTTGCCTCGCTGAGAGTTATGGTCCTTTTGTCAGGAGATGACGTTGGGTAAATGAGGTGTAACAATCTGGTTTGGGGTCTGTGGATGGCTTCACTTCTCTTTGTTTGTGTGTTGCTGGATTTGTTGTGTTTGTTGTTACACGTTTTGTATGTTTTTTTTATATTTTTGCGTGTTAGACGATGTTGCTGTTCATTTGTTGTGCGGGTTAAGAGCGTTGTTTGTTTGTTTGTTTGTTTTGGTTGTTGTTGTTATTGCTGATGTTGTTTGTTATTAGGGCCCGGTCTTCTTCTTGTTCTTATTCTTGTTGTTGTTGCTGCTGATCTTCTTCTTCTTCTTCTTCTTCTCCACCTCCCACCTCCCCCCATCGTCCTCTTTCTCCTCCCCGTCCTCCCCCTCCCCCTTCCTCCTCCTCATTATCATTAGCAGCAGCAGTCGCGGTTTAGGCGGCAGCGATAGCAGCAACAGTAGACTTATTAGAAGTAATACTAGTTCTTTTCTCTATGTGTCATCGCCATAACATACCATAGTGCTGGTATCTTGGGTGCAGAATAAGGCAAGAGCAAGCAAGGCCATGTAAGGCCATGCAAGGCCATGCAGAGCCAGGTGAGGCTGGGTAAGGCCAGGCAAGGCCAATTGAGGCCATGTAAGACCATGCAGAGTGAGGTAAGGCCATGTAAAGCCAGGCAAGGCCGGATGAGGCCAGGGTAGACTAATCAAGGTTATTCATAGTAGGCAAGGCAATGCTGTTCATTTCTAGGCACATCGTATCGAACTAACATAATCCAGACCAGCCTTTGCTAGTTCAACTGTATTAAAAGAGGAAACAGAGAGAGAACCTGTCGTTTAGGATGTATAATTTGAAAACAGATACTGAAGGAACAACATCTTCACCATTGTTTTCCCCCCTTAACTCCCCAAAGAATCGTTTGTGTACAGCACTAAATTTGTCAGGCTGTGTCTCTTGGGAAAGTCAGACCTAATGGAGTCCTTCTTTTTACAAACTCATCACCATCAGTCCCGTGACCTTGGCGGTCGTGGAGGAGACACGAAAGACTATGCCGTGGTAAGCCTCCTCCATCCATCTCGGTCCTCGGCTCTGCGCAGTAGTGCCGAGTCATTCATCCTGGTCCATTTCCTTATGTTGTCAATCCATGACTTGTTCTGTCTTCCCCTCTTTCTGCCACCTTCGAGTGTTCCCTGCAGTACCGTTTTTGGCAGTGTTGTGGCGGGTGACGTGGCCGAACCATGTCAGCTCTTTCTTCTTGACGATGGTGAGAAGGGGTTCCTGTGGACCTGCCAGCCGTGTTATCTGGCTCTTGACAAATTCATTGGTCTTTCGTTTTCTCCAGGATATGCCCAGCAGTTTTCTATGGCATTTTGTTTCAAACTGGTACCAACAGAGAAAAGACCACCTTTTTAACCTTCAGACTTTAACAGTGAGTTATTGGTGGTAGTGTTCTGCCTTTTGAAAAGTCTCAGCATGTGGATCTCCCAGAGAGTTTACAAGGGTTGAATGAGGCAGTTTACATGACAACAGACTTTATCCTGAGTACTGGACTGATACTTTGGGTTTGATCGGAAACTCCAAGAGTATAAACTAAACGAACAACACCTAAATCAGCAGCAGCAAAGGATGAAACGGACACATCATCAAACCAATAACTTTTAGCCTTCATTTTGTATGGAAGCTTGCCACATGGCGTGCATTTTCCGAATGCGTTTTGTTTATTTAAAACTCTAATAAAAACAGCGTTACAGAAATATCACACAAAAGCATTTAGCTTTGTTTTAACTAAAACTCTGACAAAGCAATACCACCAACATGTAAAGCTTTGAAAGGCATCATATCTGTTCGGGTGGAAAATAAAAAACATTATTATGTCATAGCAATTTCTTGGCATAAGCAAACGCAAACATTTTTGTGTTTGTTTTTTCTTCTCTTTTTTGGGGAGGGTGTCGAAACTTTGCTGAAGAAATATCCAGAAAAAGAAAAGACCACGTCCACTTTGCAAAATGTCTTGATACCACGTCACCAGTAATCCCTCTTGTCATCTGTTATCTTTTGTAACAAAAATGTAAATTCCAGATAACAAGAACACGATACCAGGAATTGTACAGGCTCAATTCCGCCTCTCCCTCCCCCTCCCCGAAAGAGAGAGAGAGAGAGAGAGAGAGAGAGAGAGAGAGAGAGAGAGAGAGAGAGAGAGAGAGAGAGAGAGAGAGAGGAAACGAAGAAAGAAAATTACCAAATACGACGAACACATAGACAAAGAGACAGACAGACAGAGACTGAGACCGAAACAAGAGAGAGAAAGTTAGAAAAAAAAAGAAAGAACAGAAACTTAAGAAAAAGAAAGACAGACTGACAGACAGAACAAGACAGTCAGATAGACACACAGACAGACAGACAGTAAGACAGACAGAAAAACAGAAAGAAAGAAAAAAAAGACATAAAGAAAGAAATAAAAAAAGAAAGAAACAAACAAACATAGAAAAGCAAGAAAGAAAAGAAAGAAAGAAAGAAAAGAAAGAAAGAGAAGAAAGAAAAGAAAGAAGGAGAAGAAAGAAAGAAAAAAAACCCAAACAAAACGAAGCGAAGAAAGAAAATGGGGAAAGAAGAAATAAGAAAGGAAAGTTCATAAAATACCAGACAGAAACGTTAGCAAACAAAAACGAGAGAGAGAAGAGAGAGAGAGAGAGAGAGAGAGAGAGAGAGAGAGAGAGAGAGAGAGAGAGAGAGAGAGAGAGAGAGAGAGAGAGAGAGAGAGAGAGAGAGAGAGAGAGAAGAGAGAGAGAGAAGAGAGAGAGAGAAAGAGAGAGAGAAGAAGAGAGAAGAGGATAGAAGAGAAAGAGAGAGAAATGAGAAAGAGAAATGAATATGAGAGAGAAAATATGAGAGAGACAGAGAGACAGAGAAACAGAGAGACAGAGAGACAGAGAGACAAAACAAACAAACACAAAAACAAAACAAATCAAATCAAATAAACAACCAAAGAAAAAAAACGAAGAGCCCCCCCCCCCCCCCCCCCCCCCCCCCCCCCGTCACTCCCCTCTGTCCTAACCATACATTTACACGAAGGGATTCCATGTCAAACCCTCATACCCTGTTTTCCCTGGGCTTGCAGCCGGGGAAGCCTGTCATAATGTCCACTGGCTGATGGCCAACACTCCCGCTTTGCTTCTGGTTAATGCTGTTGTCGCTGTTGTTGTTGTTGTTGTTGGTGGTGGTGGTGCTGTTGTTGTTGTTGTTGGTGGTGGTGTTGTTGTTGTTGTTGTTAGTAGTAGTAGTAGTCTTGTCGTTGTTTTTGTTTTTGTTGTTGTTGTTGTTGTTCTTGCTCTTCTTGTTCTTCTTGTTCTTCTCCGTCTCCTCCTCCTCCTCCTTCTTCTTTTCTTCTTCTTTTTTTTCTTCTCCTTCTTCTTCTTCTTCTTCTTCTTCTTCTTCTTCTTCTTCTTCTTCTCTTCTTCTTCTTCTCCTTTCTCCTTCCTTCTTCTCATTTTTCTTCATCTCACCCTCCTCCTCTTCCTCCTTCTTCTTCTTCGTCGCCGCCGTCGTCGTTGTCGTATGCTCAGACAGCAACAATTATTGTTTGTCCTATGAGCGAAAATGTGTTCTGCTGCCGTTAGGCGCCTGACAAGACAGGCCCAGCGCATCCGACTTCGGCTTGGGACAGAATAGTTATAAGAAACCTGACTCAAAACTACAGTGATTTCTGACCCCCCAAAAAGGTAACAACAAAATATTTTAAACGGCTTACACTTCAAAACAAGTCTGTCTTATCTATTGTTGTTCTTTTTTTGAAAACGGTAGGAGAGTGGACTAAGAAGGCAAAAACAACAATAACAACAATAAACAAACAAACAAAAAGGGGTGACAGGAAAAAACCCAGAATAAGACGAAAGCAAATAGAAGGATTGAACAGAGAGAATTTCTAGCATATAACTTCCAGAAGGTGGGGATATTGTTTATACTAGCAGGCTCCAAGGATTCCCACGTCGGGCATCTTCTGTTGAAATCGTCTGAACAATACTGTATTATACATGTTGCAGTACTAGTGCCACAGACAAAAACTAAATAAAAAAGGAAAACTGACAAATCTAGTCAGAATGAAAGAAATAACAGATAAATCAAACAGATAAACGGTCAGACAGACAGACAGATAAATAGATAAATAGATATATAGACAGATAGACAGGCAGGCAGCTAGATAGATAGATAGATAGATAGATTCAATACACATACACACCCATACCACAACACACACACACGCAAGACAAAGAGAGAGAGAGAGAGGAGAGAGAGAGAGAGAGAGAGGAGAGAGAGAGAGAGAGAGAGAGAGAGAGAGAGAGAGAGAGAGAGAGAGAGAGAGAGAGAGAGGGAGAGAGAGAGAGAACTTGAAATTGAAATTGAAATTGAAATTGAAATTGAAAACGAAGTTTATTCAGTATAGGCCACAGCCCCTTCTGAATGGAGGTACAGATAAACATCACACAAGTAACACAAAAACATTATTAGTACAAAATATTACATAAAATGATTATACAAACATCACTTCCTATTCACTATAAAGAAACTATAGATGGATCAAGTATTAGTCATTCCTAACACTCTCAGAACGTCTTCTGGAAACTTTACACAGGTATATGCACAAATTCCTGAGAAAATCTTCGTTTTGACTTGACATAAGCAAAACTGATCGAAATAGACATGGATTCGAATAAAATTTAGACGGAATGTATCTTTGCCTGAGATCAAAAATAGCTGCACAGCAGAGCAAAATATGAACTTCCTCTTCGTTATCACTTTTACACAATGAACATATTAAATTGTTATCTTTATTCTTTTTATAACGATTAGAATGTAGTGCCATATCTGTAATGCCAAATCTAAACATCGTTAAATAACGCTTTACATGTCTATCAATATCCAGTGACAAATAGAGTTCACACTTTGTAGATGTTTTAAATGATCTATATAATGAAAATCTTTCACTTTGATGGACGTGACTATCCCAGCTTTGCCATCTACAATCAATAAGTCTTTGACGAAATTCACGTAAAAAGACCTTAACATCCTGTACACCTTGATTCAACCATACAAATCCAAACCCATTCAGACACAATACTTCCCGAATATTAGCCAACCAAGTGTGTTTTCCATTTTGATCAAGATTTAACAGCATTTTATACGCTTGAAGTGGCAGTCTATTTGTATCCATCAGTAGTATTTTAAGCCAATAACTAACACAACGTACTTGAGCAGTAATCCAAATAGGGTATCGACCAGTTTCACCATAAACAAGATAATTCGGAGTTTTTCCAGTTATACCCAACACCCTTTTAAGTGCATACAAATGAACACTCTCAATACAAAAAGCAGCTTTATCTAGTCCCTATATTTCAGCACCATAGAATGTAATAGGCACAACCTGTGTGCCAAAAATCTTCAGAATGATTTGCAAAGAATTGTTGTTTATCACATACATTTTCCTTAAAATAAATAATAAAGCATTTTTTGCTCTGCTTGCAAGATCTTCACAAGCTGCAGTAAAACTAAGCCTTGTAGAAAGTTTTATACCAAGATACTTGTAACAGTTTACAATAGTCATTTCCTCCCCATTAAACAACCATCTTTCCCTTGCTGCAAGATAACCACCCTTTCTAAAGACTACAATATTGCTCTTATTCATATTTACCTTAAGCTGAAGCTTGGCTGCTGTTCTACTAAGATTGTTCAACTGAGTTTGAAGACCGATTGGTGTTTCAGATACGAGAGCTTTATCATCAACTAGCAACAAGATGCACAATTCTGTAACATCAGGGGTGAGTGTTGCACCATGTCTTCCACCATTTATTATATCTTTAGCTAGCTCATTAATAAATAAGGAAAAGAGGACAGGACTACAGGCATCACCCTGTTTAACTCCTCTTGTACAAATGATATAATCAATAAAGTTAGCACCACATCTGACCTTTGCCTTTACATTACAATACATACTTTTAATACATCTAAACAGTTTACCCTTAATTCCAGAATTTTGCAAGATTGGCCATAGTAAATTTCTTGAAACAAAGTCGAATGCTTTTTCAAAGTCTATGAAAGCTACATATAATTTTCGATTTAATGTGAATTGTTTCTGTATTACTGCCATAAGTGTAAACATGTGATCAACTGTAGAGTAACCTTTCTTAAAACCTGCTTGATGCTCACCAGTAATGTTATTTTGTTCAACCCATCCTTGTATCCTACCATTAATTATCGAACTATACAACTTACTACTAACGTCACACAATGAAATACCTCTATAAGTCCCTGGGTCATTTATCGAACCTTTCTTAAACAACGGCAATATAATTGAATCTGTCCATAACTGGGGAAATATTCCTTTATCAAAAAGTGCATTAAAAAATTCAAGAAAGAAATCTACAACAGTATCTCCTGAGTTCTTAAATAGTTCCCCTATTATCCCATCTGGTCCTGCAGACTTGTTACCTTTAATTTTCTCATTGCTAACGATATTTCTTCTCTTGTGATAGGACGATCAAAGAGACTTGTTTCATCAGGAATTTCATCAACTTCACTTTCGTTAGCATTATCATCTACTTCTATGGTGTCTGTCTCGAGCAAATATCTAAAATGTTGAGGAGAGAGAGAGAGAGAGAGAGAGAGAGAGAGAGAGAGAGAGAGAGAGAGAGAGAGAGAGAGAGAGAAGTACAGCCAGATAATAATTGAACTACAGAGATTATCTTTTAAAAAAACCAACCTCAACAACAAACTATTCTAAACGGCCTACACATCAACACAATTCAATCTCACTGAACGCTTTTCAATTCGCCGTCGGTAAACTCCAGTTCCAGGGAAGCAATTTCAAACGTCCTCTAATACAAAATTCTCTCCCATGCCTGATCATGATTCAGGGACAAGTTCACGCCCCTGTCAAAAGTCGAGCGATATGCGAGGTTCTAAGAGATAAACAACAAAGGGGGGGGGGGGGGGGGGGATGAGAGAAAAAGGGGGGAAGGGGGGGGGGGTTAGAGCAAAGGCAATGGGAAGGTGGGGGGTCGGATGAGGAAGAGTGTGGGGATGATGTGTTTACAACAGGGTAGGGATGAAATCAGAAGTGGGGGATTTATGAATGAAAACCACGAAGAAAAAGAAGACGAAGAAGAAGAAGAAGAAGGAGAGAGAGAGAGAGAGAGAGAGAGAGAGAGAGAGAGAGGCTGGCTGACTGGCTGGCTGGCGATTGATTTACAGACTGGCAGAAAAATCTATAGCCAAGATTAGCTGAAAGCAGAAATTACCGAGAAAGAGCATTACTAATGATCATCCTGCCAACCATCTAACACACACACTAACCAGCCAGTCGATAACCAATCTACTAGCCAGTCCGTCACACAATGAACCAATTGACTAATCGATCAATCAACCGAGCAAACAGGAAGCAATTGCAACATGAGAAAACATAACACTGACCCGATATACAGACACAGGCACAGGCATAGTCACAGGCATAGTCACACACACAAGCACACACGCAGGTCAAATTCCCAACAACTAAAATGCTGTCATTAAACATTATATGCAATAAACTAAACTGCATTCATCAGAAAAGAACATAACCATACACAAAATTTCCCAAGACAAAATCAGTACAATTTATGTATTTTGTATTAATTATTTATCCTTTTATTTCGATAATAATGGAATAAGCACTCGTGTGCTTTTTTTACATTCAGTCCCCCTGTGTAAAAAGTTTTGTAAATGTTGTCATCAGTGGAATCGGTACTGAAGACAACAAATGCACTTTGTAACATTGGAACAGCTTTTATGTCAAGATCAAATCATTGTGTGTGTGTGTGTGTGTATAAATATATATATATATATATAAATATATGTTTTGTTTAAAGAATCCATGTTACTAGCTCTATTGGTTATTTATATTGAAACTAATTGGCAAGGCCTACATCAAAGTGCTGTTTTCTAAACAAAATAATGCTGGAATTGTCTTCAGCCATGAAAATCATTACAACTGCACCCTTCTTTCAAGGAGAAAAACATCCCCTGAAGTGGGAGCAGTGCTGCCACTATGGCGGGGTACTGGTAACAGGTGTAGGCACACACTTCTCACCCGGTGTGTACTTAACGGCCTCACAGTGATTCCCAGGTGTGTTGAGTGGGAGAGTGCATATTATGAGTGATCCCCAAGGTTTTAGTAGTAGTAGTAGTAGTAATAATAATAATAATAATAATAACTATGTATGGAATTTATATAGTGCTGAATCTTGCAAAGGAACAAATCAAAGCGTTTATATTCAAATCATTCACACTTATGCAACCATTCATGAATAAGATAAAAACAAAATCAATATCACACACACACAACACACACACACACACGCCTAGCATGTGTATACACAGTGATGGAGATGGAAGTGTCCGTTAAAGAGTATGGATAGATAATGAGAGGGAAGATTTTAGTAAGGAAATAAATGTGTTTCGAGGCTGGATTAATTTGAAAGTATCGAATGTAGGCTTTTGGTGAAGGCACATGGGGAGGTCTTTCCAGATGAATGGACCACAGACAGAGAAAGAGCGATGGCCAACAGTGGTTTGCTTGAATCTCAATGTTCGGAAGCACAGAGTATCCGCAGCTGAACAAAGGGAAGGGGACGGAGTGTACAGGTGAAGACAGTTGCAGTGATTAGAGGGTGCAGACTTGTGAAGACATTTGAAACAGAGGGTACAAGTCTTGTACTTCACTCTTTGTAAGACAGGGAGCCGATGAAGAGATCGCAAGAGAGGAGTGATATGTTCAGATTTTTTCTTTCTTAGGACTAGTCCAGCTGCAGAGTTTTGTATGCGTTGAAGCGAGTGGATGGACGATGCTGGTAGACCAGCCAAAAGCGAATTGCAGTAGTCCAAACGTGAGAGAATAAGAGATGTGACAAGCTTGGATGTTGCATCTGTACACACTTTTGAATTGCATTTATACGCGGTAATTGATAATAGCAGGACAGGCAGGTCTGGGTGACAAAATTTTGGTTTGAGAGTGTGTTGTCGATAACAACACCTAGATATTTCACAGAGCTGGACAGAGGGATTGATGTTTTGCAAAATTCTATTGAAGTTGTTGAGATAGAGGAAAGTTTATGTTTGGTCCCAATAAGCATGGCTTCAGTTTTATCCACTTTTATGTAGTTTGTTCTGTATCATCAAGTTTTGATTATCTTGGAGGCAGTGACACATATTTGTCAGGAGAGAAGGAAAGTTTTCAAAAGCATCACTGCATGGAAGCTGAGTATCATCAACATAGAAACGATGATCGATTTGATAGTGGTTTATTATATTTGAAAGTGGAGCAGTGTAGAAAGTGAAGAGAACAGGGACCAGAACTATCTCTGTGGGACCCACATACGATTTTGGAAGGCATGGATTGCATTTTGCTCACAATTACCATCTAGAAGCAGTTTGTGAGGTATGAACTGAACCAGGTGAGTGCTGTGCCAGCAATACCAAACGTATTTTTAAGGCGAGATATGAGAATTGAGTGGTCAATAGTGTCAAGGCTGCAGACAAATCAAAAGCGTAAGAAGGGAGACTTTTCCTTCATTAGAAGCGAGTAGAAGCGTATCTAGGTGTGGACTAGGGTGGTTTCGGTACTGTAGTTGGAGCGATAGGCAGACTGAAAAGGGGGGAGGAGATTGTTGGAATGAAGATAGTTGTTTAGCTGTTTCAGAACTACTTTTTTGAGCATTTTAGAGACAAAAGGTAAGTTTGAGACAAATCTATAGTTTCTAAGAATGTTCGGATCAAGATAATGCTTTTTGAGTAGAGATCTGATTATTGCGGTTTTGAGAGTAGATGGGAAATTTCCCGAAAGAAGTGATAAGTTAACTATTTTAGTGAGGGTAGGTACAAGCTGTGGAAGGCACTGTGAAAAAAGAGGAGCATGTATGGAATCAAGATCACATGATTTAATAGTAATTTCTTTCAGGATTTTCTTACATTCTTGTTCACTTGTGGGATGAAAGGAAAGGAGAGGAGTGCCAGTGAACTGAGGATCAGGAGGAGCAGGCTGGAAAGGAGTCTGATCCAGTCTGGAGCGGATGTTGCTAACTTTTCTGAAAAATACGAAGAAAAGATTGTTGGAAGTTCAGACAGGCTGTGAGTGGTAGGCAAAGGGCTGAATTTTGCAGATCCAAGCAAGTTCGAGGTGAGGAAAAATATATATTTTTTACATGTAGCATTTTGAACTTGGGAAGAGTAATAGAGTAATAGTTGGTTTTCAACTGTAATCCCAGCAGCAACAACTCAGCCCAACTCAACTGTCTCCATTTTTGCTGTCGTCGGTAGGAGCTCCACGCAATGCCACCAGGGTTCATCATCTCTGTCTGTCTCTACTGAGTTCTATGATCTCCAGTAGCCCTCCCAGACCACTGATCCCAGTGATGTTGGCAATATAGGATGTTGTTGGTCTGCCTCTTTTCCTTCTGTTCTCAACCTTCCCTTAAGAACTGTCGTCATTAGATTTGTCTCTGTGTGTTCTGTTTGCATGGCCATTTCTCAGTCTGCGTTTATCAATTTCAGTCAACATTTGTCTTTCCACTGAGAGTTCATCAACAAGACTTTCTTTTGATCTTCTGTCTGATCATTTGACTCTTAGAAGTCACCTATAGAACCACATTTCGGCTGCGTTTATATTGTCTTATTTTATCACAATGTCCAGGCTTCTGACCCATACAGTAATACATGTCAGAATAGAGTTTTGACAATTCTAGTATTGAGATCTTTAGGCATGCTTCTGCTTTTCCCAATGATGTTTAGCTAAATCATCTTTTGCTTGGTCATGCCAATTCTAGCCTTGATGTCTTGTAGACAGGAGCCATTATTCTCTCTCTTGTTCTTTTACAGAGCCTAAACAGCAACAACAAAAGCATGTAGAATTGGAACTACACGTCCTTCATTCCCTTTGTAAAGGCTTGTATTCTGTGAGCCTCTTCCCCAGATATGTCTCTGTCTTCTCCCACCACTGTCTGAAGTCCTGTAGCAATCAGCAGAAAGCAGGAGGGGGTATTCACAGTCAGCACACAGCCCCCCTCCCCCATCCCATCTCTGTCTGTCTGTCTGCTCTCCACAATAAATAAAAGGTTTTTCTGCTACATCTCTTTTGGAGTGTACGTGTGTGTGTGTGTGTGTGTGTGTGTGTGTGTGTGTGTGTGTGTGTGTGTGTGTGTGTGTGTGTGTGTGTGTGTGTGTGTGTGTGTGTGTGTGTGTGTGTGTGTTTCTTCAATTTAACGTCTATTCACATTAAGTGATATTAGACACAAAAAGGCAAAGAATTCAGAAAAAAGGGTTAAGGAACTGTCTAACTACTGTAACTATAATACAATGAAAGAAATGAATTTACCTTATGAATAAATAGCTAATTAAACTACAACAGATCAAAAGATACATTTCAAGTATTCCATGCTAAAAGAACACTGGGAAAAAAGTAACAATTTCGAAAACTATACCATGGTGGGTAGAATGCCTATGCTTCAAATCAATAAATGACATACTTACTTGTGCTATAGCAAATTACTAACACAACTTTCTTTCAACAGCAAAGCAATTTCACAGAGCAATGAAGAGTTAGTGTGTGTGTGTGTGTGTGTGTGTGTGTGTGTGTGTGTGTTTGTGTGTGTGTGTGTGTGGTGTGTGTTGTTTGTGTGTGTGTGTGTGTGTGGTGTGTGTGTGTTGTGTGTGTGTGTGTGTGTGTGTGTGTTGCTGTTGCTGCTTCGATTTTACGTCTGTTCACTCAGTGCTATTAGACGATGGGAAGGGGAGGGGAGGGGACATTGATGTTGATGGTTGTCTGCTGTGAAATTGGTATCTGTTGCTAAATATCGTAAGCAGTATACAGAAAAAGGCTAAACAATGATAACAACAAATAAATACTTAAGAGATGCTAATGCAACTTATAACTATAACAAATGTCCTATAGGACTGATCATCAAAGATTTAGTTATACGAAACGCCAAATTGATTTTTTTTCCAAGATTTTTCAGAAAAAGGAGGTAAGAATGTTTTTAGACGCTTGTATTCAAAAGTTATATGAATTCTAGTATTTTTCTCACCACACAAACATTTTATATTTTTGCTATATTTGGCGATAAAAGCATTCAGTTTTATCCCCAGAAATAAAGTGCGTACCTTTTTTGCCATGACCAAACTTGTGTAGGTTTCAGAGTGATCAATATTCCTTAAAACAGGGACAGTGATAAAAGATCTGTCTGAAAGGTGCTCCTTTTGATAATAAGCTTTTTTCAGCCCTGCTCCACGATGCCTCTTCTAGTAAATGCTTGCCCTCTTATAAAGTAATGAACATGTAGTTCTACAGAATCCTCTCTATGCTTTGCACCTCATGCGAAGGTACCCAACAGAAGGTGACATGTATGACATGATTGATATCTAGTACGACTTTAGACAGTTTCTAAACCTGTTGATTTTAATGCATAGAGTGACGATTTCAAATAAACGCATAGTAAAGTTTGAAATATATTCATCGGAAAATCAAGAATATAATTAACAGCCATTGAAATTGCTATTAGCTCGGCTGTGAATATCGAATGATGTTTACCAACATAATAACATTTTTATTTTTTAAGCGATAGTATTACAAAAGCTGAACTTCTTTCTTGATCATCTAGATGTGAACCATCTGTAAATACTTTTAAATGATGAGAATATTTATGATGAATGTGAGATCGAACTTAAGATATTATTATAGTTTGATTTTCACTCTTTCCATATTAGTGTATATTCTATATCAAAATTTGCTTTGTTCATTTCCCATGAAGGATAAGGTAAAACTTTAGTTTGTGTGTCCATGGTAAGTTGATTGATACCAGATTTTTTCGAAACGATCTGAAACACGCGTACACAATGGCTTTAAAGAAGACTTTTTTTTGGCCCTTTTAGGAAAATCGATTTCTGATTTCATTTTTACTTCGACTGAAGTAAAAGTTGTTGTGGTTTTGCTTCCGAGTACATATTTTGCACGTGCCAACTGTAAATATCCATTTCGGGCAATTCTCGAATTTCATTTCAGTTCCAAGAGCCGGTGCATGAAAAGGTACTCCGACGGCAAGCCTAAATGCCTTACAGTCTATATTTTGAAACTTTTTGAGTAGGTACTTGGGTGCATTGAAAAGACCTCTTGTCCATAGGACATTTTGGAACGAATAAGGTATGCTGCTAAACATTTCAAATTTAAAGTGCTTTGTCCCCAGAACTGCTTACTTACCATTTAAAGTAAATTCAAACACTTTCTTGCTTTAGTTAAGGTATATTCGATATGGGCATTCCAAGCTAGTTTAGATGTAAGAATGACACCCACAGATTTTATTGTATTTATATATTGGATAATTTCACCATCGATCCTGAACGTTGGTAGCTCATCTGGAGTACTACCGTTGTTAAAAACTACTATATGAGTGTTTTTTCTATAGACAAGGAAAGTCCATTCTCAAAAATATAATCATTTATATTGTCAAGTGTGTGTATGTGTTTGTGTGTGTGAGTGTGCGCGAGTGTGTGTGTGAGTGTGTGTGTGTTTGTGTGTGTGCGGGTGTGTGTGTGCGTGAGTGTGTGAGTATGTATGTGCGTGTTTGTGCGCGCGCGTGTGTATATGATTTTTATTTTTAGTTATGCTATTTCTACTGACAGGCCCAGTATGTATGCAGTTTTGTAAATTTTGTCATCCGTTCCCACCGGCACACAATGGCCTACTCTTCCGAACGCCGAACGGGTTTTAATGTGTGTGCAAGATATTCTGCACGCGTTCGCACACGGAACCTCGGTTTATAGTCTCATCCGAAGGAGTTTTGGGGAGAGTGGAGTCGGCACTGATGTTAACTCCAGAGGAAAAATCATCTGGATCGAGATACAAACCCGTACCCGGGTCAGTAAATCATGAATACATCACTCTGATCACCAGGCTACCCCGTCCCCCAGGCTGTGATAGCCAAATGATATTATATTTACGGTCAAGTCTTCTATTCGCTAACAGTCTAAAAAGTCAAGACATCGTTGGTTTTGAGATCAGATCTCTAAAGCACTTGGAAGAGAGGGTTTATGATGTTCAATGATATTTTTCGCGCAGATCTGCCACGCCTTATAGAACGGTAAATATAGGCTGAAACAGGATAGCATCATATGTTTAGTAGCTATTCTGGCATTCATGCCAGTGCTCAGTGAGTTGTAAAACGTCTGTTAAACTATATATATATATATATATATATATATATATATATATATATATATAATATACGTGTGTGTGTGTATGTATGCATGTATGTATGTGTGTATGTGTGTATGTATGTATGTATGTATGTATGTATGTATGTTATACATATCGCACGGGGGCTTTGACAGATCGAAATTGGAGAAATAGAGGAGACAGACAGACACACAAAAAGACATAAAGACAGAAAACTCAGCACTTAAATGTCACGATATTAATCGTGAACTTATTAAAAGCAGCATTACGGCGCTGATTGAGCGGGGTAAAAAAAGACCTGGTCGTTGACAGACATTGATGAACTCATCACCACACACACTGCAGCACAGCACAGCACAGCACAGCACAGCACAGCACAGCACAGCACAGCGCAGCACAGCGCAGCACAGCGCAGCGCAGCACAGCACAGCACAGCACAGCGCAGCACAGCACAGCGCAGCACAGCACAGCGCAGCACAGCACAGCACAGTGAATGGAACAGGCACAGGAGGAGTGGCAGTTCTGTCAGGGAGCTTGCTTGGGTCGATCCACTTTGAACATCGCCAGTAGTAAATTTTGATGCTGACGACAACGACGACGACGACGACGACGACGACGATGATGATGATGATGATGATGATGATGACGACCACGACGACGACGACGGCGACGACGATGGCGGTGATGATGGTGATAATGAGGAGGATTGTAAGGAGGAGGATGTTTACGATTCTTCTTCTTCAAGTGTCCGGTCTGGTCCTGCAGACATCGACGATCATGGCTCTCCATTCTTCCCTGTTCTCGGTCCCTCTCATGAGCTCATTGTTAGTGCCCTCTTTATTCGTTGCGAATTTGTTTAAGCTGTCTGTGAATTTTGTGCGTTGTCTTCCTCTGCTCTTGTTTCCACAGATTTTGCCACTCCATAACAGTTTCTCTAGTCCGTCAGCCCTGATTATATGGCCGAAAAATTTGAGCTGTCTTTCTCTGATGGTGTTGAGAAGGGATCTCTTGTACCCAGCCATTTCCATTACTTCTGCATTAGTTTTTCTTTTTGTCCATGAGATTTTCATGATTCTCCGGATGAACCACATTTCCACTGCTTCTAGTCGCTGTTCTGTGTCTTTGGCTAGGGTCCAGCACTCACATCCGTACAGAAGAATGGACCATACGTAGGCTCTCAAAACATGGATCTTTGTCTTGAGGCTTATCTTACTGTTGGTAAAAATGCATTTCATGTTGTTAAAAGTTGCCTTAGATTGACCGATTCTCTTCTTGATTTCTGTGTCACACTTGCCGTCCGGGGTGATAGTACAATCAAGGTATTTAAAGGTGTTTACTTGTCTGATTCTCTCTCCTTTACAGGCTATGTTGCATTGTGGTATAACAGGTTTTTTCGAGATCACCATGCATTCTGTCTTCTTTGCATTGAGCTGTAATCCTTTCTTTTCGCTTTCGTCTGTTACTGTTGTTAAAATCTTTTGCAGTTTTTCTTCAGAGTCGGCGATAAGGACTGTGTCATCTGCATATCTCAGGTTGTTGATGTTGTGGCCACCTACACTAATTCCCTCATGATTCTCAATATTTCGTAGAATTATTTCACTATATACATTAAATAAATCAGGCGAGAACACGCAGCCCTGCCTCACACCCCTGCAGATTGGTCTATATTGACTGATGTTATTGTCGACTCTAATGGCTGCCTCCTGTTCCCAATATATGTTTCTGAGGACTCGAAGATCTTTCCCGTCGATGTATAGCCCTGCCAGAATATCAAACAAGTCGGATTGTCGTACTTTGTCGAACGCTTTTGAGTAGTCAATGAAGCAGAGGTACAGGTCTTTCTGGACCTCGATGGATCTTTCCATGAGAGTTTTCAATGCGAAGATTGCATTTCTGGTGCCTTTGTCTGCCATGAATCCAAATTGCGTTTCTGATATTTCTGGGAGTATTTTATTTCTCATTCTCTTCATGAGTATTCGTAAAAGAACTTTGGTGAGGTGACTCATCAGGCTGATTGTACGATGTTGGTCACATTCAGCTGTACCCAGTTTCTTAGGGATCGCAATGTAGATGGACTGGAAGTTCCTCGCTCGGTAGGGTGGATTATGTGCGACAGGTAACCCTCGATCGTCATGTTTACGATAAACATGATAAATTATAGAATTTTAAAAAAAAATTATAAAAATAAAAATGATGATGGCGATAGTGGTGGTAGTTACGGTAGTTATGGAGGTAGTAGTAATGGTTAGGATGAAGATGGGGTGGGAGGGGGGGGGGATGGATCAAACAGAACATCAGGCAGGTATACAATTGCTCAAGTCATTTCTTTTTGAAAATCAAAGAACCCAAGTGTGTGGGGGGAGGGGGGAGTCAGGGGAGGGGGGTCGGGGAGGGGGTGCTGGGGTAGTATAGTGGTTTGAGCGTTGTACTCGTAAACTCGGACCGGGATAGAGTCAGTACTGGAGCACCCGTTTGGCCTCTAGAGTGCTTAAAGCTAAGGAAGGCTCAACAGCAACAACAACAACAAGAGCTGGTGGGAAGGAATGACTGAATATACATAAACCTATTCATGGAGATTGCATGTCAAATATATACGTGAATGATGAGCCAGTTGGGTGGAGATCGTGTTGCTTACATTTTATTTTTGTTGTAGATTTCAGCGTGGGTATATTCTGCGGATGGGATAGCTCAGTGGTCGGAGCACTCGCTTTCCCCCAGCCAAGGTTAAACAGCATCAAGCGTTGTTACCATTTAGATGAGTGACCGTTTGCGCGCCTTGGCTTCAGTACAGTCCCCAAGTTCACCCAGCTGTAAATGGGTACCTGCCTCTTTATTTGAAGGAGAGGAGATCGGGGCCACCCTCAATATGCTGGCTCCTGGAGAAGCTGAGGTCTCTGATGTCTCACCCCTCTACGACCACATAGGTTATGGGACACCTTTACTTTACTATCGCTATGTTATGCTTGAAATCTCAACGTCATAAATTATATTTTGTAACTGACTTTCATAGGAGGGTTTAAGTCTTTTTGACTTGACATACGTATACCCCCCCAATCACCCTGTGTCATTTTCATTTCATTATACTTCCAATACATTCATTATTTGCTTATCGTTCTTTTAGTGCGGCATTGTGTAGCGCTTATTCACACAACTAATACACTCCTCTCCCATTCAAAAGAACAACAAGCAACACCTTTCTCTGAATAAATCTGGAAAATATTAAAAGATGAGATTTCGAGCAGAAAATAGCAATTGGCACGCTCAAGTCCACAGAGAGGTCAAAGGTGAGCAGGACGATCTTCACCCAGATGACGGATCCTCAAATACCATCTGGGTCTGCAGCGGCTGTGAAGCCCATGGCTGCCGAGTCTGACGCCTAAAGACTCATGCGCAGTACCGCTGATGATAAACGATATTTAGCTAATTTCGTGTATAACTGCACACATTAATGAAGCACACGTGTCAATACTGACATTTCCACTGCAGTTAAGCACAACTCCTTTTCCTTATCAAGGTCTCTATTAATTTTCTGTCTTTTTGTGTTGTTGTTGGTGGCACAAGTGTGCTGTTCAACTGGCAACCAACTGTACTTTGATAATTAGGGTGGGGCTACACAGAAGCGATTTTTTGTCTGAGACATTTCACGAAACACTTGTTTTTGTGTCTGCACGCTGCTTTAATGAAGGCACGGCAGATTCCTCTGCCTGAATTTAGGGCTGCTCTCCCCCAGGAAAAGTGCGTCGATACAAGAGCAGCGCCACCCTTTATTTGTTTTTCCTTTTTCTGTCTGTATATACATTTGTTTCCCTGTCAGAGTGGCTTTTTTCTACAAAAATTTTGCCAGGAAAACTTTCTTGTTGCCGTGGGTTTTTTTTAAATGTGCGTTAATGCGTGTTGTAACCGGGGCCTCTGTTTATTGTTTCACTTGAAACACTAGCACCCTGACCACCACTCATGGTGTAGGAGATCGGGTTAAAGGTTTTAGAACAAACCGGGATCGAGCCCGGCCCAGGATCGAACCGTGACTTTCCGCTGTCTATGCAGGTGCTTTACTTCTAGACCACCGAACAACGTGCGTAAACAAATAGGAACATAAATCATAATCATGTATTCAACCACTCTTTTTTTGCAAGGATTGCACTGAGGTCCCTATTGTTTGTGCCTTCCTCTTCTTCCTCCTCTTTGAACGCTCTGACAGCAACTTGCCTGTCATAGGAGCGAAAATGCGCTGCGCTGCCGTTAAGCACCTGACAAGTCAGGCCCAGCGCATCCAACTGCGGCGTGGGAGAGAATTGTTATCTTTAAGTGTTTTTGGAAAAAAAAGGGAAAACAGACCAACAAGGCAGGAAATGGACAAGAAGAAGGTCACAAGGTTTTTTTTATAAAAAGAACAAGGAAAAAAAAAAGAGAGGGATAGAAACAAAGGGAATTTCTAGCTAAGAATTTCCAGAAAGTGGAGATGCTGTTTATTTATTTATTTATTCTTTTATTTCAAGGGTAATGGAATAAGCACGCATGTGGGTTTTTTATCCAGCCCCCGTGCGTATTCAGTTTTCTTAATTTTGTCGTCCATTCCCACCGGCACACAATGGCTTACTCTTCCGAAAAGCGGAACGGGTTTTAACGTGTGCGCAAGATGTTCTGCGCGCGTTTGCACACAGGACCTCGGTTTATAGTCTCATTCTAAGGAGTTTTGGGGGAGAGTGGAGTCGGCACTGATGTTAACACCAGAGGAAAAATCCTCTTGAACGAGAATCCAACTCGGGTCAGCAGATCACGAATACATCACTCTAACCACCAGGCTACCTCGTCCCCCTATTTACACTGACAGGCCCCTGGCATCCTCACAGGGGAACTCGTGTGTCTGACACACTGAGGAATTCTCCACGTGCTTGGTCAGAGGCCTGCAGTGGTGCAAAGGGTGTAGCCAGGAAGCCATTTATTGCCCCCAGCTGACATGGAGAAGGGTGTGTGGGGGTTGTGAATGAAGTCATCTTGCTGAGTGAAAGAGAGGTGTGTGTGTATGTGTGCGCGCGTGCACGCACACACACACACACACACACACACACACACACTCTCATGCACACACGCTCTAGCACATTCACACAAACGAGAAACAAAACAAAACAAAACAAAAAAGCAACAAAAAGTATCGACAGACAGTATCAGTCATTCAAACTGAGCACAACAATTTGCGTCTGTGTTAATGAAAGCTGAAGACCCAATAGGTTTAAAGACTAAAGTTCGTGCAGCCATGAGCGCGGTATCGAGGACAACGATGTGTAGCTCATGCCAGCTCTAAAAAGACTGCCTCCACAGACAGGTCAATACTGACATTTCCAATAGTAATACCGTTCTATGACATAACACCACACCCACACCCCTCCCCTCCTTTCTGCAGCACCCTTGGTCTTGTTCTTCACCATGTGACTGGGTAACCTTGGTGTACTGTTTCACACTCAGGTCTGACACAGATCTAGGCTGATCTAGATTATTAGGGCGTGGCTACAGGGTCTAAAGTGGGGGGGGGGGGGGGGGGGGGGGGCTAGCATGGTGGTTAAAGCAATGTATTCGTGATCGGCTAACCCGGGTTCGATTTCCGTTCAAGAAGGTTTTTCCTCTGGTGTTAACATCAGTGCCGACTCCACTCTCCTCAAAAGTCTTTCGAATAAGACTATAAACCGAGGCCCCGTGTGCCAACGCACACAGAACATCTTGCGCCCACGTTAAAACTCGTTCGGCTTTTCGGAAGAGTAGGTCGTTGTATGCCTGGTGGGAACGGATGACAACATTGACAAAACTGCATATACACGGGGACTGGATGAAAAAAGCAGAGCTGCTAGTGTGTTAAATCCCGTTACCGTACGTTAAAGACGTTACAAAAACACGAACATGCCAATCTTTCAATGTGTACAGTGAAATAAACTGCTCTGCAGGGGGGAATGTGTCAGCTTGGGGCCAGCAGGCAGACCTCCTGCAAAGTCACAAGCACAGGAGAGGACCAGGCACTGTGCACCTCACCCAGTACAGGACCGCTGCTCCTGTCGCCATGCACTCCCCCTGTTCCTGTTGTCATGCACTCCCCCTGCTCCTGTTGCCATGCACTCCCCCTGCTCCTGTTGCCATGCACACCCCCTGTTCCTGTTGCCATGCACCCCCATCCCTGCTCCTGTTACCATGCACTCCCCCTGCTCCTGTTACCATGCACTCCCCCTGCTCCTGTTGCCATGCATTCCCCCCTGCTCCTGTTGCCATGCATTCCCCCTGCTCCTGTTACCATGCACTCCACACCCCTGCTCCTGTTACCATGCACTTCCCCTGCTCCTGTTGCCATGCACTTCCCCTGCTCCTGTTGCCATGCACTCCTCCCCTGCTCCTGTTGCCATGCATTCCCCCTGCTCCTGTTGCCATGCACTCCCCCTGCTCCTGTTGCCATGCACTCCCCCCTGCTCCTGTTGCCATGCACTCCCCCCTGCTCCTGTTACCATGCACTTCCCCACCCTGTTCCTGTTGCCATGCACTCCCAATGTTCCTGTTGCCATGCACTCCCAATGTTCCTGTTGCCATGCACTCCCCCTGCTCCTGTTGCCATGCACTCCCCCTGCTCCTGTTGCCATGCACCCCCACCCCTGTTCCTGTTGCCATGCACCCCCACCCCTGTTCCTGTTGCCATGCACCCCCACCCCTGTTCCTGTTGCCATGCACTCCACCCTGCTCCTGTTGCCACGCACTCCACCCTGCTCCTGTTGCCATGCACTCTCCCCTGCTCCTGTTGCCATGCACTCCACCCTGCTCCTGTTACCATGCACTCCCCCTGTTCCTGTTCTCATGCACTCCACACCCCTGCTCCTGTTACCATGCACTCCCCCTGTTCCTGTTGCCATGCACTCCCCCCCCTGCTCCTGTTGCCATGCACTCCCCCACTGCTCCTGTTGCCATGCACTCCCCCACTGCTCCTGTTGCCATGCACTCCCCCACTGCTCCTGTTGCCATGCACTTCCCCAACCTGCTCCTGTTGCCATGCACTTCCCCAACCTGCTCCTGTTGCCATGCACTCCCCCCTGCTCCTGTTGCCATGCACTCCCCCACTGCTCCTGTTACCATGCACTCCACACCCCTGCTCCTGTTGCCATGCACTCCCCCACTGCTCCTGTTGCCATGCACTCCCCCACTGCTCCTGTTGCCATGCACTCCCAATGTTCCTGTTGCCATGCACTACTCCCCACCCCCCTTTCGAAATGCAGTTCAAATTTTACAGAGAAATCTGCTGTGACTCAAACAAATGTACAAGTTCAAGTATAAAAAATAAGTAAACACACACACCAAATATCTCAAATACACACATCTACGCGCGTGCGCACACGCGCGCACATACACACACACACACACATGCACACTATAAACCGAGGTCCCGTTTGCAAATGCACGCTGGACATCTTGCGCACACGTTAAATCCTGTTCCGCTTTTCGGAAGAGTAGGCCATTGTGTGCCGGTGGGAACAGATAACAGAATTTCCAACGGGGACTGGATGTAAAAAACCACACGAGTGCTTATTCCATTATCCTCCATATAAAAAAGAACACATACACACACACGCACGCACGCGCACACGCACACACTCACGCACTCACACGCACGCGCGCGCACGCACGCACGCACGCATGCGCGCGCG
>CM054156.1:33983407-34000907 GCA_028751875.1 Rapana venosa
GTGTGTGTGTGTGTGTTTGTGTGTGTGTGTGTGTGTGTGTTTCTCTGTCTGCTGTGTGTTTGTTTCTGTGCCTCTGTGTCTGAGTCTGAGTGTGACGTTAGTATTTGAGAATCAGGTAGTGTTATAGTTTACTTCAGTGGTGAAGTTAGGGGTGTCACACTTGTTTTCTTTATTTCCTGATCGGAGTCAAGTGATTCCATGCATCACTCTTTGTTGTCTGTTCAGCATCGGCTGTTGTTCTACATTTTTCTGTTTTGCGTCAGATTTCTTGTACTTTATTTATTTTTTAAATTCTTTTATATCGAGGATAATGGAATAAGCGCTTGTGTGCTTTTTACATCCGGTCCCCGTGTGTATGCCGTTTAGTAAATTATGTCATCCGTTCCCACCGGCACACAATGGCCTACACTTACGAAAAGCGGAACATGAATTAACGTGTGCGCAAGATGTTCTGCGTGCGTTCGCACACGGGCCCTTGGTTTGTAGTCTCATCCGAAGGACTTTGGGGAGAGTGGAGTCTGCACTGATGTCTGTACTGCATGATGACCAATGGAGGTGAAGATGGCGTATTGGTGATGCTATGGAAGGGCGCCAGCTTTGAGAGAACACTTCGCATATGCTGGATTGGAATCTTTGTACTTTGTTTAGGTTTTGTCGTTACAGTGTAGATCAGGAAACTTCACCTTGTCTACTTATTAGTGTATACAGGGACAAGGCGTATATAACTCTATCACACGAGTGTAATTCCTTGAAATATGACCTGAGGCATGGATTGGCAAGATGCCAGGACAACTCCACACACACACACACACACACACGTACACACACACACACACACACACACGTACACACACACACACACACACACACACACACGTACACACACACACACACACACACACACACGTAACACACACACACACACACACACACACGTACACACACACACACACACGTACACACACACACACACACGCGCGCGCGCGCGCGCGTACTTGATTCGAAGTCAGTGTTACTTGCATTAAAAAATTTCAGCTCAAAAGTGAGACAAGAGCTCATAACTGAGATATGTCATCTGATTCATTTTCTGATGTTACGGAGTACCAATATTACTTTCTGCTGGATTCCTTCTCATTGTGGTATCCACTTTATTGGAAAAGTTGACAGATTGGCAAAATGCAAAGCAAAGCATTGACAGTGGTTCCTACAGCATAGATGTTCCTTTGTCTTGCCTATGAGGGCTATAGCATGTTGCAAAATGCATGCTGGAAACACTTTAAAAAGAACTACAAGATATTGGCTTTTCCTGAAATGATGATATAAATCATGTATTATCTTATGATGATATCAAATGCCATAATTCACAAGAATATAGAAGCGTTGCATCATTTATCTACAGGTTTAAACTCAATGCTTTTAGATCTAAATTTTCACAAATCCGCAACGTGTATCTGTGGCGAAACTATTACCAATGCTCACGTTCTTTTACAATGTCCAGATCTAAAAACCTTTTTACCCGTCTTCCCAGTCCGTTGCTTAGAGCAAATACTTAAAGACACCCCTTTAATGAAAGATATTGTACTGTTATTAACTCATTGTCCTATTATTAAACACCTATAGTACATTTTATTTTATTTAGTTGTAGAAATTGCAAAGTTAGGGTGTGAGCTGTTATTTCTATCCTTTCAAAGTTTTGTTTACGCTTTATCTTATTAATATTTATTAATTGTCAATGATTAGCTATATGCATCCCCCTACACACACACACACACAACACACACACACACACACACACACACACACACACACACACACATTATCCTCGATATAAAAAAATAAAAGAATAAATACATAAACACACACACACTTTCCCGTCTGATATCACTGTTTAGTGGAAGGACGTTAAACTGAAGAACTACTACTACTACTACACACACACACACATGTACACACAAACATACACACACAAACTTACACAAACAAAACACACAAACACAAACACACACACACACACACACACACAAACACACACACAAACACACACACACACACACACACACACACACACACACACACATACACACACACACGGCCAATGGGCTTGTACACGATGTTTCACAAGAAGATTAGACAAGCGTGGAGTGGAGAGGGGAGGGGGAGGGATAAGCTCCTCCAAGCTCCTCTGTGGCGAATCTCATTAGTTTGTCTGTACAATACAGACCGGTCCCCAGCTGACGCCAGGAGGTCACCCTCACGGAGGAGACCCTGACAAGAGGTCATGACTTTGCCAGCTCTTTAAGCAGCAGGGGAGGCTGACGCCAGCAGGGGCTGCTCCGCGTTTCTTCAACACGTCAACACCCTGACTGCAACATGTCAGCACCCTGGCTGCGACATGTCAACACCCTGACTGCGACATGTCAGCACCCTGGCTGCGACATGTCAACACTCTCGCTGCAACATGTCAACACCCTGGCTGCGACATGTCAACACTCTCGCTGCAACATGTCAGCACCCTGGCTGCGACATGTCAACACTCTCGCTGCAACATGTCAACACCCTGGCTGCGACATGTCAACACCCCGGCTGGTTGTGAAGGGACACCAGCATGCAACATGTCAACACCCTGACTGCAACATGTCAACACCCTGGCTGCAAAATGTCGACACCCTGACTGCAAAATGTCGACACTCTGGCTGCAACATGTCAACACCCTGGCTGCAAAATGTCAACACTCTGGCTGCAAAACGTCAACACTCTGGCTGCAACATGTCAACACCCTAGCTGCAACATGTAAACACCCGGGGTTGTGAAGGAACAGAAGTTTGCGACATGTCAGCACCCTGGTTGCCGCACGTCAACACCCTGGCTGCAGCACGTCAACACCCTGGCTGCAGCACGTCAACACCCTGGCTGCAGCACGTCAACACCCGGGCTGCAGCACGTCAACACCCGGGCTGCAACACGTCAATACCCGGGCTGCAACACGTCAACACTCTGCCTGCAACACGTCAACACTCTGCCTGCACCACGCCAACACTCTGCCTGCAACACGTCAACACTCTGCCTGCACCACGCCAACACTCTGCCTGCAACACGTCAACACCCTGGCTGCAACACGTCAACACTCTGCCTGCAACACGTCAACACCTTGGCTGCAACACGTCAACACTCTGCCTGCAACGCGTCAACACTCTGCCTGCAGCACGTCAACACCCTGGCTGCAACACGTGACTGTAACACGTCAACACCCTGGCTGCAACACGTCAACACCCTGACCGCAACACGTCAACACCCTGGCTTGTGAAGGGACAGCAGCAGGTTCAGCATTGTCAGAGTTCCGGCATCACCAGGAGGTCGAGGTCTCAGAGTCAGGATCTCCAGTACAAAGCGAGGGATTAGTCATCATCATCTTCATCATCCACCTCACCGGCGGCGGCTGAGTGAGCCGTTTGACTGAGGAATACACATGTTAAAGATCCAGTGGCGCTATATCAAACTTCATCTGGAAGGATCGCAGCATTCCTTATCAGCTGAAGATGATGATGAATTTATTGACGGACCACGAGGGACGGGACGGCCTGGAGGTTAGAGTGATGTATTCGTAATGTGCTGATCCGGGTTCGAATCTCGTTTAAGATGATTTTTCCTATGGAGTTAACATCAGTGCAGACTCCACTCTCCCATTTAAGTCCTTCGGATGAGACTATAAACCGAGGTCCCGTGAGCGAACGTACGCAGAACATCTTGCGCACACGTTTAAACCTGCTCGGCTTTTTAGAAGAGTAGGCCATTGTGTGCCGGTGGGAACGCATGACAGAATTCACAAAACTGTATACACACTGGGATTTGATAAAAATGCACACGAGTGATTATTCCATTATCCTCGATATAAAAAAATAATAAAATTGAAATGCTTAGAATGTTCCATCATGTCGTATGGCTGTGACTCCTGGACACAAATCAACTAGAATGATAAATTTAACTAAATAACATCTGGACAGATGGCAGCATTCCTTACCAGCGGAAAATGATAATAAATGGAATGCTTAGTATGGCCTGTCATGCTGTATTGCTGTGAATCCCGGACACAAAGAAAAGAGGAGGAAAACAGAGTCACAGCTGCAGAGCGATGTGTTGTTGTTTTCATAGCAGGCTGCTCAGGACCAGTTGGACAGATAAAAGTGCAGAGGAAAGCATATTATACGAACTGGGGGAAAACAATTCTAACATTAATGGAGAAAAGAAACTAAAGATGTTGTGCAGGTCATGCAAAGGTAAAGGTGTCCCATAACCTATAAGGTCGTAGGGGAGCAAGGCGTCAGAGACCTCACTTCTCTAGGGCCAGCATATTGAGGGCGGCGCCCATCTCCTCTCCCTCGCTGCTTTACCTTCCCTGACCCTAAAGAGGGCTAGGTACCCATTTACAGCTGGGTGAACTAGGGAACTGTACTGAAGCCAAGGCGCGCAAACGGTCACCCATCCGACTGGTAACCACGCTGGACGCTGCTTAACTTGGCTGGGGGAAAGCGAGTGCTCTGACCACTGAGCTATCCCGTCCCCTATGCTACATGAAGACCCGAGGCAAAAAAACAACATTAAGACAGGCCACCAGCTTCTCTCAGTGTGTGTGTGTGTGTGCATGCGTGCGCGCGCGCGCGCGCTCACGCTTGCGTGCTTGTCTGTTTATTCTCTCTCTTTTTTTCTTCTTCTTTTCTTCTTCTTCTTCTTCTTCTTCTTCTCTCTCTCTCTCTCTCTCTCTCTCTCTCTCTCTCTCTCTCTCTCTCTCTCTCTCTTCTCTCTCTCTCCTCATCCACCTCCTCCTTCTGCACCTCCTGCTCTCTCTCTTCTCTCTTCCCCTCCCTTCTTCTCTCTCTCTCTCTCTCTCTCTCTCTCTCTCTCTCTCTCTCTCTCTCTTCTCTCTCTCTCTCTCTCAACCCCACCCCTTCACCCCCACCTTATCTGCTGCCCCCACTACCCTCTTATGTCATAAATTGACAAACTGTGGACCCAATCACTCCTGGCTGGCTGGCTGGCTGGCTGGCTGAATGGCTCACTATTCATTCACAGGCAGACTGGAGGGGAGAGAGAGAGAGAGAGAAAGAGAGAGTAGAGGGAGAGAGAGGTGTAGTAGAGAGGGTTGTGGCAATCGGCAATGTAAGCGTCTGCTAAAAGTTCTTTTCAGTGTCAGGGAAATGGTTCTATGGATGCCAGACAAGGAGATGTGTGCTGATTTTCATGAGTTCCTTTAGTCGTCTTTTTTTTGTTCTTGGTTGTTGGTGCTTTATCTTAGTAGATCACTGTGAGTGAACAGACGTCAAATCGTAGCAACAACAACATCAACAAAACAAGAAACATCGATTGTTTGTAGAGTGTGTGGGTATTTTGTTTTGCTTTGGAAAAAATAACTTTAAAGGGTTTATTTTTCTGGAGACTTTTTTGGTAAGTTTTTTTGTATTTTTTTCTGGAAGAATTCTTTGCACTTTGTTGTGATTTTTTTTGCTTAGAAGGAAGATTAATTTTCCTATTTATTTTTTTTGCGTGTCTACGTTCTGGTTTCACATTGGTGCATAGTTCTTGCAGGATTGAGTCAGGTTGGTACGCTACGTAATGTTTCACTTGTGGGTGTTTTAGCCTGTCTCTTGTATCACTGGTGGTGGTGAGGGTGGCGGCGGCAGCAGCAGCAGCAGCAGCAGCACTAGTAGTAGTAGTAGTAGTAGTAGTAGTAGTAGTAGTAGTAGTAGTAGTAGTAGTAGTAGTAGCAGTAGTAGTAGTAGTAGTAGTAGTAGTAGTAGTAGTAGTAGCAGTAGTAGTAGTTAGTAGTAGTAGTAGTAGCAGTAGTAGTAGTTAGTAGTAGAGTAGTAGTAGTAGTAGTTAGTAGTAGTAGTTAGTAGTAGTAGCAGTAGTAGTAGTAGTAGTAGTAGTATAGTAGTAGTAGTAGTAGTAGTAGTAGTAGTAGTTAGTAGTAGTAGTAGTAGTAGTTAGTAGTAGTAGTAGTTAGTAGTAGTAGTAGTAGTAGTAGTAGTTAGTATGCTAGTAGTAGTAGTAGTAGTAGTAGTAGTAGTGAGTAGTATGTAGCAGTAGTAGTAGTTGTAGTAGTAAGTAGTATAGTAGTAGTAGTAGTAGTAGTAGTAGTAGTAGTTAGTAGTAGTAGTAGTGTAGTATAGTAGTAGTAGTATGTTAGCAGTAGTAGTAGTAGTAGCAGTAGTAGTAGTTAGTAGCAGTAGTAGTAGTAGCAGTAGTAGTTAGTTAGTAGAGTAGTAGTAGTAGTTAGTAGTAGTAGTAGTTAGTAGTAGTATAGTAGTAGTAGCAGTAGTAGTAGTAGTAGTAGTAGTAGTAGTAGTAGTTAGTAGCAGTAGTAGAGTAGTAGTAGTAGTAGTAGTAGTAGTAGTTAGTAGTGTAGTAGTAGTGTAGTCAGTAGTAGTAGTAGTAGCAGTAGTAGTAGTTGTAGAGTAGAGTAGTAGAGTAGTAGTTAGTAGTATAGTAGTAGTAGTAGTAGTAGTAGTAGTAGTATGTAGTAGTAGTAGTAGTAGTAAGTAGTAGTAGTAGTAGTAGAGTAGTAGTAGTTAGTAGTAGTAGTAGTAGTAGTAGTAGTAGTAGTAGTACAGTAGTAGTAGTAGTAGTAGTAGTATGATGTAGTAGTAGTAGTAGTAGTGTGTATGTTATGTATGTAGTTAGTATTGTAGTGTATGTAGTATGTTGTGTAGTAGTAGTAGTAGTATGTAGTAGTATGTAGTGTATGAGTATGTATGTATGTTGCTGTTATTGTTGTTGTTGTTGTTATTGTTGTTGTTTGTTACAGATAGAATAGCTCGTAGCGATTATTGAGATGATGATTGATGATGATGATGTATGAGATGATTGATTGATGATGATATGATGATGATGCTAACGACCGATTTATGATGACGATGATGATGATGATGATGATGATATCATTTTTCGTGTTGATGCTGTTTTCCTTCATTTTTTCTGCTCTGTTCTTTCAGTTTTGTTTTCTTCTTCTTCTCTGTCATTCCGTTTTCTTTTTCATTTTCATTGATGTCTCCCTTTGAATACTTTTGTTGTTGTTGTCGTTGTTGTTGTTGTTGTTCTTGTTGTCGTTCTTGTTGTTGTTGTTGTTGTTGTTGTTGTTGTTCCTTTTCTTTACTCCTTTCTTCCCTTCGTTGTTCCTCTTTCTTGTGTTTTTATTCGTTTTGTCCTTTCTTTTTTCTCTTATTTTTGTTTTTTCTTTTGTTTTTTTTCTTTTATTCCTTATTTGTTTTTCGTTTTCTTTTGTTTATTATTTTTTTCTTCTTTTTCTTTCATTGGTTTTCTGTCGTCTTTTGTCTTTCTTTCTTTTTTTTCTTTTTCTCTTTTCTTTCTTTCTTTTTTTTTTTTCTTTCTTCTGTTCTTTTCTTTTTTTGTTCCTAAATTTTAAATTGAAATTTTCGTTCCCTTTCTTTCTCTTTCTTTTGTTCTTTTTTTCTCTTTTTTTTTCTTCTCCTCCCCCCCTTTTTTTTGTCTGTTTTTCCATTCCTTTATTATTTTTTTATTTATTTATTTTTTTCCTCATTCTTTTATCTCTTCATTCTTTTTTTTACGAGGTAATGGAATAAGCACTCGTGTGCTTTGTCCTCCTCCCCCGTTTTGCCTTATTTATTCCTCTGTTTTTTTCTTTCCCATTTAAAGCTGTTTTCTTTTTCTCTGTGTGTGCGTGTTTTAAATTCTGTCTTTACAATATTGGTAAGAGACCTACTCTGTCTGTTTGTCTGTCTCTCTGTCTGCTCCGTATGTGTGTCTGTGCTGTTGTTTTTGATCTCTCTCTCTTGTCAAGCTATCGGTTTGGGTTTTTTTAGCTCATTAATCCAAACGTTTTGAGGTTTGGAGATTTTGCTAGAGCTATCGCAAGAAGTAAAATATGGTTTAGAAAAAGAGAAGATTTTAAGGAAAGAGAGCGAGCGAGGAGGAAACGAGCGGAGAGAGAGAGAGAGAGAGAAGGAGAGAGAGGAGAAGAGAGGAGAGAGAGAAGAGAGAGAGAGAGAGAAGAAGTGCCGGGCGTGTGTGTGGGGTGTATGTGTGGTGTGTTTGGGGTGGGGTCCAGGAAAATAGGTTTTTTTTTCCACAAATGTGTGTGGCGTGTGCGAAAAGCGTGTGTAGTGGGGGCGTGCGTGTGTATGTGGGGTGCGTGTGTGCTGTTGCGTGTCTGTGTGATTTTGGGTCGTTTTTTCGTGCGTGCGCGCGCGCTCGCGCCTAGTGTGTGCGTGTGCAGGAAAGAATGGTTTGAGTTTTCCAAGTTGATGCATTCTTGTTGAACCCCTGTGTTGCAGTGAAGAGAAATCGTTGCCAGCCAATTGCTGCAGCTAGTAGCTTGAAATTACCTCCTTGTTCTCTGTTGTTTTCCTCTTGGAGGGTTTAGGGGGCGGGTCGTGGGGGTAAAACAGGGTTTATTTATTTTTCCTCAATTGGTTGCAAACATATACTTTTTAAAATTGTGCTTAAAAAAAACATGTATCAATCTTTTCAATGTCATAAATTCACCAGTATTTTTTCTGCGAATTTTACTAATTCGTTTATTCTTATGTTAAACTGAGGTATCGTAGGAAACATCTCACATGAGCAATCATATATTGTAATATATCATCACTCTATACAGCAAACAAAAGAAGTGGTGCTAATATTGATTCTTGTAATGTTCCATATTTCACAAGTAACAGATATAGTTTCAATATTCTTTCGGATGAGACGATAAACCGAGATCCCGTGTGTTACACATAACTATTTAGCACACGTAAAAGAACCCACGGCAACAAGAGAGCTATCCCTCGCAAAAGTTATGTAGAACAAAAAGCCAATCTGATAGATGCACAAATACAGTTGCAGGCAGAAAATTGAAAAAAAATAATGGGTAGCGCTGCTCTTGTGGCGACGCACTCTCCCCGGGAAGAGCAGCCCGATTTTCACGCAGAGAAATCTCCTGTGACTTACAGTGATATACAATAAAGAATAAAATAAATATGTTGCCGACAATAAATCAAAATTTTGGCCAGGCCAAAAGCGGCTTTTTAAAATCATTGATGTAAACTAAGAGGCCAAGACCTACATCCCAATGCTTTAATGATGTGGACTGTTTTATTAATGTTGTTTTCAGATGTGATAAGCCTTTAGCATAAGAGTCTAGACTGTCCACTAACAACATTGTTGTTGAATGACTCTTGTTGAAGTTATGACGAACTTTGTTTTAATTTTATCAACTCGTTTGTGTTTCATTACCAAAGATTGCAGATTCAGTAATGTTTGCAAAAGAAAAATAATTATATATTTTAGTTGAGATTTCCTTCTGAGTTTTTGAATACTAAATAATGGTTGAGATATGAATCAAGACGTTGATGTCTTTTTCAAATCCATGTTTGAGTTATTCATCAAGACGTTGATGTCTTTTTCAAATCCATGTTTGAGTTATTCATCAAGGCGTTGATGTCTTTTTCAAATCCATGTTTGAGTTATTAATCAAGGCGTTGATGTCTTTTTCAGATTAATGTTTGAGTTATTGATCAAGGCGTTGATGTCTTTTTCAAATCCATGTTTGAGTTATTCATCAAGGCGTTGATGTCTTTTTCAAATCAATGTTTGAGTTATTCATCAAGGCGTTGATGTCTTTTTCAAATTAATGTTTGAGTTATTTATCAAGGCGTTGATGTCTTTTTCAAATTAATGTTTGAGTTATTCATCAAGGCGTTGATGTCTTTTTCAAATTAATGTTTGAGTTATTAATCAAGGCGTTGATGTCTTTTTCAAATCCATGTTTGAGTTATCAATCAAGGCGTTGATGTCTTTTTCAAATCCATGTTTGAGTTATTTATCAAGGCGTTTATGTCTTTTTCAGATAAATGTTTGAGTTTTGGGCTGGAGACAGAAAATCTGAAAAAACACTTTACTGCTTTGCGCTTCATAGCATTTAATTTCTTTGGTTCTTTTTTCATCTCTTTTTACCTTGGTGTTAACAAAATTAATATCTTTTTAAAAGTATCCCTTTTTGAGGGTTGTTTTTTTTTTTTGGGGGGGGCGTTGTTTTAGCAATGGAGGTGAGATGAAATCTTTTACCTATTTTTTAAACTAAAAATAAAGGGGGAGGGAGGTAGTGGGTTGGGGGTGGAGAATGGTTCAGTGGTTAGAACGTTGAGCTCGTGATGTGATGGCCCGGGTTCAAACCGCCACGAGACGCCTGTCTTAGGGGCTTTTCCACCTGGACTTCAAAATCAGTACTTTTTCGTTTATTTTACATAATTGTGTGTGTTTTTTTGTTGCTCTCCCAAAAGTCCTATGGATGAGACTATCAACCTGAGGTAGCGTGTGCGATCGTACACAATACATCTTGTGCAAACGATAAAACCCATTTGTTTACCTTTCGGAAGAGTGGGCCATTTCATACCAGTTAAAACGGAGGAATAACCGTTTAATAAAAAAAAGGCAGGTGGTGTCGTGTTAAGACATCATCCACGAAGTCAGAGTACGTGTTCTTGATGGAGGGAAAACAGTAGCACACTAACATGTCACCGTTAACTTGGGTGAGCCTAGAAACTGTAG
The DNA here is from genome assembly GCA_028751875.1 of Rapana venosa. Lineage (NCBI taxonomy): Eukaryota > Metazoa > Mollusca > Gastropoda > Neogastropoda > Muricidae > Rapana > Rapana venosa. The sequence goes on from CM054156.1 coordinate 33,993,971, forward strand.
TGGAGGAACAGGGGACACGACAGAAGGCACGTTAATGTGGCTGTCCAGCAATGGATGCATCGGTATAGTTGGGATCTCATAAACATAGTGTATGTTTGAGTACTGCATATGATTAAGGGAAGCTTATTTATCGAAACGTCTAAAACAGCATTAAGAGATATCCTTATATCCAAATGTAGGCTTTTTGTTTCTTATATTTTGTGATGTTTCTGTCCTGTTCTTTCCACCTCCATCATCTTCTTGTCTCCTTCCAAGCCACGCTCAGATTCGTTATATCGCATCCTGAGGGTCAGAAATCCACCGGGTGTCTAGCAATATAAGACCACCCTGGGGCCACTAGCTAGAGAGGCCCTGCACGCTGCTGGGTAACTTTGCGTTCAGTAAAGCTTTTTCCGACCTAACATATGCAGGACACATCCTGCTAAGCTTCCTACTGACGACATTAATAGAGTAAGATTGAGAGAGAAGCCTACCCAATGGTAACCGCCACAATGTAGCTCCAACGCTGTTCTCCTACGAACCTCCAGCCCCCAAGGCTTCGATAGGAACTCATCACAGGCACAGAAGTGTAGGAAAAAAGCATGAGGTCGCCATTAGATCAGATCAACCAGAACCACTAAACCAGTGACAGTGTTCTTTTATGCATCATGATCAATAGGGATGAAGATGATGACAGAGCTGTACTCTACGCTTCCGATTATGAGATATCCTGGCCTCAACTAGGCCCGAGAGATAAAGACACCTGCAGTGATGGTCAGGTAATTTCTGGAATACTCTATGATTAGTCTATTAATGAGACGATTAATTGACCAAACTTGAAATTTATCAAATCCAAAGAGAGATAGAACAACTCTGAGTAACTTAAAAAAAAGATAGAGGAAGTGCCCAGGAAATAAATATCCAGCGTTGTCCTGTTTGTCATTCTAACATACTTCCAGCAGACACGTTCAATCATGCTGCCACCTTTATGTACAGAAATAGGTATATCTACAATACAAGCACTATGTATTTTAATGCGTTGGCGCTTTCTAGCTGCTTTATCAACCATTCCGTTCTAATATAATGCAGATTGCAATGTGATGCACCCAAAAAAGTGATAGTGACATCCCTTAAAGATTAAAAAAAATCTAAGAGGTGATTTATTTGACCTAGTCGTGTAACCAAAGACCCTGAATTTGTGAGGGTTTTGTAATACTGACTTTGAATCAACACGGAAAAGAACTTGGAACATAGTCCTGGGAAAACCAGGTAAATAATATAAAACTGCCCAAACAGCAGTCAACTACGCAATAAAACTTGGCCAATGTAGAACTTGTTCCACTTTTAGGGAAGGAACAATAAAGGCTGCACCTTCCTCGTTACTCTTGAAAAGGAACCCATCAGTATAGATTCTAAGACGTAAAGGACACTCAGTGCGTATATGTGCTCTTCCACCTAAATGTTAAAAACATGACATCCTTTCCTTTGATTTTAAACATGGAATCATCAATGTCAAAATTAGCTCATTGAACTTCCTGTGACGGACAAGGGAGATGAAGAGGCATTCATCGATTTTAGCTGCTTTGGATTAACTGATTTTTTTTTTAAAGTCTGGAAGTGAAAGTGCTGATGACAGTCAGTGAGGAAATAAACTTACCTCTGTTAGCACTGTGTTCGTCCGCTCTTATACTGATCTCATGGTGAATAATCATTATTTTCCATTGCTGAGCTTCTTTTGCATACCGTGCTACTATGCGTTCTTGATAGTCATCCAGAGGTAACATTGCCATATCTGTTTATTTCTGTAGATGAAACATATGAGGGCATATCCAAAGCAAGGTGGAAATAATTTTATTTGTTTCTTCAGGAAGGTGTGTGTGTGTGCGTGCGTGTGTGTGTATATGCGTGCGTGCGCGCGCGCGCGCGTGTGTGTGTGTGTGAGAGAGAGAGAGAGTGTGTGCATGCGCCAGATCATGCACACAGTGACTCACTTCAAGAGTGTGTGCTCCAGAAATACCACTGAATTTTTTACAAAAATGTCAGTCCAGTGGTTTTGAACAAACTGAATTCCCTTATATAGAAAACCACAGACATCTGAAGAAGAAAAAAGCAGCCTTGTTCTATGTGTCTGCCCTTTTCAAAACATCGACTGTAGACGTTTTACTTCACATCATGACTTTACCTTGGCATCAGTGAGTTTTCGTGACCTTTGCTTCGCAGTATGAAAGACTGAAGCGTTACTATGTCTCTTGATCACAGTGACTCTTTTGTCTACAACATGTTGCCAATGGAAAACTCGCTTGTTGCCGCGGCCTTTATGATTATTCGTGCGGTAGCTGTGTGTTTCACCTCTACACAGTGTGTTGATAGACCCTGTAATTACCTTCAGGTCATTAGAGAAATGACATTGCATTTCTGTGCATAGAAACCAAGATAGAGGGTAGGAAAGTACGATCTCTCTCTGTCTCTGTCTCTGTCTCTCTCTGTCTCTCTGTGTCTGTCGGTCTGTCTCTGTCTGTCTCTGTCTCTCTGTCTGACTATCTGTCTCTCTCTCTCTCCCTCTCTCTCTCCCTCTCTGTCCCTCTCTCCCTCCCTCTCTCTCTCCTCTCTCTTCCTCTCATCCCTCCCTCTCTCTCCCTCTCTCCTCCTCCTCTCTCTCTCTCCCCCTCTATCTCTACCTCTTTCTCTCTCCCTCTCCCTCTCTTTCCCTCTCCCCCCCCCCCTCTCCTCTCTCTCTTCTTCTCTCTCCTCCTCTATCTCTACCTCTTTCTCTCTCCCCCCTCTCTCTCTCCTCTCTCTCTCCCTCTATTCTCTCTCTCCCCCCCTCTCTCCTCTCCTCTCTCTCTCTCCCTTCTCTCTCTCCTCCTCTCTCCTCCTCCCTTTCTCTCTCCTCTCTCTCTCTCTCCTCTCTCTCTCTCTCTCTCCTCTCTCTCTCTCATCTCTCTCTCTCTCTCTCTCTCTCTCTCTCTCTCTCTCCTCTCTCTCTCTCTCTCTCTCTCTCTCTCTCTGCTTGTTAATCGTTAATTTTATTACTATTTTTCTGTTCTTGTTTTTTTTTGTTTGTTATTGTTGTCTTTGTCTCCTTTTGGGGGGTTTTGCTTTTTGTTTATTATCATTGTTGTTATTGTTGTTGTCTTTAATTAGTATTTTCTATCTTAGTGCTATCGTGATAATGATGGGAACTGGATGTAAAAAATACCACATGAGTGCTTAGCCATTATCTCCGAAATAAAAGAACTTGACTTGATTTGACTTGTCTCTCTCTCTCATACACACATATTACATACTACACACTACATACACTACGCACACTACACACACACTACACACACACTACACACATACACACTACACACACTACACACATATACACTACACACACACACTACACACACACTGTACACACTGCACACTACACACTCTCCACACTACACACACACACACACTACACACACACTACACACTACACAACACTCACACTACAACACCACACACACACTTCACACACTACACACAACTACACACACACACTACACTACACACTACACATACACTCTACACACAAACGCTACACACTACACAAACACTACACAGCACACACTACATACATACTTACACCATACACACACTTCACACACTACACACACACTACACACACACTACTCACATACACTACACATACACTCTACACACAAACGCTACACACTACACAAACACTACACACACACACACTACACACATACTACTACACCCATACACACACTCTCACACACTACACACACACTACACACACACTACACACATACACTACACATACACTCTACACACAAACGCTACACACTACACAAACACTACACAACACACACTACCACACATACTCTACCACCCATACACACACTTCACACACTACACACACACTACACACACACTACACACATACACTACACATACACTCTACACACAAACGCTACACACTACACAAACACTACACACACACACACTACACCACAACTCTACACCCATACACACAACTCACACACTACACACTACACTCACACACACTACACCACATACACTACACATACACTCTACACACAAACGCTACACACTACACAAACACTACACAACACACACTACACTACATACTCTACACCATACACACACTTCACACACTACACACACACTACACACACACTACACACATTACACTACACATACACTCTACACACAAACGCACTACACACTACACAAAACACTCACACACACACACTACACACATACTCTACACCCATACACACACTTCACACACTACACACACACTACACACACACTACACACACACTACACACATACCACCATGTGCAGGTTGTTCAGACTGGACAACAAAGCTCTCCCTCCCTCCCTCCCTCCCTCCCTCCCTCACTCACTCACTCATTCACTCACTCACTCACTCACTCATTCACTCCCTCCCTCACTCACTCACTCACTCCCTCACTACCTACTCCCTCACTCCCTCACTCCCTCACTCCCCATTCACTCACTCCCTCATTCACTCCCTCCCTCATTCATCCACTCCCTCATTCACTCCCTCCCTTATTCACTCACTAACTCCCTTACTCACTCACTCATTCACTCACCCCCTCATTCACTCACTCATTCATTCACTCCCTCCCTCACTCCCTTCCTCATTCAATCACTCACTCCCTCACTCACTCCCTCATTCACTCACTCACTCCCTCATTCACTCACTCCCTCACTCACTCCCTCACTCCCTCCCTCATTCCCTCACTCCCTCCTCTCAGCGCTGGGTGTGGAGCGGAGAAGGGAGAGGAAGGGTGGGAGCTGCTAGGCCCCTGGCCGCTCAGTCCCTGCACCCAGCAGAGGCAGTCCCTGCCTCACCCTGCAGACGTTGGAGGGGTCAGCCTGCTGCTGCAGTGCTAGTGGTCCTTGGTCGTCCCTCTGTCTGTGTCTGTCTGTCTGTCTTTCTGTCTGTCTGTCTGTCTGCCTGTCTGTGTGTGTGTTTGTTTGAGTCTAAGTCAGTCTGTTTGGCTCTCTCTTTCTGTGTCTCTCTGTCTGTGTGTGTTTTCCTGTCTGTCTGTTTGCCTTGTGTCTGTGTGTGGTTTTTTTCTGGCTGTCTGGCTGTCTGTCTCTGTCTCTCTGTCATTGTTTTTCTATCACTGTCTCTCTGACTCTCTGTCTCTGTCTTTTTGTCTGTCTGTCTGTCTGTCTGTCTGTCTCTCTCTCTCTCTCTCTCTCTCTCTCTCTCTCTCTCTCTCTCTCTCTCTCTCTCTCTCTGTCTCTGTCTGTTTTCTATCTCTGTCTGTCTCTCTGACTCTCTGTCTCTGTCTGTCAGTCTCTGTCTGCCTATCTATGTTTTTCTGTCTGTCTGTCTGTTTATCTGTCTGTCTGCCTGCCCCCCTCTATGTGTCTCTCTCGGTCTCTGTCTCTGTCAAGTCTACTGTTACAAATGTATGTCCTTGTTTCCCTTTGTGTGTGTATGTCTGTCTGTTTATTTTATTTTACTTATTTTTTCTTTTATTCTTTTATATCGAGGATAATGCAATAAGCACTTATGTGCTTTTTTACATCTAGTCTCCGTGTGCATGCTGTTTTGTAAATTGTGTCATATGTTCCCACCGGCACACATTGCCTACTCTTACGAAAAGCGGAACAGGATTTAACGTGTGCCCAAGATGTTCTGCGTACGTTCACACACGGGGTCTCGGTGTATAGTCTCATCCGAAGGATTTTGGGGGAGAGTGGAGTCGGCACTGATGTTAACTCCGGGGGGGAAATATCCCCTTGAACGAGACTTGAACCCTGGTCGTCAGATTGCGAGCGCAATGTTCTAACCACTAGGCTATCCCGTCCAGTCTAGTGGTGTGTGTGTGTGTGTGTGTGTGTGTGTGTGTGTGTGTGTGTGTGTGTGTGTGTGTGTGTGTGTGTGTGTGTGTGTGTTGTGTGTGTGTGTGTATGTGGTGTAGTGTGTGTATGTTGCTTAGTTAATTTCTCTTCCTGACTGTGACTAAACAACACAACATATCTACCTACCTACTTCTTCCTATCTTCTCTTCTATCTCCTGCCTCCTATCTCTTCTCTCCTCTCCTACTATATATATATATACTATATACTATTATCACTATCACTATCTTTATATCTATTCTCTGTCAGTCCTCTATCTATCTACTCCTTCTATCTACCTACTCTCCTCTATTTTTTAAACTTCAAATCCTCTGTTGGATGATCACGGCTAGTCCCTTAAGGGCATTGTCTCACATAGCTCCTCCACTAACCATTAATCCTCCTGGGGATCTGCGGGACCTCTCAGTATTATACCATCCCCACCTCTAATAATTAATGCTAGATTTCCCTCTTTTCTCTACCCCTCTTTTTCTCTCCTGACCCTTTTATTTCTATCTTCTTTCTTGTCTACCTTCTTCTTCTTGCCCCTTATCCTCGTTTTCAGACTTCTAGATTTTCTGCCTTCTTGTTCATTTTTACTGCCTGATTACGAGCGGATTAGGCGAACGATCGTTCCACGTGAGTAGAGAGTCGAGGCTGTGCATTAACCACCAGAGTATCTTTTCAATTGATGCGTCCCTGGCATTGACTAAGAAGGAGCTATTGTTACGGGTCTATAGTTTTGTTCTTTACTATTTCTTTCTTATTCGTATACACACTCTGTGCCCTTTCTTCATTCTTCCATGACGCTTTGAAATTTCTGCTTATCTTGTTCATCTCTCCTGTTTACGGAGCGACTTAGGCGATAACATATTTCTCCCACGCTGAAGTTAGATGAGCGAGGCCTGTGCTTAACACCAGCTCAACGTATTTTTGCAACATTGGATGCTGTCTGGGCATTGGACAAAGAAGGAGCTATTGTTAAGGGGGGTTAGTAGATTTGTTCAGTTTTATTTATTTCATTCTTTTATATCGAGGATAATGGAACAAGCACTC
>CM054156.1:34005907-34010907 GCA_028751875.1 Rapana venosa
CTGCTTGCGGTGTTGTATAGTGCTTGAATGGTTTGCACTAGTCCTTCTTCAATGCCAAACATTCTGAGGACCTGCCACAGGCCTTCGTGCCATACTCTGTCAAAAGCCTTCTTGAAGTCGATGAAGTTGTGGAACAGGTCTCTCTGATGTTGAAGATGTTTTTCCATCAGGATGTGGCAGTTAAAAATCTGTTCGATTGTGCTCCTGCCTGCCCTGAACCCAGCTTGTTCCTCTGCAAGGTGTTCTTCTGCCTCCTTCTTGAGTCGATTCAAAATAACTTTGAGCATGATCTTGCTGGCGTGGCTGATGAGGCTGATTGTTTTATAGTTTTGGCATTGGCGTAAATTCCCCTTCTTGGGCAGGGGTATGATGAGTGCCATTAGCGAACCTCAAAAAGACAAGGTGGGTTCGTGCATTTCAGATCTAACACCCTCGCTAAAAAATCGGGTCTATAGTCCAGAGATAAGACCCCCTTTCTACAAAGCTAAGAAGCGTGGGTTTGATCTCCGTTTGAGCCTGACCGTTTCCCCATCCACTAGACCTTCACTGCTGGTCTGGGTGCTAGTCTTTCGACTGAGATGATAAACCAAGGTTCTGTGTGAAATGTGAATTCAGCTCAAGTAGAACAAAAGAGGTGGCCCTGGCAAATTTCGTTAACAAAAGCTAGTCTGATAGGGAAACAAAGGTAGGCTGGACAGGATCTAGGAAAGTAACACCAACAATGGGTGGTGCTGCTCTTGCGGCGACGACATTTTCTCCAGAAAAGGCATTCCGAATTTTACGCAGAGAAATGTGCTGTGACATTAAGCCGTGTACAGACTGGTTTGTGTGGAAGTGTGGAGGGAAGGAGACAGAGGAAGAGACAGACAATGATGGCGGATGAACAACATTGCAGAGAGGACTGAATAGCCGTGCTCAGAGTCCTAGGGTTTGGACACAACCCCATCATCATGAAGTATTTATTATATTGCAGTGTACTGTGATGTTTTGTATTGTATTGGAGTGTAGTGTAGTGCAGTGCAGTATATTCTATTGTACTGCATTGCATATATTGCATTACTTTCTATTGTATGGTATTGCATTGTGTTGCATTCTTTTGTATTGTATGGTATTGAACTGGATTGCATTGCATTGTATTGTATTGCGTTGTGCTGCATTGGGTTGCACTCTATTGCCTTTGTATGGTATTGCATTGTGTTGTTTAGTATTGTATTGTATTGTGTTGTTTTGTATTGCATTGCATTGTATTGTATAGTATTGTATTGTTTTGTATTGCATTGTATCGTATCGTGTTGTATTGCTTTGTATTGCAATATTTTGTATTTTATTGTACTGTATTGAGTTGCATTGCGTTGCGTTGTATTGTATTGTCTATTATCTTTTGTCACGGCCGATTCGTCTCTGTGAAGTTCAGGCTGCTAGATCTAAGGAGAGCGCAACGCGGAACGACCAACTAAAAACAAAGAGATACTGTCTCCATGCGTAGTTGTCTCTCTATCACAGTGATTTTCCTCCTCACTAAATGCTACCACTCTCAGTTCTTGTTGCCACATGTTCTTTTACGTGCGCAATATTGTGTTGCACACAGGATCCTGATTCATCGTCTCATCCTCAAGAGTAGCGCAGAAACTTTTGCTCAAGATGTGGGCACGAGAAAATGTGCAGATGGGAAAATAAGTGTTGGGTTCAAACGGGGATCGAACTCTCGACTTCTCAGATTCTATGCAGGTGCGCTACTCCTAGACCCATCCATCCTTGTCACTAGAAGAACGTGATAACAGCGTGCCGGATTTTGTTTTGTTTTGTTTTTTAAATCTGCTGTGGAGTTAAGTGAATAGAAGGATGCGAAGAAGAAAAAATGCACAAAATATTGAAGAGGAAGAGGAATGTAAAGAATACAAAAAGTTCAAAGAAAAAAATATACAAGAAATTGTAAAAAAAAAAAACCACGCACCAACAAAGCCTGAATGCAGACAAGAATGCAAAGAAGAAGAACTCAGAGAAGAAACCAAAAGAAGATAAAGAACCAGACGAAGAAGAAGAAGAAGAAAGAAACAACAACAACAACACAAAACAAGAATAAAAAAGCAAGGAAGAGAAACATGAAGAGGAAGAGGAAAGAATGAAAGAAAAAAAATGCAACGATGAATGAGAAACGCAAAGAAAGAGGCAAAGAAAAAGAATTCGGAAAAGAAGAAAAATGCAAAGAAGAATGCAAAGAAGAATGCAAAGAAAAATGCAAAGAAAATAGCAAAGAAGAAGAATGCGGCGAAGAAGAAGAATGTGGCGAAGAAGAAGAAGAATGCAGCGAAGAAGAAGAGAATGCAAGAACAAGAATGCAAAGAAGAAGAAGAATGCAAAGAAGAAGAAGAATGCAAAGACGAAGAATGCAAAGAGGAAGAAGAATGCAAAGAAGAATGCAAAGACGAATGCAAAGAAGAAGAATGCAAAGAAGAAGAAGAAGAAGAAGAAGAAGAAGAAGAAAAGAAGAAAAAGAAGAAAAGAACAAGAACAAGAACAAGAACAAGAACAAGAAGAAGAAGAAGAAGAATGCAAAAGGGAAGAAGAAGATTCAAGATTCAAAAATCTTTTTCAAGAACCCCCCTAAGGGGTACATGAAATTTAACAAAACCACATTTTGCAGAAGAAGAAGAAGAAGAAGAAGAAGAAGAAGAAGAGAAGAAGAAAGAACAAGAAAAGAACAAGAACAAGAAGAAGAAGAACAAGAACAAGAACAAGAACAAAAACAAGAAGAATGCAAAGAAGAAGAAGAATGCAAAGAAGAAGAAGAAGAAGAATGCAAAGAAGAAGAAGAATGCAAAGAAGAAGAAGAATGCAAAGAAGAAGAAGAAGAGAATGCAAAGAAGAATGCAAAGAAGAAGAAGAATGCAAAGAAGAAGAAGAGAAAGAAGAAGAAGAAGAAGAAGAAGAAGAAAAGATAGAAGAAGAAGAAGAAGAAGAAGAAGAAGAAGAAAAAGAAGAAGAGGAACAAGAACAAAAACAAGAAAGCAAAAAGGAAGAAGAAGATTCAAGATTCAAATTTTTTTTTTAAGAAAACCCAAGGGGTACGTGGAATTTAACAAAACCACATTTTGCAGAAGAAGAAGAGGAAGAAGAAGAAGTGAGAAGAAGAAGAAGAAGAGAGAAGAAGAAGAAAGAAGAAGAAGAAGAAGAAGAAGAAGAAGAAGAAGAAGAAGAAGCAAAGAAGAAGAATGCAGAGAAGAAAAATGCAAAGAAGAAGAATGCAAAGAAGAAGAATGCAAAGAAGAAGAATGCGAAGAAGAAGAAGTCTGCCTCTCACACTGTCTATCGGATAAATCAGTGAGGGAAAAGTTCAGAAGTATTGATTACAGAAATGACAGCACGTCGCGTTCTTTCCCATTTCTCTTCACTCTTTTGTCTGTCTGCCTGCCTGCCTGTCTCTATCACTTAGCCTCTCCATCAGCCTCTCGGTCTGTCTGGCTGGCTGGCTGTCTGGCTGGCTGCGTGCTTGTCTTTCTGTAAACATACCTTTCTATATGTCTGGTTATTATATCTACGGGTAGTTTTCTTTCGTGCTCAGTGAAATGAGCAAGATTCGATTGGAGGGCAAAGTTATGCCTATAATCTATATTCGTGTGTACAAAAGTTTATAGTCTGATCTGTGTGTGTTTCTGTCTGTCTGTCTGTCTGTCTGTCTGTCTGTCTCTCTCTCTCTCTCTCTCTCTCTCTCTCTCTCTCTCTCTCTCTCTCTCTCTCTCTTCTCTTCCCTCTCTCTTTCTCTCTCTCTCTCTCCTCTCTCTCTCTCTCTCTCTCTCTCTCTGGCTATGTCTGTATGTGTTCTTGTGTCTGTATGTCTGTGTTTCTATCTTTGTGTTCATTTCTCTCCTTGTATCTCTATCTGTCTCTGCCTGTTAGCGTTTGTCTGTATTTCTGTGTGTTTGTTTCTCTCTGTGTCTCCCTGCCTTTTGTTTTTCAATCTATGTCTCTGTGTTTATCTTTCTTTTTCTGTCTGTCTCTGTCTCTGTCTGTCTGTCAGTTATTCAGTTAGTATCTCTCTCTCTCTCTCTCTCTCTCTCTCTCTCTCTCTCTCTCTCTCTCTCTCTCTCTCTCTCTCTCTCTCTCTCTCTCCTCTCTCCTGAGCGGAAAATGTGAAAACTTAAAAACTAACCACACCTACAGTCAACTGTCTGTGAATGGCTTTTATTTCCACAATGACATTACAAGGCAGCCGAGAATGCACCTGTAGAACATAATGCACCCTGCACAAGGGCCCTGCCCTTTGCAGCGGGTCGATAGCAGACGTTGTAGTTCCCCTCCTGACTTTGCCCTGACATCAGACTGCACCTTCCACCTGTCTGCCCTGTTGGGAATTGCTGGTACCCTTCTTAATAGGCCGGGTGGGAGTTGATGTGTGGGTGGCTGGGATATTGCGCGGGCTAGTGTGTTTGTACATGGGGAGCCTGGCAGCTGACTACAATGGAGCTACCCAGGGAACTGCCCAGACCTGAGGATGGCGCTGCTGGTTTAGGCTTGAGCTGCTATAGCATGTTGGGTTTTTGTTGTTTTGAAATTAGGACATAAATCATCGTCAGTATTATCGTGATTATCGTCGCCATCATTATCATGATCGCCATTAAAGTCGTTAGCGCCACCACCACCATCACGACCATCATCATCATTATCATTAGTCCCTTCACCTAGATGGTCATAGTGAAGAGGGGACGGGGCGGGAGGTGAGGTGGGGTAGGTGGGGGGGGGGCGAGAGAGTGACAGGTTGGTTAACATGGGTTGGGTTTTTTTTGTCCAGAATGATCTGTATTTAGCTTTTTCACTGTAGCATTGCCATGTTAAAGTCGGCCTAAAATTCAGAATAAATCATTCATTATTCATAACAAAAAGTATAGCCTCAAAAAGCCAAACAACAAAACTACACGAACACATAAGCAAACAAAACGAGAGTACCCTGGGTAGGAGATCTGAATTAATTCAGTATCGTGTGTTCTCCATGGAACGATGAC
>CM054156.1:34015907-34033407 GCA_028751875.1 Rapana venosa
CCCAGGCTGTGTTGTGTGGAGATGGCTTTGTCTCTCTATGCAAATGTCTGTCTGGACAGCACTGTTGTCGACTTTTGTTGGCCCTGGGGAAATTTGAGTTTTGCATCTCTTGTTAATGATACTGGATCCCTGATAACTGCTCCACACTGTCTATCTTCTGCCCATAGAAATCCTGTGGATACACACACACACACACACACACAAACGCAAGCACTCACGCATGCACGCACGCACGCACACACACACACAACTTTTCGACTAATATCACTTTGAGGGAACAGACGTAAAATCGAAGCAACAACAACACACACACACACACACAAAAGAAAAGAACAGGATTAGAAAACTCCTCGAAACCCATTTTTAAGACAGCACCGTAAAAATAAGTAAACGAATTACTCCCCTTTCTTCTTTCTTAATTCACCCTATTTCACAATTCTTTCCGCGTGAATTGTTCCCAATAACTCTTTAGCAAAATACCCATACCTTCGTTTTTTTTATACTTGCCCACGCTAATTAGATAACAAATCCTCACCCACCCACCCCCACTCCCCCAAACAAATGAAAGAAGTGGGCGGAAGGGAAATGGTTAGGGCAGTTAACTGCCTGTCAGCTTGATGACATCAGCTGTCAAATTGACTGAGTTAGGAGCGGGAAGCTGGGAGGGAGGCAGTTAGCTCCCCTGTGAGTGGCCCTGCTACTGTTGCCTCTGTGGGTGTTTTTTTTGGCTGCACACCGATATTAAAAAATCACTCATTTCCTTCTGTTTTTCTATGCAACTCTTACATTCATACCGCACGTACTAAGGCATCCACAGAAATAAAAACCACTTTTTGTGAAAGACTAGCCTCTGATTCAAAACTCATGTGATTTTGAACAAATTTGGTAGGTTTGAAATTTTTTTATTTTTCAGCAAACACTGTACTCCCACAGTCTTTTGTCGTCTGCTAGCTTCCTGACCGCAATATGCATGCGCGAGGTCAACGCTGAAGGAATACAGGCAATCCTCATTTGATGGTTATTTCCAACTTTCTCGTGACTACCTGGTATTGCTCTATGTCCTCAATCCAAAAAACAAGTGCACAGTCCATTTTTTCATGCTTAAAAAATCTGTGAAAATCACCAACAGTTTTTTCCACTCGCACTCTATAGAAAATACTACGTGACCCCCAAATTAATACTGGTGTGTAGCCTTTAGGTTTTATTTTAGGATAGCTGTGGAGTAGAGGAGGTGGCGAGTTTCTAATCGGAATGCTTCTGAAATGCTGGGGAATGATTTTGAGTTAGGACTGACCCTAGAAACCCATATCAAAAAAAGAAATTTGCAACCAGTGAGTATTTCACTTCATAATATTCACAGTATGGTTTGCTAAGGACTAGTCGATGTGAGGTTCCGGTAACTGTTTCTCGTTTTTGATGCACAAGCTGTGTTTTCTTTAAGTCATTTCTTTTCTGATAAAGTGCTTGGTTGTTTGTTGGGTTTGTCTGGTCTGACTGTTTGCTTTTTGGGGGGTGGGGATGGGCAGGGGTAAGTGTATGCTAGACAAGCTTATTAAAATAGCAAAACAACAACAACAGCAACAGCAATGGAAATTTGTAACACAAGAGAGCGAGCACATATCACATTAAGAATATGCAGTCAGTGACCATATCACTTCATAACATCCACAGTACGGTTTTCCAGGGACCAGTGGATGTGAGATTCCTGTAACTGTCACTAAAATCTCGTCATTCATTTTCAAAGTTATTTTTTTTGCTTCACAAGCTGTCTTTCACGTCTCTTCTTTCCGGGTAAATAACTTACTAGTATATTGGCTTTTTGGTTTGGTTGTTTGTTTTGCTTTTTGGGGGGTGGGTGGGGTGGGTTTAGTATATGATAGACAAGCCTATTAAAACAACAACAACAACAGCAACAACAACAAAACAGAAACGAGTAACACAGGGAGCACACATCTTATCCCAGCAAAACAAACTGATTATAATTTGGTATAAAGAATAAAAAAGAACTACAATCCATGTCAGCCACATCTAAATATTCACAACATACTATCGATATTTTGGGGGGTTAAAAAACCCAATTTTATCGTGTAAAATAAATGATGACATACATAATTATACGTTTTGCAAAGAAACCAACGTCATGTAATTATCTATATAACTGACATCGTCGCCAAAGTTGTCTGGCAACACATTTATCACCTGGGTTTTTCTTCTTATAAATGTGAGGGGGGGGGAGCAGGGTAGTGGGTTGGGGAGGATGGCGGAGAGGGGGGAGGGGAGGGGAAAGGGGAGAGGAAAGGGAGAAGAGGGGGGAGAGGATGTTTGGATGTTGATGCTGATGTCAACACTGAGCTGGTTCAGTGACTGTGGGACACAACGCTGTACTCTGTGTTTCCTGTTACAGCCTCCTTCTTCTGCTACTGCTGCTGTTGTTATTCTTCATTATCACACCTGGCCTAGACACCAGTGACTGACATATGGATTGCACAGTGTTGATGACACATCCTGGCATCAATAACATCCTGTTATGAGCTGACAGTCTTGACTATTTCAGGCCATGTTTACATACATCTCTGACAGCCAGGGTGTGAACAATCCCCGAAAATGACATAGACTTCAAAACAACAGCCAGGTTGTTTGTTGTTAGTTCTAATACGCAGGTTCTTTCTTTCTTTCTTTTTTTTTTACCAAAGAAAGACTTGGGTCGTTTTCTTACTGATGTATGTTTCTGTCCTAAAATACTAGTGTGTTTATAGTCAACAATAATAATAATAATAATAATAAATGGAATTTATATAGCGCTATATCTTGCAGAGACAAATCAAAGCGCTTGCACTCAACTCATTCTTACACAGTCATACAACCAGTGACAAGCAATAGTTCCATCAAGTCCAAATGTGCACACACGCACACACACACACACACACACACAGGTCACACACCCTGGCAGGGCAATAGAATCTTGGTTGTTGAAGGCAGGGGAAAAAAAACTATGAGATGAGGCAGGAGAGGAAAATCTTAGGTTTGAAATAAATATGTCTTGAGACTGGATTTAAAAGTGTCATAAGAAGGCTTTTGGCGGAGAGAGAGAGGGAGATCATTCCACATTAATGGACCAGAAATAGAGAAAGAGCGACGGCCGATGGTGGATTGGTTGAATCTAGGTATTCGTAAGGACAAGGTATCTGCAGCAGAGCGGAGAGAACGAGAAGGAGTGTACAAGTGAAGACATTCACAGAGGTAGGCGGGTGCTGTTTTGTGGAGACATTTGTAACAGAGGGTACTGATCTTATAGTTTACTCTCTGTGGCACAGGCAGCCAGTGGAGAGATTGCAAGAGAGGGGTAATATGCTCAGATTTTTTCTTTCTGAGGATTAGACGAGCTGCAGAGTTTTGTATACGTTGAAGGGATTGGATAGATGATGCTGGCAGACCAGCCAACAGAGAGTTGCAATAGTCCAGACGTGAAAGAATGAAAGACGCAACAAGTTTGGATGTTGCATCTGTGGACAGGTACTTTCGAATTGCACTAATACGCCGTAATTGATAGTAGCAGGACTGGCAGGTCTGAGTGATGAATTTTTGCATAGAGAGTGTGTTGTCAATAATGACCCCTAGATACTTCACAGCAGTGGATAAAGGGACTGATGCATTGCCAAGTTGTATTGAAGCTGTTGCGATGGAAGAGAGTTTGTGTTTGGTCCCTACAAGCATGGTTTCCGTTTTATCTGCATTTAGCTGTAACTTGTTCTGTATCATCAATTTTGGATATCTTGAAAGCAGTGGGCCATATTTGTAAAGAGAGAAGGCAGATTTTCAGGAGTGCTTAGAATATGAGAGTCATCTGCATAAAAATGACGGTTGATCTGATGGCGGTTAATTATATGTGACAGTGGAGCAGTGTAGAGGGTGAAAAGAACAGGGCCAAGAACAGAACTCCACATTCCAATCTTGCAGGTACTGACTGAATCTTGTTTACTGTGACTGTCTGGAATCGGTCAGTAAGGTATGAACTAAACCAGGTAAGGGCTGTACCAGTAACACCAAATGTTTTTTGAAGACGGGAGAGAAGAATAGAGTGGTCAATAGTGTCAAAGGCTGCAGATAAGTCGAGTAGAGTAAGAAGAGAGATTTTCCCTGAGTCAGAAGCGAGTAGAAGTGTGTTTAAGGTATGGGCAAGGGTAGTTTCAGTGCTATGGTTGACGCGATAGGCAGACTGAAACGCAGGAAGGAGACTGTTGGAGAGAAGGTGGTTGTTGAGCTGTTTTAGAACTACTTTTTCAAGGACTTTAGAGATAAACGGTAGGTTGGAAACAGGTCTATAGTTCTTCAGAATGTTGGGGTCAAGGTCATGCTTTTTGAGTAGAGGTGTGACTATGGCAGTTTTTAGAGCTGAAGGAACATTTCCAGAGACAAGAGATAAGTTTACTATATTCGTAATAGTGGGAATAAGTTGTGGCAGGCACTGTGCAAAAAGAGAAGCAGGTATGGGGTCAAGATCACATGATTTTATAGTCATTCCTTTCAGAATTAGTTCGATTTCTTTCTCGCTTGCGGGATGAAAGGAAAGGAGAGGAGTGCCAGAGAATTGGGGATCAGAAGTTGCAGGCTGGAAAGGAGTCTGATCCAAACTGGAGCGAATGTTTCGGACTTTGTCAGAGAAGAAAGCAGAAAATATAGAAGGAAGCTCAGAGTGGTTGTGAATAGAAGGCAGAGGACTAGCCTTCTCAGATCCAAGAAACGTGGATGTGAGGGAAAAGAGAGATTTCATAGACGTGGCATCAAGAACTTGAGAAGAGTAGTACTTTGTTTTTGCTGAACGAATTAAGGTTTTAACTTTGTTGATTTGTTTACGAAGAAGCTGTTTGTTTATTTCGGTTTTTGTTTTTCGCCATTGCCGCTCTAGTTGCCGGCGTTTGCGTTTTGCGACCAGGATGTCACGGTTGTACCATGGTGCACATGGCCTATCAGGCAGGAGATGGTCAGTAGGAGGAGCATGCTCATCAAGGAGTTGGCTGAGGACGGTATTGTAGTGCTTAGAAGGGTCAGAATGGTCAGGGGTTTGTGATAGACGTTCAACAGCTTGGGAAAGGAAAGTTTGAATATCAATGGCCTTGAGGTTGCGACGGGTAATGCACTTTTTGTTTCTGATAGGCTTTGCAATGTTGATAAAGAAAAGAATGGCAGAATGATCGGAAAGCAGTTCGTCAGTGACAGATACAGACTGAGATGTGACTAGACCTTGTGAAATGTCGGTAATAAGCCAGTCTAAAATGTGGCCTGATCTGTGTGTTGGTTCGTTTACTAGCTGGGAAAGAGAGTGATTTGACAAGGAAAGAGAAAGACGCTTGACATCAGGGGATGACTGGTTGTCGAAGTGATAGTTAAAACAATGGCTAATCATACTTATCAAAAAGTCAACCAACCAATCAAACTCTTTTATTTCGAGGATAATGAATAAGCACGCATATGTTTTATTTTATATTCAGTTCTCGCACTTATCAGGGGTATTTATGCTAACAATAGCTACCTATTTGGTGAACGTCTCAATGTTTGCATATTTTCTCTTGTTATGATGTAAATAAAGTTAGTGCTAAAACATGGCAAAATAGTACTGACACACACACACACACACTCACACACTGAAAATAAAAGTTTGACATTGACCTTGACACACACAGACACAGATCTACTACCAAGGGATCCTTTCCTTTCTATTTCTCTTCCTTAAGCTTCTGGGGGACACCTCATGCAACTTCAATAAAGAGCTAATCACCAGATTCCTCCCTTTTTTGTTTTCAGATGTATCTAGGCCAGTATTTATGTGAATGGTATTTTGTCCTGTCGCCAATGTTGGATTTCGTTCTGTTGTTTGTTCTGCATTATCATTTCGTTTATTATAATATCCTTCTTAAAAATGTGACCTTTTCCATGTGCCTGTATTTATAGCCCTCAAAGAGCACGGTTGTGAACGGTGGTTGGGCAATACATACCTTGAAGGTGGATGCAGTGTTACACGTGTCTTTGATTACCACACAGCCCGAGTCTACCATTTTACAAAGTGTTAAGGCAACAAGAGAAAAGGAACAACAAAATTTGCCTTTCTTCTTTCCTGATTTACTGTTTCACAATTCTTTCCACGTGAACTGCTACCAATAACTTCTGGCAAAATATCCACACTTTACTTTGTTCACACTTGCACACGTTAATCAAGTAACAGAGCCTCCCTCCACCCCCTTAAAAAACCAATAGGTCAGATAGAACGAAAATAAATGCCAGAGATGTTAATAATAATAATAATAATAATAATAAAATAAAACTAATAATAATGATGATGATACAATAATAATAATAATAATAATAATAATAATAATAATAATAATAATAATAATAATAATAATAATATATGCAATGTATATAGCGCTGAATCTTGTAAAAACAAACAAAGCGAAGCGCTGATGCTTGGAATGTCTGTCCAGTGGTTCTTTGCCAACTGTCTCTTCCATTTCTGCCTGGTTTCTGAGAGTGTCAGTTGGCTTGTCTGTCTGTCTGTCTGTCTAGCTGCCAGAGTGCAGTATTCGTTTGTTTATGTATTTATTGTTTACTTTATTCTTTTATTTCGAGAATAATGGAATAAGCACTCATGTGCTTTTTTTTATCCAGTCCCCTTGTGCTTGCAGTTTTGTAAATTTTGTCATCCGTTCCCAACGGCACACAATGGCCTACTCTTTCGAAAAGCGGAACGGGTTTTAATGTGTGCGCAAGATGTTCTGCGTGCGTTTGCACACGGGACCTCGGTTTATAGTCTCATCCGAAGGACTTTTAGGGAGACTGGAGTCGACACTGATGTTAGCTCCAGAGCAAAAATCCTCTTGAACGAGAATCGAACCTGGGTCAGCAGATCACGAATACATCACTCTAACCACTAGGCTATCCCGTCCCCATGATGAGAAGAGTCATCAAGGTCAACTTATTGGACTGGGCTATACTTCATTCTTGTTGGAATACATATTTTCAAACGCTCTCTCTCTCTCTCTCTCTCTCTCTCTCTCTCTCTCTCTCTCTCTCTCTCTCTCTCTCTCTCTCTCTCTTCTCTCTCCCCTCTCTCTCTCTCTCTCTCTCTCTCTCTCTCTCTCCTAAGAGGGTTTTTGTGCCATGGGCTACTATTGCACACCTTTGTGCAATGGTCTGGGTAGATAAAACTGTGTTTTTCAAACTGGGCTTTTTTCGTCTTTGCAAACCATCCACAGAGAGATAGAATAAAGGCATGGCATTTAGATATTTCATTTTACAAAGTTTTCAGGCAACAAGAGAAAAGGAAGAACAAAATTTGCCTTTCTTCTTTCCTGATTTACTGTTTTACAATTCTTTCCACGTGAACTGTTACCAATAACTTCTGGCAAAATATCCACACTTTACTTTTTTCACACTTGCACACGTTAATCAAGTAACAAAGCCTCCCTCCACCCCCTTAAAAAAAACCTCAATGACAGAAATCGTTAAAGCAATAAAGTGCCTGCCATCCTGACCACGAACAACAGCCAAGTGGTTAAGTGGTTAAGACCATTTGGCTTCAATCCCGTGGATCAATGAAGTCGTGAGTTTGAATCTCGGCAGCGACATTCAGTGAATTCAGGATAGAGATGTTCACGATCTTCCAAGTCAACTCGAAGTGCAGACCTGCCAGTTACTTAATCCCTTTCACGCGTAAACAGTCACAGAAGATAAACCATGCAGGTTAAAGATTCTATACTTCGTGTAAGTCTTGGTAGGCAACACAAGTACGAACAAACACAACATACCTCCTGTGTAAAACAATGAGCGGATTGGCAATTAGAATGGTCAGCTGAAACCAGTGGACAGACAGCCTCCAGCAGAGCTACAAGCTAAGGGAAAGACCAGACACCACGCATCTCACCCACTAAGGGAAGGCGGGGAAGAGAAGATGGCACCATTTGTCAAATTAACTGCGTTAGGTGCTGTCAGTTGGCAGGCAGTCAACGCCTGTGAGTGACCGACCTTGCTGCTGCTGCTGCTGCTGCTGCTGCTGTGTGGGTATTCTAGGACAGTCGTAGAGTGGGGGAGGTAAGGAGCTTCTCATCTGAATGATTCTGAAGTGGTGCGTAGTAGTCTTGAATCATGGATGGTTCCGGTATATTATTATTAACATTAATAAATTGAATTCATATAGTTCTATATATAGCAAAGACAAGTCATAGCGCTCGCATTCAACCTATTCTTACACAGTCATGCAACCAATAAAACACAGTCAATAGTTTAAACAAACAGATATCACAAGCATGGTAGGCCGCAGACCGAATCTAGGGAATAGAAATAACAATAGTCAAAACCAGTATTTCAAAAGCATACACACACATTAAGGGTGGGGATTTCTTTTTTTTCATTTCCTAAAGCTTGCTCATGCCTTTGTTCCTATTATGTGTGTGTATACACACACGTGCAGAAGATCAAGTTTATATAAACAACTGTATGTAAACTGAAATGATCATAGATTTTTTTTAAGTGGATCTCTTATGTTGTTTACACAGTTGCTTTTCGAACCACGAGTACAGTCTTTAATTTTATCGTGCGTGCGTGCGTGCGTGCGTGCGTGCGTGGTGCTGTGTGTGTGTGTGTGTGTGTGGTGGTGCGTGTGTGTGTGTGTGTGTGTCTGTGTCTGTGTCTGTGTGTTTGTGACTCTATGTGTGTCTGTGTCTGTGTGTGTACGTACATGTGTAAATGCAGATGCATGCATCTAGAACTTGTATACGCATGCGTGTTTGCTTGTGCACGTGCACCTGTGTGGTGGACTGGTGATGCCAGGTGCAGACCTTGACCCTGCAGCAGCCAGGCAGAAACCAGCCCTGCCAGAACACAGGGGCTGCAGCAGCAACCCGCCTGTCACACCAGCTTCATGATGCCACTTTCAATTCCAGCCTCAAAACATACCTATTTCAAACCTAAGACTTTCCCCTATTGTATCATCTCATAAGTATCTGTCCTTGCCTTCAGTGACCAAAATTCCTATCATCCTGCCGAAGTGTATAACCTGTGTGTGTGTCAAGTCAAGTCAAGTCAAATCAAAATTTTATTTCCAGATGGTACATTGAATAAGCAATGCATTTGCTTTTTTTCATCAAGCCATCTATCTAAGAACAAATTAAGTGTGTGTGTGTGTGTGTGTGTGTGTGTGTGTGTGTGTGTGTGTGTGTGTGTGTGTGTGTGTGTGTGTGTGTGTGTGGTGTTTGAGTTTTGTGAAAAGTGTAGCTGTTGTTGGTTTCATGTGTAGGAGTGGGTCGAAATCAAGCGCTTTGATTTGTTTTTACAAGATATAGCGCTATATAAATTCCATTTCTTATTGTTATTGTTGTTATTACTAGTCACGTGGACTCTATTCATTTCCGGCAGCTAGGAAGGTCTAACGCCACTTGGTCATTTTGCACCTTTCTCTGCTTCCTCCAGTCATGACTGCCAACACTGTTGATGACGGAACAGACCTGATTAAGAGGCAGCGTGCCTGATATAACCTCAGTAGTGAAGGAGTACAACCCTTATTGTGTTTCTTTGTTTTTGTTCCTCCTTTAGACCTCCAAGCTTCCCGAATGGTGAGAGTTTTGTTTTTTCACCCACCATTAAGGTAGACGCATTTCGAATTTGGAAATTGTATCGAAACTTAACAATAATGTCTAAACGCAATACCAAGACATAACAATAATGTCTAAACACGAGACCAGTTTGCAAGCGATTTAAAATTAAAAAAACAACAATAACATTTTCTTAGCATCAGTTCTTGAAAGCACTCTTCTGAAAGGCAGTACAGGTTTTAACAAGTGCGCATCATCCGAAAGGTTTTCGAGTGAGTACAGTCAGTTAACTCCGGTGCAAAAATCCAATGGAATCGATGTCTCGGTAGTGGTTTGAATCCAGGCTCGATCCCAGGGCCATGAAACTGCAAGTGCTACGCTCTAACCGCTAGGTTATCCCGCACACGCTCCCCTCGCAGCGTTTATTTTGCCTTCCTGATGTGTCCCCCTCCCCACCTGTGTACTGGCCCTCAAAGCCCATTAGCTGGGGTCACAATGGCTCATGCACGAATGCACGTGTTATAGAGCGCACGAGACCCTCCCCACTTCTAAGCGTGATAGCGGAGCTGGTTATGAGCACATCAATCACAGACACAGGGAGACGAGGAGGCATTAATCTGAGACACACAGACCACCGTGGAGGCATTGATCCACAAACCAGCAGGCCGTTTACACAGGGAGGCATGGCCGATTTGAGTTGTTGACATGCACTGCTTTTGAACCGAGTCAAGAACGCGTTGGACAGCGACTACCTTGAACTGTGGACATAGGACACCGCATCCACAAAGCTGTGAAAACACTGCGATGTGACATGTAATAAACCATCACCACAAAACACCAGAAAACAATCGTCTGTTGATACAAAGAAGCCGTGATTAAGTAAGTCCAGCAAAAGATATGAAGCCAGAGATAGACCCAATCGAGACCTTTATCAAAAAGGCGTATAACAGTAAAGTCAGGGATATAATATGAAGCTATGACATAATGTATGGTTATGAAGCCGGGTTTGAGTTAAGTAAGGGATATACTATGAAGCTATGGACATAATAATTATATGGTTATGAAACCGTGTTTGAGGGAGGTCAGGAATATAGGATAGAAACCCACAGACAGACCCAAAAGGTGGTATGAAGTCGTGAATAAGTGAAGCCAGTACTATGTGAAGCACTGTATAGTTATATACGAAGCCAGAAATATTAAGCCTCGGATTGATCCACCAAGCTAAAAGAATGATATAAAAACTACAAAGACAACTCTTTTTTGTAACCGAAATTTTCGGCATTTTTTTAATTGCCTTCTTTAGCAGAAACTAACCGATATCTATCTATCTATCTATCTATCTATCTATCTATCTATCTATCTATCTATCTATCTATCTATCTATCTCTATCTATCTATCTATCTATATTATCTATCTGTTCTTATATCTACTACTATCTGTCGTCTATCTCTACTATCTTATCTATCTATCTATCTATATCTATCTTTATAGTTATCATCTATATCTATGCTGTATGTATTATCTATGCATCATGCATGCATGCATATATATATATATATATATATATATATTATTATATATATGTATATTTATATATATATATATATATATATATATATGTATTATGTATATATATTATGTTTGTGTGTGTGTGTTTGTATATGTGTGTGTTGAGAGAGAGAGAGAGAGAGAGAGAGAGAGAGAGAGAGAGAGAGAGAAGACAGCAGAAGACAGGCAGGCAGGCAGACAGACAGACAGACAAAGATCGCAATGTGTTCACCACAAAATGGCGCTGTAAACGGTGGCGCTGTTATAACAGTTAATTTTTTTTAATGTACTTTTCCGCCTCGGTTTTGTGCCCAGAGGAAGAATCACCCATCAGAAGTGGGGGCGACATGAAGACTGATGATGTCACTGATCATCCCCAAGGCAAAATGCGGCTGACTGGTAAACAGTCGAATACGCAACATTTCACCATTGTTTATCTTTATTTATTTATACCCCTTTAAGTCACGGCAGATTTCTCTGCGTGAAATTCGGGCTGCTCTCCCCAGGGAGAGAGCGCGTCGCCACAAGAACAGCGCCACCTTTTTTTCTTTTTCATGCCTGCAACTGTATTTGTTTCACTATCAGAGTGGCTTTTTTCTACAGAATTTTGCCAGGGACAACTCTCTTGTTGCCGTGGGTTCTTTTACGTGCGCTAAATAATTATGTGTAACACACCGGACCTCGGCTTATCGTCTCATCCGAAAGACTAGCGCCCAGACTACCACTCATGGTTTAATGGATGGGGGAAAAGTTTCGGGTCCAAACGGGATTCGAACCACCGCACACTTCTGAAACGGACTGTTCGCTTTCTAGACAGGCGCGTTACCTCTAGACCACCGATCCCCCATTGGTGAACCTTGGGGCTGTGTATCAGGAACAGAAGCAGTGAAGAGAAAAAAAGATCATCCGATGACAGTTTTGAACTTATGCGGTTATCAGCTTCAGTCTGTTCACTGACAATACATGACGAACCAAAACACGAAATGACCTTTATTTGTTTATTTATTTATTTATTTAGTCTTTTATATCGAGCATAACGGAATAAGCACCCATGTGATTTTATTTACATCCAGTCCCCATGTGTTTGCAGTTTTGTCATATTTTTTTTATCTGTTCCCACCGGCACACAATGGCCTAGTCTTTCCAAAGCGGAACAGGATTTAACGTGTGCGCAAGATGTTGTACATGCGTTCGCACACGGGGAAATCGGTTTATAGTCTCATCCGAAGGAAATGTAGCAACATAATTCGAGTCACGGACGTCCGTGAATAAAACTAATGATAATGTCACTATCTGTATGGAAGCACTACGTTCAACTTCATCACCATAACCATCATCATCACAGCCACCACCACCACAACTCCACAACTCCACCATCATCAGCAGCAGCATTAGCAGCGGCAGAGGCGTCACCGCCGCCACCACCACAAATCCACCACCACTTTCATCATCATCATCATCATCATCATCATCATCATCATCATCATCATCATCATCATCATCATCATCACATTCATAACATTCATCATCGTCGTCGTCGTCATCGTCATCACCATCATCATCGTCGTCGTCATCATCGTCGTCGTCGTTGTCGTCGTCATCATCATAATCACATTCTTCTTCTTCATCGTCGTCATCATCATCATCACCATCACATTCACCACCACCACCACCACCACCATCATCATCATCATCATCATCATCATCATCATTATCATCATTATCATATTCATGACCCACTGCGTAGCACACCTATCCAGCATGACAGTAGTAGCCATGTCTGACAGTGCCTGTGTCTGACATTGCCTGTGTCCGACAGTAGTAGCTATGTCTGACAATAGCTGTGGCCTACAGTAGCTATGTCCGACAGTAGTAGCTATGTCGACATATGCCTATGTCCGACAGTAGTAGCCATGCCGACAGTAGTAGCATGTCCGACAGTGTGCTATGTCCGACAGTAATAGCTTCGACAGTAGTAGCATGTCCGACAGTATAGCTATGTCCGACAGTAGTAGCATGTCCGACAGTAGTAGCATGTCCTGACAGTGGCTTGTCCTGACAGTGTGGCCCACTTTGAGACAGAGACAGCTCTTCCTACCTAGCGCCTTTATTGAACATGGTGATGGATGGGGCTGAGGGAAGAGGCTAGCTCTGGTATCGACACTGCACTTGTATGTGTGTGTGTGTGGTGTGTGTGTGAGTGTGTTGATGTGATGTGTGTTGTGTGTGTGTGTGTGTGTGTGTGTGGTGTGTGTGTGTGTGTGTGGTGTAGTTGTAGAGACAGTTGTGAGTGTGTGGTGTTGTGTGATGTGTGTGTGTGTGTGTGTGTGGTGTGTGTGTGTGTGTGTGTGTGTGTTGTGTGTGTGGTGTGTGTGGTGTGTGTGTGTGTGTGTGTGTGTGTGTGTGTGTTGTGTGTGTGTGTGTGTGTGTGTGTGTGTGTGTGTGTGTGTGTGTGTGTGGTGTGTGTGTGTGTGTGTGTGTGTGTTGTGTTGTGTGTATGTTACGTGTGTGTGTACGTGTGTGTGTGTGTGTGTGTGTGTGTGTGTGTGTGTGTGTGTTGTGTGTGTGTGTGTGTGGTGTGAGTGTGTGTGTGTGGTTTTGTGTCGTGTAGTGTGTTGTGTGTGTGTGTGTGTGTGTGTGTGTGCGTGCGTGTGTGTTGTGTTTGTGTGTGTGTTGTGTGTGCGTGTGTGTATGAATGTATGCATGTGTGTGTATGTTGTGTGTGTGTTTGTATGTGTGTGTTTATTTGTTTGTATGTATGTGCGTGTGTGTGTTGTTGTATGTATTTGTGTGTATGTGCTTGTGTGTTTTGTGTGTGTGTGTGTGTATTTGTGTGTGCTTTGTAGCTTGTGTGTTGTTTTTTACGTGTGCGTGCGTGCGCGCGCGCGCGCGCGTGTGTGTGTGTGTGTGTGTGTGTGTGTGTGTATCATATTCTTTTATTTCGAGGATAGTGGAATAGGCACTCATGTGTTGTTGTTGTTTTACATCCAGTCCCCGTAAATATGAAGTTTTTTGTGAATTTTGTCACCGGATCCCACCCGCACACACTAACCTACCCTTCTGAAAAGCGGAACAGGTTTTAACGTGTGCGTAAGATGTTCTGCGTGCGCTCGTACACGAGACCTCGTTTTATTGTCTCATCCGAAGGGTGTGTGTGTGTGTGTGTGTGTGTGTGGATATACACGTATACACACGCATGCATCTGTATACGTGCGCAGGTACATGTGTTGTTGTTGCTTCGATTTAACGTCTGTTCACACAAAGTGATATAGACAACTGGAAGAAAGGGGAGTACTAAGTTAATGGATGTGTGCAGTAAAATGGATATCTATCTAAAATAAAGTCACGAAAAGGCTAGATGGGAAACAAATACAGCTGCAGGGAAAAAAAAAAAAGGTGAAAGGGTAGCGCAGCGGCTAAGTGCGACGCGTTCTCCCGCTCTCCCCGGGGAGAGCGGCCCGAGTTTCACGGAGAGAAATCTGCCGTGACTTAAAGTGGTATGAAATAAAATCTGAGTGCTTTGATTTGTTGCTTTACAAGATTCAGCGCTATATAAATTCCATACATTATTATTATTATTATTATTATTATTATTATTATTATTTAGAGGATAGTGGAATAGGCACTCATGTGTTGTTGTTGTTTTACATCCAGTCCCCGTAAATATGAATTTTTTTTGTGAATTTTGTCACCGGATCCCACCCGCACACACTAACCTACCCTTCTGAAAAGCGGAACAGATTTTAACGTGTGCGTAAGATGTTCTGCGTGCGCTCGTACACGAGTGTGTGTGTGTGTGTGTATATACACGTATACACACGCATGCATCTGTATACGTGCGCAGGTACATGTGTTGTTGTTGCTTCGATTTTACGTCTGTTCACACAAAGTGATATTAGACAACTGGAAGAAGAGGGGGGAGTACTTAAGTTTATGGATGTGTGCAGTAAAATGGATATCTATTCCTAAATAACTCAAACAGTACACAGAAAAGGACTAAAGGATGATAGCAACAATTGAATACATGGGAAATGCTAATATAGCTGATGATAAACCTATAACAAATGTGTGTGTGTGCGTGCGTGCATGTGCGTGTGTGTGTATGTGTGTGCGCGCACGGTCGTGCATGCTTTTAATTTTTTTAATTTTATTTTATTGTATCCTTATATATCGAGGATACAGGGGACGGGATAGCTCAGTGGTGGGAGCACTCGCTTTCCCCCAGCCAAATTAAGCAGCGTCGAGCGTGGTTACCAGTTGGATGGGTGACCGTTTGCGCGCCTTGGCTTCAGTACAGTTCCCCCAGTTCACCCAGCTGTAAATGGGTACCTGCCCTCTTTAGGGTCAGGGAAGGTAAAGCAGCGAGGGAGAGGAGATGGGCGCCGCCCTCAATATGCTGGCCCTAGAGAAGTGAGGTCTCTGACGCCTCCCTCCCCTACGACCTTATAGGTTATGGGACTCCTTTACCTTTTACTCCTTTATATCGACGATAATGGAATAAGCATTTATCTGCTTTTTTACATCCAGTCCTCGTGTGTATGAGGTTTTGTAAATTCTGTCATCTGTTCCCACCGGCACAGGATGGCTTACTCTTATGAAAAGCGGAACAGGATTTAACGTGTGCGCAAGATGTTCTGCATGCGTTCGCACACGGGACCTTTGCTTTTGCGTGCGTGTGTGTGTGCGCGCGTACGCGGGCGTACGTGCGTATGCGTGTGTGTGTGTGTGTGTGTTTGAGCGCGCCCGCACGCGCATGGGTAACTGAAATGCCCAAGGTGTCAGGGGTGTGTGTATGGTAGTGAAAGGCCATAGTCTCACCTAGCTCTCCTTGAAACTGTTTTCATTGGTCATGCTACTGTGGTGACTCCACCCACAGTGAGGAACAATGAGTCAATGTTCTCTGTCTCTCTCTGTCCCTCTCTGTCTTTCTATTTCTAGAAGGAAGGTGGCAGGATGGTTAAGACGTTTGCCTGCCAACAAGTAAACGCATGCAGAACATCTTGCGCACACGTTAAATCCTGTTCCGCTTTTCGAAAGAGTAGGCCATTGTGTGCCGGTGGGAACCGATGACAAAATTTACAAAACCGCATACACACGGGGACTGGATGTAAAAAAAGCACATGAGTGCTTATTCCATTATCCTCGATATAAAATAATAAATAAATAATAAATATATGTCTCTCTCTCTCTGTCTCTGTCTGTCTGTCTGTCGCTCTCTGTCCTTCTATCTGTCTCTCTGTCTCTTTGTCTCTGTCTTTGTTTGTCTGTCTGTCCCTCCTGTTTTTCTATCTGTCTCTTTATCTCTGTCTCTCTGTCTGTCTGTCCCTCTAGCTCTGCCTTTCTATCTGTCTTTATGTCTCTATGTCTCTTTGTCTCTGTCTCTGTGTGTCTGATTCTCTCTCTCTCTCTCTCTCTCTCTCTCTCTCTCTCTCTCACTCACTCTCTTCCCCTAATTCCTGAGATATTTCATTGTTGTATCTTTAATTGAATGACTGATTTACTTACTTTTTAGACTGAGGGCTGGATAAAATAAAAACATTGCGTGTGTTCTTTTCCCTCAAAAAATATACTCATTACCTGTCCATTCAAATGTTGATTTTCTCTCTCTGTCTCTGTCTGTCTGACTGTCTGTCTGTCTGTCTGTCTCTCTCTCTCTCTCTCTCTCTCTCTCTCTCTCTCTCTCTCTCTCTCTCTCTCTCTCTCTCTTTCTCTCTGAGTAACAATTGATGAAAATCTCAGCTGGTACCATCACATATCCCATCTGTGCGGATACATGTCTCAAAGAGTATACCAAATGACTAAAATCAAACATTTTCCTGACTTTCATTCAAGAAAACTATTCTTTCAAGCTTATATACAGTTTTCAATAGATTATGCTTCAACCCTGTTGGATTCTGCTAGTGCAAACACTATGAAATCATTATTAAGTCTGTATAAAGGTGCTCTTAAACTGGTTTTTCTGATAAATACTACCCTACTAGAAGTGGATTACAATCAGTTAAATATTCTTCCCCTACACCAAAGACTAAGATTTAACAAAGGCATCATGATGTTTAAGATAATGACAGGAACTTTTCCCTCATCCTTAAAAGACAAGTTCCCAATGAATCACTCCAGAAATACTGCAAAGCCGAGTGTCCCAATCCCAAGAATAGATTTGTTCAAATCTAGCTTACTCTTCTCAGGCCCTGTGCTGTAGAACTCCCTTCCTGACTCATTTAGACAACACCAATCATTAACAATCTTCAAAAGTCATTTTTCATCCACTTGATGCATCAAAAATAAAAATCCACACTTGATCTCTTGGAAACAAAGTAAATATATCCTCCCTTACGTTATACCAAATTATCCCCTCCCTCTCTCTCTC
>CM054156.1:34038407-34040907 GCA_028751875.1 Rapana venosa
TATAGTGTTTTATAAGAACACAGGGCAAGATCACGGCTATTTTCACTGGAAAGGCAGAAAAGAAATTTCCTGATGATGTCTACAAAGTGGTGTAGAAAATAGGTTAATTTAACGAAAATGGTAGGTACAGACATAATAATTATGTTAATAGAGGGAAACTTGTGCTCTGTATAAAATTTTGTAGGAGCACAGTTATTTAACTTAAAAGGTCAACAGGGTATCTTTTGTTTTTGTCTTTGGACGCTCAGCTAACACCTACTTTTGTCTGCCATATGAGCAAAAATGCGTCGCGCTGCCGTTAAGCGCCTGACAAGTCAGGATCAGCGCATCCGACTTCAGCGTGGGAGAGCATTTATATCCTTTAAGTCTTTCTGGGGGAAAAAGGACAGAGAATGGACCAAAGTGGCAGAACATAGACAAAAGGAGGATGACAGGAAGAAAAGGAACAAGGCGGAATCAAAGAGAAGGATAGAAAAGAGGGAATTAATGACTAAGAAATTTCAGAAAGAGCAATTGCTATTAATACTATAATCATCGGCATCCCCACGGGGAAAAAATAGAGAATGGTATGTCCTTTGTATCAACTGAGATTTTATTTTCCTTCTTTTATTTCGAGGAAAATGGAATAAGCACTCATGTGCTTTTATACATCCAATCCCCGAGTGCGTGCAGGTTTGTTTTTTTAAATGTCATCCTTTCCCACATACAATAGCCTACTCTTCGGAAAAGCGGAACGGGTTTTAACGTGTGCGTAAGATGTTATGCGGGACCTCGGCTTATTGTCTTACCCGACGGACTTTTGTTAATAAGAACATGTATACATACTGGTGCCATGTAAATGCTGTGGATGCAATCAGCAGTGTACTGTGTAAACTGTGTCGTGTGGGCACACTGCAGGTGACTGTGGGCTGTGTGTAAACAGTGTGTAAAACTGGTGTGTAAATACTGACATCGGGCAGAACTCGGTGAAAGCTTTGAGGTAGGTGTGACATAACTAGTATTGGCCATGTACTGGTGGTACAGAAACAACTGAACAAGCCTCATGTTGCTTTGTGGGTGCTTATATACATGTGGTGTCGCTTCAGCGCTGTATGGATGGATGGTCATCGTCGTATAACTATGTTACCATTAATGTTTCATAGTTTCTTTTCAGAGGGCTAATAATGTGTGTCCTTCGGATGAGACTATAAACCGAGGTCCCGTGTCCGAATACACGCAGAAAATCTTGCGCACATGTAAAATCCCGTTCCGCTTTTCGGAAGAGTAGGCCATTGTGTGCCGGTGGGGAACGGATGACAAAATTTACAAAACTGCATTCTCACGGGCACTGGATGAAAAAAGCACATAAGTGCTTATTCCATTATCCTCGATATAAACGAATAACAGAATGAAATAAACTCTTGACCGTAGTGAAGGGGGATAATACTTTTGCTAAACTACATGGAGAGAGAGAGAGAGAGAGAGAGAGAGAGAGGAGAGAGAGAGAGAGAGAGAGAGAGAGAGAGAGAATGGCGATGGCAAATTCTTTTATTTTGAGGATAATGAATAAGCACCCATGTGCATTTTTACATCTAGTCCCTGCCTTTAGGATATAATTATATCATAATAAAAGTTAAAAAAATAATACCAATACACTCACACGGTAAACTAACGCCCCCCCAAAAAAAAAACAACAACACACAAAACAACAACAACAAAAAAACACCACAAAAACCACTGAGAGAGAGAGAGAGAGAGAGAGAGAGAGAGAGAGAGAGAGAGAGAGAGAGAGAGAGAGAGAGAGAGAGATCAACCAATAATAAAATAAAGCAAAACAAACCAAAAAAAAAAACA
Source organism: Rapana venosa (assembly GCA_028751875.1). NCBI lineage: Eukaryota > Metazoa > Mollusca > Gastropoda > Neogastropoda > Muricidae > Rapana > Rapana venosa. The sequence continues at coordinate 34,040,241 of CM054156.1, forward strand.
CAGAAACAACAACAAAAGCAAAGAAACCAAGAGCAAAATAAAAGCAATAACAACAAGAGAGATAGAGAGAGAGCGATGTTTGCTTTGGTCACATCTACAGTCTCTCTCTGCTGCTTTCTCTCTTTGTTCAATCTCTTATTCCTCTTTTTCAGTTTTTCTCAAAAATCAATTTTAGTATCTCTCTTTTAAAACAATTTTTCTGAAGCCATGTTCTTTGTTTTATCATTTATTTTCGAACATTTGTTTGGTGTTGTGTTTTCTCCTCTTTCCTTTTCTCTGCCTGACTGTCTTTCTTTCATTGTTTCTTTCTTGTCTTCGATTGATTTTGGTGAGGGTTTCTTAATATTATTGTTTGTTTTGTTTTATTCCTATATTTGTGTTTGCTTGTTTGAGGGGGAAGGGGGGGGGTCGACAGGGTTTTCTTCGGGTTTTTAAAATAGTTTTTTGCTCAATCTATTTTGCTTTTCTTGTGTGTGTTTTTTAATTTCCTTTTGGGGGTTGTGTGTGTGTGTGCACGCGCGCGTGCGTGCGTGAGTGCGTGCATGAGTGTGTGTGTGTGTTTGCGTGTTTATAATGATGTTATTGATGAGAAGGATGGGGATTGAATGTAAAATAACACATGGCTGCTTACTCGTTATCTTCGAAATAAAATTATTTGATTTTATCT
>CM054156.1:34045907-34048407 GCA_028751875.1 Rapana venosa
TATGCTCCGCTAGGCGCTATAAGGACTAAGAAGAAGAAGAAGAATTTGTACGAAGTAACAATTCAAAAGTTTGTGTAAATATATGTGCAATAAAAATAGTGTTAGCACGATGATAGTGTCACTAGTCAATGTGTGTGATAATGCATAGTACGTGGAAATACATGTCATCTGTAAATAGATTGTAAATACTGACTTTTTCTGAACAAGATAACCTAACATTATTGATAGTGTATACTAATTATTCTGTGCTATGGATGCATTGACAATTGATAATGGTTTAGGGTTTTTTAGTATTTTAAGATTTTGGTGCAATTACTGTATGAAAAAATCTATATGCTAAATGATTATGCTATTACTTACGTGATAGAGCAGAAACCGTCGCGCGAAAGTGCGTGCGTGCACGTGTGTGTATGTGTGTGTGTGTGTGTGCGTTTTGTGTGTGTGTGTGTGTGTGTTGTGTGTTTGTGTGTGTGTGTGTGTTGTGTTTGCATGTATGTGTGTTTGTGTGTGTATGTGCGTGTATTTGTGTGTGTATGTGTGTGTGTTTGTGTGTGCGTGTGTTTGTGTGTGTACTGTGTTTGCATGTGTGTTTGTTTGTGTGTGTGTGTATTTGTGTGTGTATGTGTGTGTGTGTGTTTGTGTTCGTGTGTGTTTGTGTGTGTACTGTGTTTGCATGTGTGTTTGTTTGTTTGTGTGTATTTGTGTGTGTTGTTTGTGTGTGTGTGTGTGTTTGTGTGTGTACTGTGTTTGCATGTGTGTTTGTTTGTGTGTGTATTTGTGTGTGTATGTGTGTGTGTTGTGTGTGTGTGTTTTTTGTTTGTGTTCTGTGTTTGCATGTGTGTTTGTTTGTATGTGTGTATTTGTGTGGTATATGTGTTTGTGTGTGTGTGTGTTTGTGTGTGTACTGTGTTTGCATGTGTGTTTGTTTGTGTGTGTGTATTTGTATGTGTGTGTGTTTTGTGTGTGTGTGTTTGTGTGTGTATGTGTGTGTGTGTGTGTTTGCGTTTGCATGTGTTCACATGTGTGTGTGCGTTTTAGTGTTTGTTTCTTCTTTAATTTAACGTCTTTTCACACTAAGTGATATTAGACAAATGTTGTGTTGTGTGTGTGTTTGCGTGTGTATGTGTGTGTGCGTGGTTGTTTTTGTGTCTGCATGTGTTTGTTTGTGTGTCTGCATGTGTGTGTATGTGTGTGTGTGTGCAGCTCATCAGCAGGGCCATAATCTTCATGGCCACAGCTTTGTCATTAAGTTTGTTGGGGGCTTTTTCTTTTGGGCTTGTTTGTTTGGTTTGGATTAGTTTGTTTTTTTTGCAGGCCTCCTTAATGACTTTTTACTGCATGGCCTCCTCTGTCTTTGTTTCTCTGTCTCTCTATAGATCCAGTATCTCTGCATTTATCTGTGTTTGTGTGTGCGTATATGTGTGTGTGTATGTGTGTGTGTGTGTGTTCTGTTGTTGTTGTGTGTTGGTGGTGGTGTTGCTGTAGTAGTAGTAGTAGTAGTTCATGCTGCTGTGTGTTTATTAATATCCGTGTGTGGTGTGTGTGTCAGGGGGGAAAGAGGGGGGCGTTCGGGGGGGGGGGGGGGGGGGGCTGTTGTGGATACTTGTGTGTGTGCACGCCTATGTCTGTGTGTGTGCGCGCGTATGTTTGTATGTGTGTGTGTGAGTGTGTGTATGTGTGTATATGTGTGTGTGTGCCCGCGCGTATGTATGTTTTTATGTGCGCGCACGCGTGCGTGCGTGCTTGTGTGTGTGTGTGTGTGTGTGTGTGTGTTTCGCACTGATTAGAGGGTTACTGCTATTAGCACCGGTGCTGGAGCAATTCATACCACCAAAAAATATATTGCCGAGGATCTAAACTACTTCCTGTATTTTTCATCATTTATTCATGACGCTTATTGGGCAGCAGCTTGCAATCGTTTTTGTATGATGGCTGAAGCTACGTCATCTACGCACCCCTGACGTCAATCTTTTTGGGGGGTATTTTTTCCTTTTACCAACTTCAACGGGATAGCCTTGTGGTTAGAGTGATGTATTCGTGATCTGCTGACCCCGGGTTCAATTCTCATTCAAGAGGATTTTTCCTCTAGATTTAACATCAGTGTCCACTCCACTCTCCCGAAAAGTCCTTCGGATGACACTATAAACCGAGGTCCCGAGCGCAGAACGCACGCAAAACATCTTGCGCACACGCTAAACCCCGTTCCGCCTCTCGGAAAAGTAGACCATTGTGTGCCTGTGGGAACGGATGACATTTTTTTACGGGATCTCGATTTGTAGTCTCATCCGAAGGACTTTTGGGAGAGTGGAGTTGGCACTGATGTTAACTCCAGAGGAAAAATCCTCTTGAACGAGAATCGAACCCGGGGCCAGCAGATCACGAGCACATCACTGTAACCACCAGGCTATCCCGTCCCCAGACTGATAGCTGGCTTGCCCTGAAGCAGTGAACTCAATGATACTGGTTCTGTCAGAAGTGCCGTCTGCCTATGACTGTTGTT
>CM054156.1:34053407-34072550 GCA_028751875.1 Rapana venosa
GAGATGGTGGACTAGATATGTCGTTGACTTTGCTTAGAAGTGTGTATGGCTGGTATGTGTCATTTTTTTGTTTGCGCTGAGAGTTTTCATGGGAAACGTTTTACTCACTCGCTCACTCACTTAGTCAGTCAGTCACTCACTCACTTACTTATTCACTCATTTACCTACTTACTCATCCACTTACTTACCTACGTGTTAGTCGTTTAAGCATTTACTAATTTATTTATTTATTTACTCATTTACCTTTTTTTATCCAGTCATTTAGTTAGTTACTTACTTACTTTAATTACTCAAGTACTTACTTACTTACTTGCTTACCTACTTATTGACTTTAATTACTCGCGTACTTACTTACTCAGTTACTTACTTACTTCCTGATTTACTTACCAATTTACTTATCTACTTTCTACACTACCATAAAGTGACACTCACTATTCCTCAGTACTTCTACTACCCCCACCCCAACCTCATCATACCCCCACCTTTTTCCCCCAGTTCTGCCACTATCTACTGCTAGAACAGCGATATAGTCGCATGGCTATTAGAGCTAAAATTCGATGACAAATATGGGGAAATTGTCCACCCAAAGTTGGTTTTTCTGCGGACTGTCAAAGTGGCAAAGTGCCTTATGTGTCATTAAGAACGCGCTAGGAGTAGAATCTGTTCGTCCTAAGTGTTTCTCAAACTAGAAATGATCATCGATTTCTGCATCTTCTTCAATGTGTGTGTGTGTGTGTGTGTGTGTGTGTGTGTGTGTGTGTGTGTGTGTGTGTGTGTGTGTGTGTGTGTGTCTGTGTCTGTGTCTGTGTCTGTGTGTCTGTGTCTGTGTGTGAGAGAGACAGACAGATAGACAGAGCAACAGGGGCACACACACACACACACACACACACGCACACACACATACACACACGCACGCAGGCACGCACGCACACAAACACACACACACACACACACTGATCTCTTCTCTGTTTGTCTGTCTGTCTCCCTTTTTTCTGTCTGTTTGTCTATCTATCTGTCTGACTCTATGTCTGTCTGTCTGCCTGCCTGTCTCTGTCTGTCTGTCTGCCTGTCTCTGTCTGTCTGTCTCTCTGCCTGTCTCTGGCTGTCTGTCTCTCTGCCTGTCTCTGTCTGTCTGTCTGCCTGTCTCTGTCTGTCTTTCTCTCTGCCTGTCTCTGTCTGTCTGTCTGCCTGTCTGTCTGTCTCTCATTCAACTGTAAGGAACAGAAACATCACGGTAAGACGAATGCGATTCCGATCTCGGCAAAGACAGGCTCTCGAGAAATAAACCCAAGTGGTTATACCAATTCATTTTCCTATAAAATAAAAAAATTTAAAGAATTCCATTGTCTCCGAGACAAACATTTCTGCCTTCTCTTGCCAAAATGCTTTCTTATTCCTCACTGATCCTCACAAAGTCTGACAGATATCTTTCGTACCATCTTGAGGATCCGGGAGCAAGAGAAATACACTGTGCAAAAGATACAGACGCATTCCATACAAGAGAGATACGCCCAGGTGCTAACGCTTTCAAACGGCCCAGTTATCTAGACAGAGCGATTTTCGATTACAGCTTCTCAATGGAAACGATTCCAAAGTCTCGCTTGGATTGAGTTGAGTTAAGTTGAATTAAGTGTAGTTTAATTAAGTTAAGTTTAGGTTAGGGTAGGGTAGGGTAGGGTAGGTTAGGTTAGGGTAGGGTACGGTAGGTTAGGTTAATTATTAGGGGGACGGGATAGCCTAGTGGTCAGAACATTGCGTTCGCAATCTGACGACCCGGGTTCGATTCCCATTCAAGGGGATATTTTCCTCTGGAGTTTGCATCAGCGCAGACTCCACTCTCCCCCAAAGTCCTTCGGATGAGACTATAAACCGAGGCCCCGTGTGCGAACGCACGCAGAACATCTTGCGCACACGTTAAATCCTGTTCCGCTTTTCGTAAGAGTAGGCCATTGTGTGCCGGTGGGAACAGATAACAGAATTCACAAACCCGCATACACACGGGGACTGGATGTAAAAAAGCACATGAGTGCTTATTCCATTATCCTCGATATAAAAGAATAAAATAAATAAAATAAAATAAATAAATAAATGTTAGGTTAGGGTAGGGTAGGGTAGGATAAGGGTAGGTTAGATAAGTTATACTAGGTTAGGTTAGCCTAGGTTAGTTTTGTCTAGATTAGGTTAGGTTAGGTTAAGTTAAGTTAGGTAGGATAATATTAGGTTACGTTAGTTTAGGTTAGGCTAGGTTAAAAGTTAGGCAAGGTAAAGTTAAGTTAGGGTAGGCTAGGATAGGGTAGGGAAGGGTAGGGTAGGTTAGTTTAACTCAGCTGAGCAGAGATTAGTTGAGTTTACTTTTGCTTAATTTAGTCTAGTAAGATTTTATTTTTTCTGTATTACTTTTTTAAAAGTTTTGTTTCCTCGTTTTCTCTTCCTTTTCCCCATTAACTTTGTAAAACGTCACTAACAAACCGCACTTAACAACTTCTCTCTCTTTATGTTGGCTGTATACCAAGGCCTGGGACTCTCGGTTCATGGCTTCCAGGTCCACTTTGCAATGTTGTGGATCCACCATTTTTTTTGATAGGGCTAGAGGAGGTCTGTCGGCTGGCCTCAATCGACATATTATTATTCCGACTTATTTATTTATTTATTTATTTATACCACTTAAAGTCACGAGACTTCTCTGCTTGAAATTCGGACTGCTCTCCCCGGGAGAGCACGCCGCCACAAGAACAGCGCCACCTTTATCTTTGTCTGCAACTGTTTTTGTTACCCTATCAGAGGGACAACTCTCTTGTTGCTGTGGGTTTTTTTGTGCGCTGAACAATTTTGTGTAACACACGGGACCTCGGTTTATCGTCTCATCCGAAAGACTTGCGCTTAGACCACCACTCATGGTCTAATGGATGGGGGAAAAGATTAGGGCCCAGACGGGATTTTGAACCACCGCACACTTCCGACCGGGACTTTTCGTTTTGTAGACAGGCGCGTTACCTCTAGACCACCAATCCTTCAGGACAGCTATTTAGAAAGTTCATAAAAACATATTCAGATTTGCTTGAAAAAAACAGGGCATAAGAATAGCATTGGTAGACAAGGAAAAAGCATAGGAGAACTCGAACTCGAATATTTTTAATGAGGGTATGTGGATAAGCCATTGGCTTCTTTACACCAGGCCCTTCGTCAAAAGAGGAAAAAAACCAATGAACAAATAAGAAAATAATTATTCAAATCAAATAATAGATAGTATCTATCTATCTGTCCCGTAGTCTGACGACCGTGGGGGCACCCTCAAAGACTCAACAACCAGTTCCCTCCATTCCTCTCTCTGTTCTGCCTTTCTCAGGGTTTTGTTGAGTTCTAGGCCTGTCCATTCGCTGATGTTATCCTCCCAGCTCTTCCTTGGTCTGCCTCTTCTTCTTCCTCCTTGGACAGTGCCTTGTAAAACTGTCTTTGCAAGTCCTTTGGATCTTGTGACATGCCCATACCATTTAAGTTTACGTTTTTTCACGATCGTTAGAAGGTTCTCATAGGGTCCAATGGTTTGCTGGATTCTGTTATGCACGCTTTCGTTGCTTATGTGGTCTTTGTAGGAGATGCCAAGGAGTCTCCGAAAGCATCTCATCTCCACCGCCTATACTCTTCTCTCCAAATCTTCAGTCAGGGTCCATGATTCACGGGCATACAGAAATATGGATATGACAAGGGAGCGCATTAGTCTGATCTTGGAGATAAGTGAGATATTTTTATCTCTCCAGATGGTGTTTAGTTTTGACAAAGCTGTTATTGTCTGTGCAGTCCTGCATACTACTTCTGGCTTGGATCCCTGGTCTGATACAATGGCTCCCAGGTACTTGAAGCTTTGAACTGTTTCCAGCTTCTGGTCATTAACCCTGATATCAGTGCTAATGCCGTTGGTGTTATCAGTCATCAGTTTGGTCTTCTCTGCACTGATTTCCATGCCGTATGTTTTGGAGGCCTTATTCAAGTGTTCTGTTAGGCTGTCAAGCTCTATTTCTGATCCTTCTATTCCATCAATGTCATCTGCGAAGCGGAGGTTTGTGATCGTTCTGCCACCAATGCTGACTGATCCTTCATGATGTTCCAGTGCATCAGCCATGATTCTCTCAAGGAAGATGTTGAAAAGAGTGGGTGAGAGTAGACAGCCCTGCCTTACTCCAACTGTTGTTCGAAACCATTCTCCAATGTTGTTGTTGTAGTACACTGCACTAGTGGCCTCGCTGTACAGCTGTTTGATGACTCTGATCAGGTTTGCATTGATGCTGTACAAATTCATGGTTGCCCACAAAGCTGCATGCCACACCCTGTCAAATGCCTTCTTAAAGTCGATAAATACGTGGTAAAGGTCTTGTTGATGTTGAAGGTACCGCTCACATAGTATTCTGAGGTTGAATATCTGTTCTGTTGTGCTGCTCCCTGCTCTGAAACCTGCTTGTTCCTCAGCAATGATGGTCTCTGCTTGTGGCTTCAGTCTATTCAATATTATCTGCAGCATGACCTTGCTTGGGTGGCATATGAGGCTGATTGTGCGGTAATTATGGCATTGTTGTAGATTTCCTTTCTTGGGGAGGGTGATGATGAGTGACTGTGTCCATGGTGTTGGCCATTTTCCTGTCTGCCAGATCTTGTTGCAGATTCTTAGTAGGGCGCTGATCATGGCTTCCCCTCCAGCTTGAACCAACTCAGCTGGAATGTTGTCAGCCCCTGCTGACTTCCCCTTTTTCAGCGATCTGACTGCTGTTTCCACTTCTTCTCGGAGGATAGGGTGACTGTCTGTGTCTTTGCTTGCGGGTACATTAAGGACATCTGGATCTCCTGCGGTTCTATAGTTATACAGGTCGGAGCAGTAGATAGTATAGACACTTATAGTATAGATAGTTTAGACACTTAAATAACTGAATAAATGTATAAATAATACTCAAAACAAATAGTTTCTACATATTGCCAAGCACATGTCTTTTCTCAAGAGAGAGAGAGAGGGAGAGAGAGAGAGAGAGAGAGAGAGAGAGGGCGGACGTGGAAGGGGCTAAAAACACAGACAGACAAAACATTCACATAAAAAACCAGCTGCAACGGACAGATAGTCTAGAGATTCACACAGAAACCTATCTCCCATAGACAGCCATCCCCACAAAACAGACATGATATAGAGAAACACTAAGACAAAGACGTACGGGACAGACAAACAATTAGAAACACAGTCCAGCAATATCATCCCAACCCCCTAACACCACCGGCCCGCCCACCCCCCAATCACCCCCATCCTCCTTCCCCCATCCCTGGTTGTGGAGGAAACTCTTTCAGCCGACACCACACAACTCATTGGCTTTGTGGGATCAGCGGACCTTGCCTCCGCCCTGCTGTCTGTCTGTGTGACTGTCTGTCTGACTGTATCTCTGCCTGTCTGTCTGTATGACTGACTGAATGACTGACTGTCTGTCTGACTGTCTGTCTGTCTGTCTGTTTGACTGTCTGTCTGTCTGTCTGACTGTCTGTGTGACTGTCTGTCTGCCTGACTGTCTGTCTGTCTGTCTGTCTGGCTGACTTTCTGTCTGACTGTCTGTCTGACTGACTGTCTGTCTGTCTGACTGTCTGTCTGACTGTCTGTTTGACTGTCTGTCTGTCTGTCTGTCTGACTGACTCTTTGTCTGTCTGTCTGTCTGACTGACTGTCTGTCTGACTGACTGACTGATTGACTGACTGTCTGTCTGTCTGTCTGTCTGACTGTCGGTCTGTCTGTCTGACTGTCTGTCTGTCTGACTGTCTGTCTGTCTGACTGACTCTTTGTCTGTCTGTCTGTCTGTCTGACTGACTGACTGTCTGTCTGTCTGTCTGTCTGTCTGACTGACTGTCTGTCTGTCTGACTGACTCTTTGTCTGTCTGTCTGTCCGCACAGAGCTTCATCCAACTAACACAACAGTAAGGGTCGATAAATCGATTATCACCCTCATTCCCCACCTCCATCCCATTGCCCCCCTCTTCCCAAGATCCTTGTGGTCATCTTATCTGACCCATCACCCATCTCTTTCACCCTGGCGGTGTTAGCAAGAAGGTCATTCCTTTCGTTAGGGGAGGTGGAGGTGAGGGGGTGGGTGTGGGAAGGAGATTGGTGGCTTCCTGTGCAGACTTTAGGGGCCACATTGCTCAAGGTGTTTGTCTGGAGGGGGCACTGGGCGGTAATGGTATGTATGGGGTGGTTCTGATCTCTGTACCGCTTAAGGGAATCGTTGAAAGCCTCACCCTCGGTCACTGTTTGCCTTGATGTCTGTCAGCTAAGGTTTTTAAAGATGGTTTAGGTTTATAGTCTCGCTTTTTAAAAAGGACTAGGATATTATTGCTGTTGACGCTACTACTGCTGCTGCTGTTGATGATGATGATGAGGAGGATGAGGAGGATGATGGTGGTGGTGGTGGTGATGGTGGATGTGATGGGGATGATGATAGCGACGACGGTGACGAGGATGATGATGGTGATGATGATGATGACGATGATGATGAGAACGACAAGACAAAAGACTTAAAAGGAGGAAGATGACGATTATGATGATCGTCGTTATTGTCAACATGATCATCATCATCGTAACCATCCTTCTTATCATCATCATAAAACATTAAATTGGATTCTTGTGTATTTATGCACACATTTGCCTTTGATAATTAGCTACTAAATCGCGTGCTCCCACAGACAGTCTTTGTTGCAAAGCGAGCTAAACGCTTTGATCTTCAGATTTTGTATTTCAGCTTTTATCCTACAAACATCAAGAAACTAACCACAAAGAAGCTGTCAATACTGGGCCGCCACGAAGCCACCCACCTCAGTATGTCCTGCGCAGCTCGAAATGACTTCAATGGTGTTCACTGAGACCTATTTTTATCCAGCACACAAGATAGAAATACGCAGTCCAGCTACAACAACAATACCTTAATCACGAGTGAGAAGCAATATGAGCAAGCATCAATTGTTGTGGTTTCTGCTACAAATAAGGTATAATAATGTTATATCACCAATACCATAATCTCAGGTTTACACCTAACATGTTCTCCATGTTTTGCAGAGCACGGCCTTAAACATGAAGTGGTCCGTGACTTCCCTCCCTTGTTTCCTCTCCTTCCTGTGCTGCACCCTCCACATCCTCACCAAGGTCCTCACTGCGCATGCCTGTACGTTCCCGGACTTCCTGCAGTGGCGAGAAGGGGACGAGGAGTTCAACTGGCACAGTCGCATCCGAAATGGCCGGATCAGAGAATCGGCTTACTCCATTCGGCATAACGTCATCGAAGTGAGTCATTCAACGTCAGCACTCCAGCCTGTGCGATGGAAGTGCGCGCTGACCTACCACAACAAGTTTCTGGTCAAGCGGCAGGATGTGGACTCTGCGCGAGCTTACAGCGCCTGCGTGAAGTTTCTGCAGCGCAGCTCTTCCGTCGTTCAGATGATGTGGTCAGGCGAGAGCAGCTCTGTGGACCCCACGCTTTGTGACGACGACAACCTGACGCTGGATCCCTGGCCTCTGGTGTCCTTCAGACGTCTCATGGACGACTTCACCCCAAGTCCTTTCCAGGGCGGGTACAACATGAGGATCACAGACTCCGAGACTGGGGAGAACGGCTGCAACTACATGCACCGACCCATGAAGTTTGAGAGCGACTGTCTGACAGGGGAAGGGGTCATCCTGGATTTCATCTCCAAGAGCTGCCTCCCTGAAGTGGCCACCTTCTTCGTCAGGCAGTCCACCCTGCCCGTGGCTGCCTGGCAGTTCCAGGGGAACCACTACGTCGTCCTGCGACGCCATGATGCCAGGGACGTCTTCTGTCTGCGCATGCCTGCCGCAGAGGAGAACCACATGAGCGCCTTCCTCTTCACAGACCTAGCATGCATGACGGAGGAGTCCACTCACCTGCAGAACGTGCAGCTGGCTCTGGGCGTCAGGTATCTGGTGCTGCACTTGCAGAGGTACGTGTACCGGAAGCTGTGTGATGACGAATACCCACAATGCTCGGCGGTCACGTGCAGCAGCTACATCCGGCACGAGTGTCAGAAGTCGTGTTTGGTGTGTGACGCCAAACGACCACCCCCCACCTGCTCCTTCCCTAGGCGCTATCGAGGACACTGGCATCAGGTGAGAAGGCAGTGTCGGAAGGATGGATGCAGTGAGATATCTTAGATGAACGCTTGGGTTTGGGAAAGGTGATAAAGAAAATTGTAGTCAAGTCAAGTCAAAAACACTGTCATCATCCTATGAAGGCCAATTACAATACTGACAGGCAAATTGATAGGCATAAAAAACCTCAAAGATACAAAAAGCTATACTTCATATTGGTTAAAACATTCCAAAATGACTTAAAATAAAAATGTCACGAACACACACACGCGCATGCATGCGCACAGACACATACACACACATACACATACACACGCACACACACATCAATTGTGACCACAATGTTAAAAAACAACAACAAAAACATTATGTAGAAGACATAATAACTCATTATTTACGCACGCACACATGCAACACATACACATGCACGTGCGTGCGTGTGCAAACATACCCACGCACACCCACACCATACATCAATGTATGAATTCAATGTTTTAAAGACCATTGACTAGAAGACAGACTTATATCACACTCACACACACACACTCACTCACACACACACACACACACACACACACACACACACACACACACACACACACACACACACACACACACACACACACACACACACACACACACACACACACACACACACACTTATGTATTGACTGCACTCAAAACAATAAAAATCAGGCAAGTAATTCAGAGAAATGTAAAAACTAGATAGTCAACATCATTTTGAATTCAGAATTCGAATGCTTACTGGCACAAAAGAATTTCTTTTTTCTGTTAGTTTTGCTGATGGGACACTGAAAACGGCGTTCCGAAGGCAACAACTGAAATTCTGGAAACAAAACATGGGAGGGATCAGCCAAATGGCAGTGGCTTTGCGTACAAGCTGTTGATAGCAGAATGACATGAGATCTCTTTGTTCTTTAACAAATATTTTTTAGCAGATTCTTACAATTTTCTGCAAGCCGTTCTTGTTTTTAACACTTAAGTTATTGCACCAACAAATGAAAGCAAAACTTTGAACACTCTCTATGTAAGACTTGCAAAACAAGGAAAGAATCCTTTTTGTCTACAAAAAAATGTGTTCAGTTTCGTCAGAAAATACACACCTTCTTGTCCCTTTTTGACAATAGCGTCAGTGTTAACGTCCCAGTTTAACTTGCGGTCAAAAACAATTCCCAAATACTTATAGTTCGAAACGTTTTCAACTTCCTGATTATGGATAATAATATTCTTAGGAGTATGCTCTGATCTTCTGAAATCGATAGGCAGATCTTTAGTTTTAGAAATATTAAACTCTACATAGGCCTCGTCATACCAGTGCACGAACTTGGTGAGGGCTGGACCATGGTCTAAGACTGATCTGGATAAGAGAGATAACAGAGCACTGTCGTCTGCGAACTTTACCAGAAAGGAATTTCCATAGTTGCTTCTGCAATCATCTGTGTATAGAATGTACAGAAGTGGTGAGAGGACGCAACCCTGTGGAGAACCAGGGCAGGTAAATCTAACGGAAGAAGATATTTTGTTGGGAAAAACACGCTGTGGTCTGTTGCTTACAAATTCAATCAGCCAACCAACAAGTTGATAGTCTACATCAAATTTTGAAATTATTTTGTTAACCAGAACGTGAGGCTGCGTTGTATTGAAAGCTGAACTAAAGTCAGCGAACAATATTCTGGCATGAGACTCAGGTGTTTCTAAGTGGCTATACAACTTGTTCAAAATGAATAGTTTGGTATCTTCGACACCCCTTCGAGACCTGTACGCAAATTGTAGTGGGTCAAGGTCTTTCTCTGTAGAATGATAGATTTTAGGATCTTTTCTAGTGTTTTCATCACTAGAGGTGAGAGCTACAGGTCTAAAATCGTAAGGCCGAGAAGGATTGGGTTTCTTTGGAAGAGGTATTACATTGGAAGTTTTCAAAATAACTGGAATCTGACAAGTATCCAGTGAGGCCTGGAACAGGTGTAGAAGGACACTGGCAAGCTCAGTAGTGCATAATTTCAGGGTTCTTCCGCATATACCATCTGGTCCGGAACATTTGTTAATATTTATTGCCTTTAAGTGCTTACAGATAACTTCTTCATTAACAATGACGCTATTCTCAAAAACTAGGAATTGCTTCAGGTTATTAATTTCATTTGAGAAATCATGCTTTTCAAAGCGAGTAAAAAACGCGTTTAAATGGTCTGGTAAGTTGTTATCACATACCCCCTGTAAACTGATCTTTGACCTATGTTGGACACCGACCATGTTTACTGCAGACATATTTTTGATACCCTGCCATGCAGCATGAAAATTGTTCCCTGCAACCTTGTCGTCTATCTTACTTTTATATATAATAATAATAATAATAATAATAATAATAATAATAATAATAATAATAATAATAATAATAATGTATGGAATTTATATAGCGCTGAATATTGTTAAGCAACAAATCAAAGCGCTCATATACCTCTGGCCTAAGCAACAGCAGCTTTGAATTTTTTATTACTTCCTTCTTTTGTTGTTCTGTGCCTGTGTAAAATACTACTTTCATTTTGTTTAATACACGTTTCAGGTTCTTTTGTAACCCAAGGCTTGTTATTGGGGTAAATGGTTATCTCCTTGGTTGGAATGACACAACTAACACAAAATGAAATATAAGAACAAATAACATCAGTGAGTTCATACAGATCTGAACACACATTATAAGACATACCCCAGTCAATGCAATCAAAGCAGCCTTGCAGACTAGCTATACTATCAGCAGTCCATTTTTGTGGTCCTGACTATGGGCTGAAGGCGATGAAACACTGACTGGTACATGGGTGCAAGAAGAACACAGTTGTGGTCAGACGATCCCAGGGGAGGCAAAGGCAACGATCTATAGGCGCCTGCTACAGTCCCGTAGCACAAGTCTAGGGTCCTATTTCTTCATGTAGGGCAGGTCACATACTGTTCATAGTTCTTCAGCAGTTTACTAAGGGAACAGCTATTGAAATCACTCAGGATAAACTTAGGGTCATCAGGGGATATAAAATCGAGCACATGGAGGTGATCTAATATATGTTCCGTTGCTCTAGCCACTTTTGCTTTTGGGTGGATGTAAACCAAAGTAAAAAATAGTTATGGGAATTCCCCTGGTAAGTAGAAAGGCCAGAGCGAAATAGAGAGCAGTTCAATGTCCTCCATGGATAGCAGCGTTGTTCTAATTTTTACATCTCGACACCAATGCTCGTTGATGTAGAAGCACAAACCCACACCCTGTCCCTCCCCTGTTGCGTGTGGGTCTCTGTCAAGCCTAATGGGTTGACCAAAGCCGTCTATAGAGAGCTCCCAGTTCGGTAGGGCAGGACTCAGCCAAATTTCGGTAAGGGCAAGAATTCCGGCTCTGTTATAGTGGTGCATGTAATGATAATAATATATGGAATTTATATAGCGTTGAATCTTGTAAAAAAAACACAAAAACAAATCAAAGCGCTTGCACTCAATCATTTACAGGCATGCAACTCTCCTTAAACATAATGTAGTTGATGTTAGCTTAAGTTTGTCCTTTTCGAGCGTAGGGACTGGACATTGAACAGGAGCACGGCTGGTAGAGGAGTTTTCCATTTATTTAAATTGTTTAGTCTTTGTCTCACACCACCTTTCTTTCCTTGCTTTTTTCCTTAATGTTCTTCCAAGTTTTATCATTGTTAGCTGCTGATAGTAGAATCTCACATGGAAAGTTGTAGTCTTGGCCTTCAGCTAACACACTGGCTGATTCCCTCAGGCTAAGCAGATATTCTCGAGTGTACGACGACCGGCCATGGCTGTTGTTGTTAGCGCACCTCGCACACAATCAGATGACGCTAGGAGAAAGCAGACTAAAAGAGTGAAAAGAACTGATCTTCCCAGCATTGTTGCTGTTCTTACTGACACCTCAGACACCAGACACAACTTTGCAGAACCTGGAGCTGATAGACACACAATATAACGAAACCAAGATAAACAATATTGCCTGTCAGTAGAGAGTGTTGCCACTCGAGCAGCGCCACCTACAGCGAATGGATGGATGAATGGATGGATGGATGGATGTGTGTCGGTCTGTCGGTCGGTTTGTTGGTCTGCCTGTCTGCGTGTCTGTCTGTATGTCTGTCTGCATGTTTGTATGCATGTCTGTATGTATGTCTGTATGTATGCCTGTCTGTCTGTCTGTCTACCTGTATATGTGTATGAATGTATGTATGTATGTATGTATGTATGTTTGTATGAATGTATGTATGTATGAATGAATGTATGAATGTATGTATGTATGTATGTATATATGTTATGTCTGTCTGTCTGTTTGTATGTATGTATGTATGTAACCATGTATTGTATGCATATATGTATGTATGTATGTATATATGTAAGCGTGTATTATATATATGTCTGTCGGTGTGTCGGTCGGTCTGTCGGTCGGTCTGTCGGTCTGTCAGTCTTCCTGTATGTCTGTATGTCTGTATGCATGTCTGTGTCTGTATGTATGCCTGTCTGTATGTCTATTTGTATGCATGTATGTATGCATGAATGTATATCTGTATGTATGTATGTATGTATGCCTGTCTGTCTGTATAATGTATGAATGAATGTATGTATGTATGTATGTATGTATGTGTGTGTGTAAGCATGTATTGTATGTTTGTATGCATGTCTGTATGTATACATGCCTGTCTGTCTGTATGCATGTATGTATGGATGTCTGTCTGTCTGTATGTATACATGCCTGTCTGTCTGTCTGTATGAATGTATGAATGTCTGCCTGTTTGTCTGTCTGTCTGAATGTCTGCCTGTTTGTCTGTCTGTCTGTATGTCTATCTGTCTGTTTGTATGTATGTATGTATGTATGTATGTACTGTATGTATGTATGTATGTATATAATGTATGTAATGTATGTAATGTATGTACGTATGTATGTGTGTATGTGTGTATATGTATATGCATGCAATGCATGTATTTATGTATGTATGCATGCATGTATGTATGTATGTATGTATGTATGTATGTATGTATGTATAGTGTATTACTGATTGATTTGTTTATCCTTGCGTGTCTAATCCCTTTCTCATAGCCTAAATATTCTTTATTATTGTTTTAGATAATAAAGTATGTGAATTTTACCGCTACATGATAAAAACAAATCTGAGTTAAATAAGCATAAACCTTTTGTGGAGATTGCCCGAGGAACTGTGTCTGCTGCAATGCTTTGGTTTGTTGATGTTTGTTCTCTCTTGCTCAGCCTATCACTTGTGCATATCACCATTGACAAGCATTGCAAAAAACAAACCAAAAAACTTCAACCACCCAGTATCATTAACAGTCAAGGCGTAAAGCAAAACCTTTGTCAGTTATTGATGTAAGCTAAGTGCCTAGACCGACACTGAGATGTTGGTATGTTGTATAAAATGTTATGCTCAGATTACCTTCAGCTGTAACAAGCTCTAAACATAGCAATTTGCACTGTCCCGTGTAGGGGAAACAATTCTCTACAGTTGGAGTATGGCTGCCTATGTGGCAAAGGACTTAAAAAGAGTCTTAGACACAAACTTCTCATCTAGAGTGTACCTTCATTTTAAAGTGAATCTTGGATGCAATGGGTCAGAGTTAAAGTCAAATGTTGATTTCCAGATGGTACATTAAATAAGCAATGCATTTTCTTTTCCTCGTCAAGCCATCTATCTAGGAACGAACACACATTCATCAATAGCATTTAACTACAAAATTATTCCAAGAACCAGTAAGAAAAAATAGACTCAAATGAAAAAAAACTAGTAAGTCAGAGTACATGTTCTGGATAACCCCGGGGGTATTAAGCTGGGAAATATATTAGGACAACAAGAACAATAAAATATACATAGCAAATAAATGTGGGCATTGGGACGTAAGCTTAAAGTAATCATTAACAGACAAAGCATTTTGTATGGATGAATACAAGATGGTACAGATTCCTCTAGGTTTGGTAGGATTCACAGGGGCTGCAACATATATACTCTGCTACATAAACAGCAGTCAGAAGCACAAATATCCCGTGGAGATATTGGGGAATCTTAAAGTATAAATAATTTGTAGAAATTATGTGCTAAAAGTTTCCTCCCTTTTATCACTCTCTTGTTTCTGTCATTTTCTTTCCTTTCTACACTCTCTCTCGCTTAATTTCTGCCTTGTGAGTCCATTTGCCTGCCTTTGTCAAGCAAACCTTTCAAATAATTATTCTTGTTTCCACGATATCGGAATGCAGCTACCTGTGTGGCAACAACGGTCGTGTACAGGAAACTTCAGCATGTGTGACCCTAGGAGGAGTAGCTGTGGAACAATGTGGAAAGTAGAAACCAAACGGCATAAGTAAGAGGTACATCAAGACAAAGCCAACCATGCAATTATGAATGAATAAGCCTTGTTTAAACCATGCAATTAATGCGAAGAAAACAAATCAAACTTTTTTCACAGAAAATCTAATCGTTGAGATCAGAAACCTAAGAGATAGCTTATTAAACAGGTAAGCCAGCACACACAAGTCATTTCAATCATTACACTGTGCAATTCTACAGCCAGCCACCAGTTGAAACAACCTGCATGAGCACGGATTTGTTGGAATATTTATCAGACTATAATATACATGAGTATTGATTTGCCCGGTTTGACAGTTTTCAGTATTTCGCTGCAATATCACTGACCTTCTGGGTAGGGGTTCGGTATATTCATTGTTATCTTGTTTTGTACTTTAGTCACCACCACCCCAGGCAACATTATTTCCCTCCTCCGCCGCCTTCTCCTCCTCCTTCTCCTCATCCACCTCCTCCTTCTTCTCCTCCTAATCTGTGGGGTTGTGGAGGGCTCTTTTAGTATAAATAGCACACACCTCCTGGAAACTCCGTGCTAGGAATTCAATCTTTTCTATCCCTCTCTTTGTTCCTGCCTTGTTCCTTTTCTTCCTGTCACCTCCTTCCTTTTGTTCTGCCTTCTTGGTCCATTCTCCATATCGATTCTCTCCCACTCCGAAGTCGGATGCGCTGGGTCTGACTTGTCGGGCGCATAATGGCAGCACACATTATTTTGCTTATCTGACAGACAACGATAGTTTGCTCTCTGAACGTTTGACCAAGGAAAAAATCCCTCCTCCTCTTCCTGACTTTTACAAACCGACATCAGTTCTTTCATTTATTTTAATTTTATTTTATTTAATTCTTTCATATCGAAGATAATGGAATAAGCACTTATTTGCTTTTTTATCTTCAGTCCCTGTGTTTGTGCGGCTTTGTAAATTCTGTCATCTGTTCCCACCAGCACACAATGGCCTACTCTTACGAAAAGCCGGAAAAGGATTTAACGTGTGCACAAGATGTTCTGCGTGCGTTCGCACACAGGGCCTCGGTTTATAGTCTCATCCGAAGGTGAAGGTGGAGCCTGCACTGATGTTAACTCAAGGGGAGAATATCCCCTGGAACGGGAATCGAACCCGGGTCGTCAGATTGCGAGCGCAATGTTCTAACCACTAGGCTATCCCGTCCCTAACCACTAGGCTATCCCGCTTCCCGTTAGTTAATAACTTATGTAACAAGCAAATCAACCTGTCAGAAACATCCGGCAGCCAAGTATTGATCGCAATAAATCCCGCTTACCATTTTCAGGGCCGTGGGTATGGGCAACTTTTCCACCATGGCAGTCCAATAGCACTTCTGCCGGCTCTGTATACACACGAAAACTCAAGAGAACAAAATACCACTACTAAGTACACATTTTCTTATGTCACCAAATTAAGGTCGTTTTTTTGTTTCATCACTCTCGGATTGGTTGTTTGGTTTTAACTTTTTTTAAAAACATGGGGATGGTTAAATAATAATCTGGTGGGTTTTAAAAAAAAATAATTTGCTATACATGGGAGTTACATTGAGCGTGCGTGTGTATGCATGCGCACGGACGCACGCACGCACGCGCGCATGTACGCACACATGTTTGTGTGTGTGTGAGTGCGTGCGCTCGTGGGTGTTTAGATCATATGTTTAGATTATTGTGTACTACGGTTATTTTCTTTTTAATCCGATCACTTGGGCGCCGCCCTCAACATGCTGGCCCTAGAGAAGTGAGGTCTCTGACGCCTCGCTCCCCTACGACCTTATAGGTTATGGGACTCCTTTACCTTTACCTTTTACCGATCACTTGTTGTGTTTTCAACGGTTTATTTGTGTACGACCACCATGTTTTTCCTCCCGCTGTGTGTGTGTTTGGTGGCTTGATTTGAAACCTGTTTGGTTTTAAAGACAAACTGTTGCAGTACGCTTGGTCTAAAATGCTTACCCTTAAATTTTAAAAAACCCATTAATTCATACATTCATTCATTCATGCATATAGTCAGTCAATCAGTCAGTCAGTCAATTATGTCAGTCAGTAAGCCAGTCAGAGTCAGTCAGTCAATCATGTCATTCAGTAAGCCAGTCAGTAAGCCAATCAGTCAATCATGTCAGTCAGTAAACCAGTCATTGAGTCAGTCAGTTAGTAAGCCAGTCAGTCAGTTAGTCAGAAAGCCAGTCAGTCAGTCAATCATGTCAGTAAGCCAGTCAACCAGTCAGTCAGTCAGTCAGTCAATCATGTTAGCCAATAATCCTGTCAATCAGTCAGTCATACTGTCAGTCAATCAGTCAGTCAGTAAGCCAGTCAGTCAGTCAGTCAGTAAGTCGTTCATTTATTAACACTGGTTTTAGTCCTTCACCCATTCTTTGAATCTTCTTTTTACACACACACACACACACACACACACACACACACACACACACACACACACACACACACACACACACACACACAACACACCACACACACAACGCCCACTTTTTTAGCATAGACCAAATTGTTATAACACAATGTAGATAAGACACATCTAAATTACTTCGATATCCGATTCTATCAAAGTATTGAAAACAGTTTCTCGTATTCATCTTTATGGCATTCATCTTTTTAAAAAAATTCTTCTTTGCATTCTTCTGCGCATTCTTCACCTTTCTATCTACATTCTTTTTCTTCTTCTTCTCTTATCTCCCCCTTATACTTCTTGCTTCCTTTGCATTCTGTCTTCTTCTAGGGGTCATTATAGACAACACACTCTCCATGCAAAACTTCATCATCCAGACCTGCCAGTCGTGCTACTTTCAATTGCGGCGCATCAGTGCAGTTCTTAAGTTCCTTTCCACTGATGCAACATTCAAACTAGTCACGTCTCTCATTCTCTCACGTCTGGACTATTGCAATTCTCTTCTGACTGGTCTGCCAGCATCATCTATCCACTCCTTTCAACGTATGCAAAACTCTGCAGCTCGACTAGTCCTCAGAAAGAAAAGGTATGAGCACATTACTCCTCTCTTGCGATCTCTCCTCTGGTTGCCTGTGCCATAGAGAGTAAACTATAAGATCAGTACCCTCTGTTACAAATGTCTCCATAAAACAGCACCTTCCTTCCTCTGTTAATGTCTTCACCTGTACAATCCTTCTCGTTCCCTCCGCTCTGCTGCAGATACCTTGTGCTTAAGAATATCTAGATTCAACCAGTCTACCGTTGGCCGTCGCTCTTTCTCTGTTTCTAGTCCATCGATCTGGAATGATCTCCCTCTACCCCTTCGTCAAAAGCCTTCTTATGACACTTTTAAATCCGGCCTCAAGACACAGTTATTTCAAACCTAAGATTCTCCCATCTTGTTCCATTTCATTTTTGTCCTGCCCTCAACAGCCAAAACTCCATCACTCTGCCGAGTTACAACCTTTATGTGTCGTGCGTCGCTTAGTTGTGTGTTGTGTGTGTGTGTGTGTGTGTGTGTGTGTGTGTGTGTGTGTGTGTGTGTGTGTGTGTGTGTGTGTGTGTGTGTGTGTGTCTGTGTGTGTGTTGGGGGTGTGTGTTGTTCGAGTTGTGTGTTATTTGAATTTGTAATGCTGCATGTGAATGATAGGATGAATGAAAAAGCTTGATTTGGTTTATTGCAAGATATAGCGCTATATATAATTATATTATTATTTTATTATCATTTTTTTATCTTCTTTTATTTCTTTTCTTCTTCTTATTATTAATTATTATTATTCTCTCTTCCCTATTCACCTCCTCCTCCTCCTTTTCCTTCTCGTTTATCCCCCTCCCCCTTCCCTCGCTCTTTCTTTTCCTTCTACTTCTCCTACGCCTTCTCATCATTGTCCACCATCTCCAGGCTGTAAATCGATGTGGTCAGTGTAGTCACCAGGCTAGAAAGAAGTTGAAGGATTGGAGTCTTCCACTTTGTCTTCTCTCGCGTGTCCTTGACCCTCCACTGACCCTTCCTTTCCCAGCTCTGACTTCTTCCCCCCCCCCCTCCTTATTCATCACGCATCTGGTGTGCTGTTTCACGCAGACGGACGTGGACGGCTTTCACAAGGTCAGCATCAACGACACGGATCTGACCATTGACAAAGTGGGCTCCTTCCGCTGCGTCATGTATCCCGACAGCCCCGCGCGCAAGACCCGGATGTACACGACAGTCTCCATGTTTGCAAATGGCTGCCGGCCACGCTACACGTGCATCCAGCTGAAGAGACTGGGGCCCTCCGTGCTGAAGTATGCCCTCAGCCGCAGCTCTGTGTGGCCAGATTTGGAGAGAGACTTTGGGCAGGCCATCTGCTCAGCTGAGAAGTTCAGTGCCGACCCTGAGCCGATTAACGACTTATACAGGTGAATAAGGATCATGGTAGCTTTGGATTGGTTGATGTGTATTCTAGTTCTTGTTGTTAGGAAAATATGCTTATTAATTTGCTCTTTCGTGAAAGGTTACAGTTTTGCTGGTCATTGACTATTGCATTATTTAGTTTGTTAGAAAAATGGAATTGTATTTTTTTTTAAAGATGAAAGGTTTATTGTTTCTACATGCATCTTTCTGCGGGGATAAGCTGCATGGTTGGTTAGTTGGATGGATGGATGGATAGATGGATGGATGGATGGGTGGATGAATGGATGATGGATGGATGGATGGAGGATGGATGGGGTG
>CM054156.1:34073050-34083050 GCA_028751875.1 Rapana venosa
TCACCTTTTTTATTCCTTTTTAAACCCTTCCCCCACACCCCACACCCCCCCCCACCCCCCACCCCCCCCCCCTTTCCACTCCCCTTTCTCCCCCCCCCCCCCCCCCATCTCTCTCTTACTCACAATGTATAGATGTTCATTTTATGACTTAAGTGATTTTTTTTCCTTATTGTAAGAGTGTATTAATATTGGGCTTATTTCTTTTTCATGGCGTTCAATTTGTACGAGTATATTCGAAAAGAATATTGATGGTGATCCTGTGCTGTCTTGAGAATTATATATTTAGTATTATCCTTGAAACACACACACACTCTCTCTCTCTCTCTCTCTCTCTCTCTCTCTCTCCTCTCTCTCTCTCTCTCTCTCTCTCTCTCTCTCTCTCTCTCCTCTCCCCCCCCTCTCTCCTCTCTCTCTCTCTCTCTCTTCTCTCTCCTCTCTCTCTCTCTTCTCTCCCTGACCTTATAGTTTTGGGCTTTTATCCCCCCCTTTCTCCTCTTCCTTGTTTTATTGTATAAGTATACGGGTATTGAGTTTATTTCATTATCATGACATATAATCTGCATGAATATAATCAAATAAGTGTTGACGGTGATCGTGCACTGTTTTGAGAATTATATATTTGAGTTATCATTGAACACACACAACCACACACACACACACACTCACTCTCTCTCTCTCTCTCTCTCTCTCTCTCTCTCTCTCTCTCCTCTCACTATGACCTTATAGATTTGGCTGGTTGTTGTTTTGTTTTTTCCTTCTTTCTTTCCTTCCTTGTTTTTATTGTGTGAGAGTATGGGTATTGAGGTTGTTTGTTTGGTATTTTTTTATTTATTATTTTTTTTATTATCATAACATATTTTTTTGTTATGAGTATATAAAATAATTTAGAAGGTATCTGTAACTGTTTTTGAACTCTCTATTCTGTACTCTCTCTAAACTCCACACACTACTCACTACGCACTCTCTCTCTCTCTCCTCTCTCTCTCTCATCTTCTCCTCTCTCTCTCTCTCTCTCTCTCTCCTCTCTCTCTCTCTCTCCTCTCCTCTCTCTCTTCCCTCTCTCTCTCCCTTCTCTCTCTCTCTCTCTCCCCCCTCTCTCTCTCCCTTCTATTGTTGTTGTGTATTCTAATAAAGGGCATATTCATACTTTCTGTTTTCAATATTATTTTGGACTTGTTGACTGTACTTGAGCTCCAGTGAATCTCCTATTTTAATATCTTATTATCACGTGTAACAACTATGTATACTATTCTACAATATGAAGGTGTTCAATTTTATGATCTATAAGTTTGGCTCGCTCTCTCTACTCTCTTCTCTCCTCTCCTCTCCTCTCTCTCTTCTCTCCTCTCTACTCTCTCTCTCCCCTCTCTCTCTCTCTCTCTTCTCTCTCTCTGTTGTTATTGCTGTAGTTGTTACTTTGTTTTTTGTTGTTGATTTGTTTGAGTTTTTTGTTTGTTTGTTTTTTGTTTTGTGTATCTATATGTGTGTGTGTGTGTGGAGGGGGAAGGGTGTTGGTTTTTTGTTTGTTTTTTGTTTGTTTGTTTTAAGTTTTTTTTCTTTTTCTCATTTGTTTGTTTGTTGTTGTTTTTTCTTGTTTTTTGTTTGTTTGTTTGGGGGGGTGCTTTTGTCTGTTTTTTGTTGTTTTTTAAATTTATTTTTTTTTTTTTTTTTCTGTGGGTTTTTGTTGTGGTTTTTTTTTTTGGGGGGGGGGGGTTCTGGGGTTTATTTTGTCTTTTGCTTGTCCGGGTTGTTTGTTTGTTTGTTTGTTTGTCTGTTTGTTTGTTTGTTTTTTCTTTTTGTCTCTTTTCTTTTTAAAAAAAAGTTTTTTCCCTGTGCTTCTACTGTTTGAAAATATGAGTACTGAGTGCATTTTCAAATGTGACCCCACGGGCGGGGACTGGATGTAAAAAAGCACATGAGTACTTATTCATTATCCTGAGAGAAAAAAATGTTTCTATTACTTACAATGTGTAGATGTTCTTTTTATGACTTTATTGGCTTTTTCCCCCTCTTTATTATGTGAGTGTATGGGTATTGCACTCATTTTATTATCATGACATTCAATTTGTATGAGTATAATTAAAAAGTGTTTGTGTTGATCGTGTGCTAATGTGAGTATTACATATTTAGTATTATCCCTGAAACACCCCCCCCCCCACACAACACACACTCACACACACACACATACATACACACACTCACTCACTCACTCATATTCTCTCCCTCAATGACTGTATAGGTTTAGATTTCTTCTTTGTTTTGTTTCTTATTTTTATTGTGTGGATGTATGGGTATTAAATTTATTTCATTATCATGACATATAATTTGAAACGAATATAATCTAAAATGAGTGTTGATGGGATCGCATACTGTTTGGGGAATTATATATTGGATATTATCTCTGAAATACACACCCACACACTCTCTGTCTCTCTGTCTCTGTCTCTCTCTCACCTTTTATCGTCTTGCTTATAGTTATAGTGTATCCTGATGAAGGATTCATAATTAATATTTTCAATACTTTATTGGACTTGCCTCTGTACTTAACTTTAAATGAGTGCCCTATTTCAATATCTTATAGTTATGTGTAACAAGTATGTGTACCATTTGACATTGTGTAGATGTTTATCTTTATGACTTATTAAGTTTGGTTGTGTTATTTTTCTTGGCTCTGTTGTTCTTGTTGTTATTGTTTGTCTGTTTTTCTCTTTTTTAATCTTCTTCTGTTGGTTTGGTTTTCTTTCTCTTTTGTTTGTTTGTTTTGTTTTGGTTAGGGTTTTTTTTTGTTTTTGTTTTTTTTTGGGGGGGTATTTTAGAGTTTTTCTTTTATTTGCTTGCTTTTGGGGGGGGGGGTTGTTGGGGGGGAGCTGTTTTGAAAAGGTTTATTTCCCCTTGTTTTTATTGTGAGACTGTATAAGTAATTGGGTTATTATTATTCAGATGTATCCCTAACGGTCGGGGACTGGATGTAAAAAAGCACATGTGTGCTTATTCATTATCCTCGAATAAAAGAATTTGTCATTGTCATTGTCATTGTCCTCTCTCTCTCTCTCTCTCTCCTCTCTCTCTCTCTCTCTCTCTCTCTCTCTCTCTCTCTCTCTCTGTCTGTCTCGTCTGTCTGTCTCTTCTCTCTCTCACCCTCTCTCTCTACTATACTACTACTACTACTACTACTACTACTACTACTAAATACTACTACTACTTCTACTACTACTACTACTACAACTACTACTACTACAACAACAACAACAACAACTACTACTACTACTACTACTACTACTACTACTACTACTACTACTACTACTACTACTACTACTACTTATAACTTGTTTCACACAAATCAAAGTGGATATAGCAAAAAATACTCAAGCCATACTTTGCTCACGAATCTTATAGAACAGTGGCATGATAATATTAACAATAATATGTTTACAGGAGCCATATTTCTTAATCTTGCTAAGACAATTGATCATGCTCTTTTAGTAAGAAAATCACACATGTATGGTTTACATCCAGAATCAGTTGAACTTATATCCTCCTTTCTGAGGAAAAGAAGACAAGCAGTATACCAGGACCAAACAGCATCCACCCTTATGCTGATTCATTATGGAGTTCCACGGGGATCAGTCCTAGGTCCCATTCTCTTCTCAGTGTATGTAAATGATTTTCCTCTTAGTGTATCAAATAAGTGTTCATTATTTTCTGATGACGCTACAATTCATAATAAAGCTAAAGATGCCAGCAGTTGTATGCAATGAATTACAAAAAGACATTAAAAGGCTTATGAAATGGTTTGAAATTAACCACATGGCTCTCCACCCTGAAAAGTCGAAATTCATGCTAGTTACAACAAGGCAAAAAACAAAATATAAAATTTCAGCTACCAGATATTAAAGTCTATAAAAAAAATTTTTCAAGAAGTGGATTCTCATAAATTCCTCGGTCTTCATATTGACAACCATCTATCTTGGTCAAGTCATGCTTTAATTTTGTTTAAGAAGCTAGCCCCAATCTTTTTCAGCTGAACAGAATTAATAATAATAATAATAATAATAAATGGAATTTATATAGTGCTGAATCTTGTAAATAAGCAAACAAATCGAAGCGCTTGCACTCAATCATTTACAGGCATGCAACTCTCCTTAAACATAATGAACAACCGATTTCAAAACCATGCGCGCGCACGCATGCACGCACACACACACACACACACACACACACACACACACACACACACACACACACACACACACACACACTCGGAACAACACTTAGAAGGTAAAAGATGCTGTTGAAAATTAGGGACAGATATTTGGGGGGAAAGTCTCAGGTAGGAAATAAGTGTGTTTTGAGGCTGGATTTGAAGGTATCAAGTGAAGGCTTTTGGCGAAGTGAAAGAGGGAGGTCATTCCAGGTGGATGGACCAGAAACAGAGAAGGAGCGATGGCCAACAGTGGTTTGTTTGAATCTGGGTGTTCGAAAGCACAAAGTATCTGCGGCTGAACGAAGGGAACGGGATGGAGTGTACAGGTGAAGACAGTTATAGAGATAAGAGGGTGCAGATTTGTGGAGACATTTGAAACAGAGGGTATTGATTTTATACTCCAGTCTTTGTGAGACAGGCAGCCAGTGAAGAGATCGCAGAAGAGGAGTATTGTGTTCAGATTTTTTCTTTCTTAGGACCAGTCGAGCTGCAGAGTTTTGTATGCGTTGAAGAGAGTGGATAGATGATGCTGGTAGGCCAGCCAAAAGGGAATTACAGTAGTGTCAACGTGAAAGAATGAGAGATGTGACAAGCTTGGAAGCTGCATCAGTGGACAGATACTTGCGAATCGCGCTTATGCGCCGTAATTGATAGTAGCAAGCCTGGCAGATCTGGGTGATGATTTTTTTCATAGAGAGTGTGTTGTCAAGAACTACTCCTAAATACTTCACAGATTTGGACAAAGGAACTGACGTATTGCCGAATTCTATTGAAGTTTTTGCGATAGAGGAAAGTTTATGTTGGGTCCCTATGAGCATGGCTTCGGTTTTATCGGCATTAAGTTGTAACTTGTTCTGAGTCATCCAATTTTGAATGTCTTGAAGGCAGGAGGACATATTTGTCAGGAGGGAAGGCAAGTTTTCAACAGTATCACTGCACTGAAGCTGAGTATCATCGGCATAGAAATGATGATCAATATGGTGGTTGTTTATTATATGTGAGAGTGGAGCAGTGTAGAGAGTAAAGAGAACAGGGCCCATGACTGATCCCTGTGGGACTCTACATTCCATTTTGACAGGTTTTGATTGAATTTTGTTTACAATAACTTTCTGGAACCTGTCTGTGAGGTATGAAGTAAACCAGGTGAGGGCTGTGCCGTTAATACCAAACGTATTTTGGAGGCGAGAAAGAAGAATTGAGTGATCTATGGTATCAAAGGCTGCAGATAAGTCAAGAAGAGTGAGGAGGGAGATTTTTCCTGCATCAGAAGCAAGTAGAAGTGTATCTAAAGTGTGGACTAGGATGGTTTCGGTGCTGTGGTTGGGGCGATAGGCAGATTGAAAAGTGGGAAGGAGATCATTGGAATGAAGGTGACTGTTGAGCTGTTTGAGAACGACTTTTTCTAGTACTTTAGAGACAAAGGGTAAGTTTGATACAGGCCTATAATTCTTCAGAATGTTGGGATCGAGGTCGTGCTTTTTCAGTAGAGGTGTGACTATTGCTGTTTTAAGAGCTGATGGAAAATTTCCTGACACAAGAGATGAGTTTACTATTTTAGTGATAATAGGTACAAGTTGTGGAAGGCATTGTGAGAAAACAGGAGCAGGTATGGGATCAAGGTCGCATGATGTTATAGTCATTTCCTTCAGAATTGTCATGATTTCTTTTTCACTTGTGGGATGGAAGGAAAAGAGAGGAGTGCCAGTGGACTGGGGATCAGGAGGCGTAGGCTGGAATTGAGTCTGATCCAGTCTGGAGCGTATGTTTCGAACTTTGTCTGAAAAGAAGGCAGAAAATATGGATGGAAGTTCAGACAGGCTGTGGGTGTTAGACAGAGGAGTTGTTTTTGCAGATCCAAGGAGATATGAGGTGAGGGAAAAAAGAGATTTTATGGATGTAGCACAGAGAACTTGGGAAGACTAGTAGTCTGTCTTTGCTGAATGGATTAAGAGTTTGACTTTGTTTATTTGTTTTCGGAAAAGCTGTTTGTTGATTTCGGTTTTTGACTTCCGCCACTGCCGTTCTAGTTGCCGGCGTTTGCGCTTCGCTATCAAGCATTTGCTTGATCATTATACTCGGAAGTTATTGTTTCATGCTTACATACAACCAGATAAAGATTATGCTTTCTCATGTTGGGATTTAGCGAGTAAAAATTGCCTTTAGCGACTTGAGAGTGTGTATAGACGTTCGTTAAAAAAAATTTGTACTCCTTAAGTCATCAGCTTTTCAACATATAGATTACAAAAAACTTAACATTTTTCCTTTCCTATCACCATGTCGTTTTCATAAGGTGCTTTTAAGTACAAAATTATGAAGAATCTTGCTCCGAAGTATCTTTCTGAAAGGTTTTTGGTGAGGAAAATTCGTGGTAAAAGTACTATTTGCATCCCCTGTCTACTCTTTACAAGTCATCCTTCGTCCATTCAGGTAGTAAAGACTGGGATGAACTTCCGGATAATTTAAAACAGAAATGTAGTCTGTCTTCATTCAAAAGACTTTATCATAAATATTTATTTGAAATGTTCTGAATATGATATGCACTTTGTCCTTTTGTATATACCATGATTTTGTAATGTCATATTTACTTATATACACCTATTTTGTTCATAGCTGGTTGTTTTGCTCGACGGACTGGATTTTGATAGTGCTTTGTGTGTGTGTGTGTGTGTGTGTGTGTGTGTGTGTGTGTGTGTGTGTGTGTGTGTGTGTGTGTGGTGTGTGTGTGTGTGTGTGTGTGTGTGTGTGTGTGTGTGTGTGTGTGTGTGTGTGTTGACATATTGATAGTCTTGAACTTTAATGTGTTTTTGCTCTTATGTCATTGAAGAGGCGAAGGTTTCCATTATTTATCAATGTAGAACTATTGAATTTGTAATCTATAAGGTCGTGGATTAATTGCTTATTCATTTTTGTATTCATGCGAATGCATGTGTTTTGTGTTGTGTGTGTGTGTGTGTGTGTGTGTGTGTGTGTGTGTGTGTGTGTGTGTGTGTGTGTGTGTTGTGTGTGTGTGTGTGTGTAACAATAACAATAACAATAATTTTAATTCAGTTTTTGCAGGCCATATGGCCCATAGGAACAACAGTTAATCATATACTTTCATGTAAGGTGAACATCCTTACTTCTGATATCTAAACATTTAGTAAGAAATAATCCAACTTTAAACATCAAACTAGGTTTAGTGTTCATACAAAGAAGCTGCACTTTCAGATTCGATGGAAATCTGTAATAATACAGAGGAATACATTTTCTTCGCAATACAGCATATTTTGGGCATACAAGTAAAAAGTGACAAACATCTTCAATTTGTTGGCCATCCCACTGAGAGCAGAATGGATCAGTAATCGGTTTGCCATAACGTGAAATTCCATTTAAAGGTAATCTGTTTGACCTCAGTTAACATATAGTTCTACGGCATTCTAAAGATTCTACTTCACATACATAATTTGCTCTACAAATAATTTACACTTCAGTCTCTAGCACAAAAGTATGTAACAAAGAAAGTGGTAGGTTTTATACTCTTTTTGTAGATTTTTCCAAAGCATTTGACAGTGTTGACAGAATAAAACTTTTATTTCTGCTGCTGCAAACAGGAATCCATGATAAAATGTTCATGACGCTACAAAGCATGTACAAAAGTGTGAAGGCAGCTGTGAGAGTCGGGGCTCACTTTACTGAATATTTTGATTGTATTTCTGGTGTCAGACAAGGTTGTATGTTGAGTCCCCTATTATTTTCGATTTTTATTTCTGAACTAGAATCAGATCTCACTGGATCAGATACTCAAGGCATAGATGTATTTTCTGAGCCACTTGGCATTCTCTTACTTATGTATGCAGACGATATTGCTTTAGTTTCAGATTCAGTTGTAGACTTGCAGAAAAAGATCAATTGTTTGGAAAATTATTGTAAGAAATGGGGACTTTCTGTAAATATGGACAAAACTAAAGTAGTCGTTTTTAAAAATGGTGGATTTATTAAGAAGTCTGAAAAATGGTGTTATTTAGAAAAGCAGATACAAGTAGAATCTAGTTATAATTATCTGGGTGTGGTTTTTGGCTCAACATTGAACTGGTCAAAATGTATCAAAAATATCTCTGGAAAAGCATTGAAGGCTGTTGCTGGTATCAAAAGATTGTACCTCAGGTTAAAGAATCTTCCAGCATCTACAGTTTTTAGTATTTTTGATACACAAGTGAAACCAATCCTCCTCTATGGTTCTGAAATTTGGGTTTTTCAGCAGTATCATGATATTGAAAAAGTACAGGTAAAAATTTGCAAAATGGTCCTGGGGGTTGGCAGAGATGTTAAAAATAATATTTGCCTTGGCGATTGTGGTAGATATCCCAATTTTGTTGACACTGTTACCAGAGTAATCAAATATTGGCTAAAAATTTTGGATATGCCTGATCATAGATATCCCAGACAATGCTACAATATGTTGTGTAGACAGGATCAAGCAGGGAGAATAAATTGGGTAACACATGTTAGAAAGATTTTATGCATCCACGGATTTGGTTATGTTTGGACAATGCAGAATTGTGGTAATTCATCCTTCATGAAAGAATTCCAAATACGAATACAAGATGTGTACCAACAAAAATGGCATGACTCTCTATCAGCATACCCTCTGTGTGTGTGTGTGTGTGTGTGTGTGTGTGTGTGTGTGTGTGTGTGTGTGTGTGTGTGTGTGTGTGTGTGTGTGTGTGTGTGTGTGTGTGGTGTGTGTGTGTGTGTGTGTGTGTGTGCGCGCGCACGAGTGTATGTGCATTAGAGTCCTGATTATCTGGAACTTTTATGGGTTTTTTGCTCGTTATGTTATGAAATGGTGTATGGGATGCATTTGGTTCTGTTAAGAATGATTTGAATGTGTGATTCGAATGTCGTCTTGGATGGTTTATTTATTCATATGGGCATTCATGTAAATGTGTATGCACGCGTGCGTATGTTTGTGTGGGTGGGTGAGTGAGTGTGTGCGCGCGTGGGTTTGTGTCTGGGTGTGGATATTTTGATTATCTTGAACTATGTTTTTTTTTATCTTTATGACATTGACATGGTGTATGGTGCGCTTGCGTTTTGCTCTGTTAAAGTAGAAAAATTTGGATTGTGAGGTAGCGTCATGCTGCATGATATATTTATTGGAATGGGTATTGATTTGATTCGTGTGCATGTGCGAGTTTGTTTGTGCCTGTATGTGTGTGTGTATGTGTATGTATGTGTGTGTGTGCGAGTGTGTGTGTGTGTGTGTGCGTGCGTGCGTGCGTGCGTGCTGTGTGTGTGTGTGTGTGTGTGTGTGTGTGTGTGTGTGTGTGTGTGTGTGTGTGTGTGTGTGTGTGTGTGCGTGCGTGTGTGTGTGTGTGTGTGTGTGTGCTGTGTTCATAAACTGATGACTATGGAAAGAGAGTTGTTATATCATTTACTGTCATTGCTATAACTGATGTAAAATAAGTCGTTTCCATTTTTGTCTCTGACTTTAAAAAAGTTGGGCTGATTGCTTCGTTTGGTCGTTGAAATGGATGGCTGTGCAAGTGTGGATAGTGGTTGTGTGAATGTATCTTTATGTGTAAGGGAAATTTTGATGTGTATAATTATGTAATTAGTCAATTTGTATTGATTAGTTGGTTTATTATATAATTGAATGATAATGTGAGTAGTTGATTGCATGTATGACTAAATAATTAAGTTTATTGTTAGCTTTTATTGGGTATGTGTTGTACATTTCTTCATGTTTGTTTGCCTTTTGTTGTTTTTCATGAGGGCCTGGTGTAAAGAAGCCCCTGGATTATCCATTTACCCTCA
>CM054156.1:34088050-34108399 GCA_028751875.1 Rapana venosa
CATGCATATGCACGCTTGCACACACGCACACACAGACAAACACAGAGACTGGTACACATATATACAAACACACAAACACACACATGCACACACCAACAAACACAAATACACACACAAGCATGCAAACACACACATAGCGACTGACATACAAAGGCAAGCAGAGACACAGAGAGGATGATGTCAGAATAGATTGGCAGACAGACTGATAACTATGTAGCAGATATAGACAAGGTATTTCTTTCATACTCTGATCTGAAATAAATGCAATTAGAACCCTTTTCAAATGTCATGAAAGGACCAGAATACAGCTGTAATTTATGAATTGACTTTCCACTTTCATTCAATTAAATCACTCACAATAACTTGAGTAAATTCAATTCTGGAATACAAAATAACAAACAAACAAGCAAACGAAACTACACACTAAAACAGAAACAAACTCTGTATGACCTGATCCAAATAAAGACCAAGGTGCATTAAGCCAATGGAAAAGTTTGATACAAATCGATATGGCTTTTATCATTCCCCACAACTCTTGACAAACTGGCAGTCAGTTAACAGTGGGTGACGTCCCTTTGCCCTTCCTCTCCACTTTGTCAGGGAGTTGGAAAACTGAACTGACAGTTTGGGGGAGAGGGAAGAGAGGGAAGGAGGAGAAGAAATATGCAAAGTAGGAAGCAGTGTGTTGTGTGTGTGTGTGTGTGTGTGTGTGTGTGTGTGTGTGTGTGTGTGTGTGTGTGTGTGTGTGTGTGTGTGTGTGTGTGTGTGCGTGAGTGTGTGTAATCTCAATTGAGTTCTTCTCATTGTCTATTTCAGTTCATTGTTGTTACTTTTCTTAACATAAACCATCCACAGTTTATAACTAGCAAAAGACAAGAGCAGTAACACACACACATACATACACATACATAGAAATAAAGTGGACGAGAAAATGAGGGATAGAAAGGGAGAAAGAGAAATTAATTGATGCACAAATAGATTAATGAAAATAAACAAACAAACAAAGCCCATCACAGAAGACAAAACACACACATACACATAGACAAACAAACAAACAGACAGCCAGACAGACTGTTGTGCAGGCAGGTTTAATCAGAAAGAAAGGAAGAAAGATAGAAAGAAAAGGAAAACAAGGAAAGAAAGCAATAAAGAGAGAAAGAAAGAAAGAAAGAACGAAAAAAGAAGAAAGAAAGAATACGTGAATGAATGAATGAATGAATGATGAATCATCAATCAACCAATCAATCAATCAATGCCCTTTACTTTTCAAGAGTTATAGATAACCATCCACATATTGTTTTTCACCAAACCCTGAGTAGAAAACTATTAAAAATAATTCAACCTAGGATTTAAAGAAAAGAGATTAATGTATAGTCAACAAAAGACATAATTCTTAACTGACTTAAGCGGGGATGGCGGAGGGAGAGAGAGAGAGAGGAGGGGGGGGGAGTAACAATGTCAGACAGACAAACAGATAGACAGACAAACAGACAGACAGACAGACAGATAAATAATTATACGAAAGGTTGCTCTAGCCAAGTGGTTAAGAACATTCAAGTTCAATCCCATGGGTCCATGAGGTTGTGGGTTTGAATCTCAGCAGTGTCTGATAAATCAAAGTGGAGATTTTTACGATCTCCCAGGACAAATACTTTATTCCCTTCATGTGCATACACATGCAGGGGATCAAATATGCACGTAAAAGATCCCAAGAATTCGGTGGGATACAGAAATACGAACATATCCAAAGTACATCCCGGAAGTTGGAATGCACCTACCTTCATGGTAGGCAAAAATGGCATACTGGAAATCTCACCATTGGTTAACTTCAGCTCTAGATCAGGAATTGAAATAAGATCAATATAAATACAGGTTTATAGAAAAACAGAATATTGTTTTTAATCCTGACTTGCACTTGAAAAAAGAACTGCAAACAACTGTCTTATTAAATGTTAGAAACAGAAAATATTGAGACTTAGAAAATAGTGTTCTCATTTCATATACTGTTTTACACACATAATCAAATCATGCAACTGAGAAAGCCAAATGCTCACTCAGCAACATCTACTATATGGGCTAGTCCCTTTCTGGCCAGCCCAGCCAATAAAAAACACCGGCACATTAAGCCAGTGGAAAAGCCTGTCACAAGTTGAGAAGACGTTTATCATTCCAGACAACTCTTGGCAAACTGGCAGTTAGTTAACGGTGGGTGACGTCCCTTTTCTCTTCCTCTCCACTTTGTCAGGGCTTTGGAAAACTGAACTGACAGTTTGGGGGGGAAGGGAGAGAGGGAGGAAGTGGGAGAAATATGGAGGAAAAGAAAGAGAAGTGTGTGTGTGTGATTATTTCTATTTATTCATTCATTCTTTTATTTTGAGGATAATGGAATAAGCAATCCCCGAGTGCTTGCTGGTATTGTCTGAATTTTGTCACCCGCTTGAAATGGCCTACTCTTCCAAAAAGTGGAACAGATTTTAATGTGTGCGCAAGGTGCTCTACATGCATTCGCAGAGTTCTTGTGTGTGTTTATTTATATTTTTTTCTTTTTTAAATTCTTTTATATCGAGGAAAATGGAATAAGCACTTATGTGCTCTTTTACATCCAGTCCCCGTGTGTGTGTGTGTGTGTGTGTGTGTGTGTGTGTGTGTGTGTGTGTGTGTGTGTGTGTGTGTGTGTGTGTGTGTGTGTGTGTGTGTGTGTGTGTGTGTGTGTGTGTGTGTGTGTATGTGTGTGTGTGTGTGTGTGTGTGTATGTGTGTGTGTGTGCATGTGCATGCGTGCGCTAGTGACTGCACAAGTATTATTCGAAACTGGATAGAGCCAAAAGCTAAGACAAAGACATGTCTCTCATGGAGTTCAAACCCTTTCTGAAAAGGAGCTGTGAGGTTTGGGGTTCAATTCCCAGCCTTGCCCTCTCTTCTCAGTTTGACTAAAAGAAATACAATTGAATGTCAAAGTCAGAAATGCCAACCAAACACTTTGATAACTTACAATTTCTATTGTTTAAATCTTGTATGACATTGAAGTTTATTACATTTTCTTATCTTTCTTCCATCTATTCAGCATCATTTTTACCATACAAAAACATACCTTCAATAGCTCCTTCCATAAAGTAATATTTGTTTGTGTTTTCTTTTTTTTTCACCTGTCTGCATCTTTTGTTCTTTTGTAAATCATTCCTTTTGAAAAGGCCTGGTTGAATGGTTATTGTGTGATGAGATGGGAAAGAAAATAGGTGGATTAAAAAAAATGTGGAATCGGCGGACAGAAGAGAAGAATAGGCAGAAAAAGATCAGCAAAATAGCCAGAAAAAAGAAAAGAACATCAGGAAGAAAATAGAAGAATTTTTTAAAATGTGGAATCGGCAGACGGAAGAGAAGAATAGGCAGAAAAAGATCAGCAAAAAAGCCAGAAAAAAGAAAGGAACATCAGGAAGAAAATAGAAGAACAATAGGCAGAAGAAAGGGAAGAAAATAGGCTGAGGAAAGAGACAAAGAAGAAGAAGACAGCAAAGTAAAATATGCATAAAAAAGATTAGGCAGAAGTAGGTGGGAAGGGGGAGGGAATAAGGAAACAAAGAGAAGAAGAATAGGCGGGTGAAAGGAAAGTACAATAGGTGGAGGAAAGAGAAAAGTATTCGGAAAGAAAGAAAAGAAGAATACGCTAAAACAATTAGGGGGGGGGGGGGGAGAGTAAGCGTAAGAAAGAGAACATTAGGCTGAAGAAAGAGCAGGACAAATGAAGAAACAGAAGGAAAATAGACATAATTTTTTTTTAAACCAGTAGAAACAGACGGAGTAAAGTAAAGAACAATAGATGGAAAGACAGAATAATAGGTGGAAGACAGAGAAAAGCAATAAGCAGAAGAAACAAAATACAAAGTACAAAAAGGGAAGAAGGATACACTGAAGAAAGGGAAGAAGAATACGAGGAAAAAGGAAAAAAAGAATAGGATGAAGAAAGAAAAGAAGATTAGGAGGAAGACAGGAAAGAAGAATAGAAGGAAGAGAGAGAAGAAGAATAGAAGAAACAAAGAAAAGAAGAATAGAAGGAAGAGAGGGAAGAAGAATAGGAGGCAGACAGAGAAGGAAGGAAGAGAGGGAAGAAGAATAGAAAGAAGAAGGAAAAGAAGAATAGGGGGAAGAAAAAGAAGAATGGGAGAAAGAAAGAAAAGAAGAAGAGGAGGAAGAAAGAGAAGAAGAATAGGAGGAAGATAGGGAGGAAGAATAGGAGGAAGAGAGGGAAGAAGAATAGGAGGAAGAAAGGGAAGAATAGGAGGAAGAAAGAAAAGAATATAAAAGGAACGGATTGCAAGAAGGGTAGGTGGATGATAGAGAACGAGAATACTGTGAAAAAAAGAAGAAGAAGAAGCAGGACACAGAGAAAAGATTAGGCAGAAGAAGGGGAAGGACAGATACAAGAAAGAGAAGAAGAAAGGACAGATGATAGACAAACAGATTAGGTGGAAGAAGTGTGATGACAGGAACAAGAAAGAGAACGAGAAAGAGTGGGAGAAAAAGAAGATTAAGTGGAAAAGGAAAGGTAGAGTAAGCAGAAGAGAGAGAATAAGACAAAGAAAAAGAAGAAGAAAAGGTAGATAGAAGAGAAAAATATAGTCAGGAAATAGAGAAAAATAGATGGAAGATCTATAGAAAGAAGAGAATGGAAGATGTAGAGGAAAAACAGGTGGAAGATCGATAGGAAGAGTAAAATAATGGAAGATCTAGATGGAAAATAGGTGAAGATCTATGGGAAAAAAGACATGAAAGATTTAGAGGGAAAATAGGTGGAAGAAAGAGAGGTAGAACAGAAAGTGAAGAAGCGGAATAGAAAGAAGAAATGAAAGAAAGGGAACAAAGAGAATAACGGAAAAAAGAATAGTGAAAGAAAGGAAATAAACAAAAAGAAGAGAAGAAGAAAGATAATAGTAGGCCAAATAGAGAAGAAGATAGGCGGTGGAAAGAGAAGAGAAGCAGAGGTAAGAAAGAGACCAAGAATAGACAGAGGAAAAGAAAGAAAATAGAGAGTGAACAGGGAAACGAACGAAGAAGAATACGGGTTTCAAAAAAAGTATTTTTTGTTTTCGAAAAAAATGAATTAAGCAGTCGTGTTTTATTTTTTTACATCCAGTACTCGTGTATAAACAGTTTTGTTCAGCTTTATTTCTTCCGTTCCTCCGGTACACAGTGACATAACGCTTCTGAAAAAGGAAGCAGGTTTAACATGTGCACAAGATGTTCTGCGTGTGTTCGCACATGGGACCTTGGTCTCTTCCTTTTGATTTTGGAGTCAGCACTCATGTTAACTCCAGTGGAAAAAATCTCTTAAACGGGATTTGAACCTGAGTCAGAGAACAACGAACGCAAAGTGCTATTCTCTAAACACTAGGCCGTCCCGTTCCCTGAGTGAAAGAAAGAAAATGACTGGGCAGAAGACAGGAAAAAAGGAGAGAGAAGAAGAAACATTGATGTTGCTAAATAAAAACAATGCACATGTAGCCTTAATATTGCTCAATACAATGCACGTGTAACCTTTATTGCTCATTAAAATGCATATCTAGCCTTAAATTTGCTCAAAAAAAATGCAGTGTAACTTAATATTGCTCATGGGCAATGCATATCTAGCCTTGATTTGCTAAAATTAAATGCACTGAAACCTTAATTTGCTCAAGCAATTATCTACTGATTTTGCTCAATAAAATGCACGGAAACCCTATTTGCTCATCCAATGCATATCTAGCCTTATGTTGCGATAAAATGCCGTGTAACCTTAAATGCTCAATGCAAGGCTATCTAGCCTTGATGTTGCTCATAAAAACGTGTAACTTGACATGCCCCAATACAAAGCATGCGTAGCCTGATATTGTCATGCAATGAGGTTGCCTTGATATTGCTCATACATGCACATTAACATGATATTGCTCAATACAATGCACATGTACCTTGTTATGGCTCAAAAAAATGCACATGAACCTTGATATTGCCATACAATGCAAAATAACTTGATTGCTTAATGACCAAGGCCAAAATGTAACTTCTATTGTCATCAATGATTTTGTCATTTTGATATTGCCAATACAATGCACAGAACCTTGATATGCTCATTACAATGCATATGCACCTTGATATTGCCAATACAATGCACATGTACCCTTGATATTGCTCATTTCAATGATAATTATGTCCCTTTTGATATGCCCCATTAAAATGCATGTAGCCTTGAAATTTTCTCATACAATACACATTAACCTTGAATTGCTCATTCCCAATATAATGTATCCTTATATTGCTCAATAAATGCACATGTGCCTTGATATTGCTCATTTAAATTTGCATCTTAAATGTAACCTTTGATATTGCTCAACAAGGCATATGTAGCCTTGTTATTGCCAATACAAATGCAATTTTACCTTAATTGTCAGTACAAGCATATGTACTTGATATTGCTAATTACATGCATATGAACCCTTGATATTGCTCATAAATGCATATACCTTGATTTTGTAATACAAGGCAATGTAACTTGAATTGCTATTACAATGATTTCACTTGTAAGCTCCTAAAATGCACAGTAACTTGTATGCTAATAAAATGATAATGCATCCTTGATATGCTCAGTCAATGCACAGGTAGCCTTGATATTGCTCATTTAAATTTGCATAATTATGTAACCTTGATATTGCTCATTACAAGGCTATTTTCCCTTGATATTTCCCTTCTACAATACACATGCAAGCTTGAATTGCTCTTTTACATGCATATGTACCTTGATATTGCTCAATTTCAATGCATAATATGTAACCTTGAAATGCTTTTTTTCAATGCAAGTAATTTGATATTGCTCATAAAATGCATTTTGTAACCTTGATATTGAAAGTACAATGCATACT
This sequence comes from Rapana venosa, assembly GCA_028751875.1. Lineage (NCBI taxonomy): Eukaryota > Metazoa > Mollusca > Gastropoda > Neogastropoda > Muricidae > Rapana > Rapana venosa. The sequence continues at coordinate 34,094,940 of CM054156.1, forward strand.
TGATTAAGCTCATTACAATGCTATGTAGCTTGATATTTCTCCTTGCAGAACAGGTACTTGATATTGCTCATTGCAAGCCATGTAGCTTGAATTGCTAAATTACAGATTAAAGGAAACCTTTGATATTGCCCCATACAATGCACAATGTACCCTTGAAATTGCTCATTAAAAGGGAGGTAGCCTTGATATTGCTCATTACGATGCTTTGTTAGCCTGATATTGCTCAATACAATGCACATGTAACCTTGATATTGCTCATTCATTGCAATGTAACCTGATTTGCTCATTAATGCCATTAACTTGATATTGCTCATTAAAAATGAAACATCTTAACCTTGATATTGGCTCATTAAAAAATGCAAAATTAACCTTTATATTGCTCAATACAATGCACATCTAACCTATATTGCTAAATTTAAAAATGCACTTTCTAACTTGATATTGCTCAATACAATGCATATCTAACCTTGAAAATTGCTCAATAAATGTATATTAACCTTGATATGCTCAATACAATGCCAATTAACCTTGATATTGCTCAATACAATGCATGCGTAGCCGAATTTGCCATTGCAATGTAAGTGTTGCCTTGAATTGCTCAATACAATGCCCATTAATATTGTTATTGTCAATAATCACATGTATTGTTATTGTCGAAATGCAAGTAGCATTGATATTGCCTACAAGCATATGTACCTTGTTAATGTCAATACAGCACATGTACTTCTTAATGCTCAAAACAAGCACTTTAGAACCATGATATTGGTCAATACAAGCACATTTTTATCCTTGATATTGTAAAATACAGTGACAATTAGCCTTGTATTGCTCATACAATGCACAATTAGCCTTGATTTTGGCAAACAAAAGGGCACATGTAGCCTTGATATTGCTCAATACAATGCACACATAGCCTTGATATTGCTCAAATACAATGCACACATAGCCTTGATATTGCTCAAATACAAACAATTCCCATGTAAGCTTAATCTTGCTCCATACACTGCACATGTAGCCTTGAAAGTGTAGAGAGTTCTAAGCAGGAATTCTCTAGGTTGCCGCTCCGACTCTTAGCACTACCTGATCCGGCAACAGAAATGGAATCCTAGACTTATTCCTATTGTCTTTAGTATCCCTAAAGAGGACTAGGGCTCGCCTACTAAATGAGCTGGGATAGCATAGTGGTCAGAACATTGCGCTCGCAATCTGACGACCCGGGTTCGATTCCGTTCAAGGGGGATATTTTTTTCCCTGGAGTTGACATCGTCCCAGACTCCATCTCCCTCTGAGTCTTCGGTTGAATATAAACCAAGGTCCGTGGCAGCACGCAGAACATCTTGCACATACGTTAATTCCTGTTCCGCTTTTCGTAAGAGTAGGCTATTGTGTGCCGGTGGGAACAGATGACAGAATCCACAAATCTGCATACACACGGGGACTGAATGTAAAAAAAAGCACATAAGTGCTTATTCCATTATCCTCGATATAAAAGAAAAAAAGAATAACATGATATTACTCAAACCAACAATGCAATGTAACCTTGATATTGCTCAGTAAATTGCACATGTAACCTTAATATTGCTGAATACAGTACAGATGTAGCCTTGATATTGATTAATACAGTAAACATGTAGCCTTGATATTGCTCAATACAGTGCTCATGAATCAGAAACAACTCACGATTATTCACGCGAAAACTTCATTCATCAGGGATTTTCACAAGGTTTTGGATTCTTTTCATTCCCATCTCTGATTTGTTTCCTTATTTTTTTGATGGTTTTTTGATTTTTTGTGTTCTCACTTTTCTCTTAGTTTTCTTTCTTTTTTCCCATCTCTTTCTACACCATTTTCTGAAGTAATGTTTTCTTTGAGAGCAGAATGCCGCTAAAATATTTTTTTATACAGCAGCTTGTACGTAATTAATATGTTGTAATTGTAAAAGACAAAAGAGATCATGATTTTTTTTATCAGTTAACACACCACTGACTCTAAAAGAAACCAGGCTGATATACTGTATATTCTTTTAGAATGGCAGAAGAGGGTGTGATAGATTATATATTCTTTTAAGATGGCAGAAGTAGGTGTGATAGACTATATATCCTTATATGATGGCAGAAGTAGGTGTGATAGATTATATGTCCTTCTAGGATGGCAGAAGTAGGTGTGATAGGATGGCAGAAGTAGGTGGTATGCACTATATATCCTTCTAGGATGGCAGAAGAAGGTGTGATGTGTGCAACACTGGATGTGTCACCATATGCAAATGAAAGATCCTTTTTTAAATTTTTTTTTTTTTTTTTTTTTGGGGGGGGGGGGGGGGTTAAAAAAACCCCTGTTTATTCTTTCTTTAGGGTGGTTTGGATATGGATATTTTTATATATATATTTTGTTGTGGTGTATGTGCGTGTTTTGTGCGCGCGTTTGCGTGCGCGTGTAACAAGGGAAAAAACAAAGAACCATGTGCAGTTGGGTTCTCTAACGTTTCGGTTTATTCAACCTTCACCAGAGAAGTTCTCCAAAAGAGAAACGAAAACACAGCTTTTGTCGGGCATTCAAAGTCCAGGATTGGCTGTCATGAAAGAGGGTGCTCATTCAAGACTCAAGACTCAGAATACTTTAATGTCTCAACTAGAGAAATTATGAGTCGCAACACAGGGTCTGTAGATCTGGATCTTTGTGTGCTCAGTCAGCTTGCTGTGATGTACTTTCTTCTTTAGGTCAGAAATCTGAAGTCAGTATTGGACCATGTGTCAGGTTAAATCATAAAATCTGTCAGTTTGGGGGTAATGTGAACGTGTTTTTCAGCTCAGAAAACTTGAGTCAGTATTGGGTCATGTGTCATGTTAAAGTCTGTCAGTTTGGGGGTCAGTTCAGAAAACTTGAGTCAGTATTAGATCATGTGTCATGTTAAAGTCTGTCAGTTTGGGGGTAATATGTACATTTTTTGGTTCAGAAAACTTGAGTCAGTATTGGATCATGTGTCATGATAAAGTCGGTCAGTTTAAGGGTAATATGTTCATTTTTAGTTCAGAAATCTTGAGTCAGTATTGGACGACATCGGGTTTATTGGACCTGGAGACCAACACAAACACCAACATCAGTCCACCTTACCATGACTTTGGAGTCACACTGCATTATTATTCAACTCTACACAGAAAACGAAACACAGTCATCCCTGTCAATGCATTGCTCGTGCATGATCGTGATGTACATGTGTTTTATTTACAGCAGCCTTTCAACGCAATTGGCAGTTGGACAGGTTCGGCTTTTAGAATTGTTTTCGCTTGATCTGTGTTCCTTTTCTTATATTTACGTTTCTCTGCCCCGTCTTTGTAACATTGTTTGAAAGGTTTGAAATCAGTCTTTTAAAGCACACAAGTACCAACAGGTATCGCTTTACTTTAAAACTGTCATCTCATCATGACACCCCCCCCCCCACCCTCTTCGTATAATATCACGCAAGCACTCACACACGTACGTACGCATGCACACACGTACACACCCCGAAACACCACATTTCACACTCGCATACACGCGCGCATGCACACATACTAACGCAGATCAAATGCTAACAAGAGATTAAAAAACTTCAAATAATGCAATAAAACATAAAACAGAAAATCAATATTTGAGAGAGAACGACATTGATTCTCTATTTGACGTTCTATGATATGCAGGGGGGTTGTCAAAATCAACCTGAAGGCTCTTTGATTTCCCCAAGGGCTACGGGATATGCAATAAGTCATGATATGTACTACAAAGCAACAAATTGATATCTCGAGTCAGCTCCATTTATCTGTCTCTGTGGCCGCTGTCGTCAGGTTAGGAGCTCCACGCAATGCCACCAGGGTTCGCTATCTCTCTCTCTCTCTCTCTCTCTCTCTCTGTCTCTGCTGAGTTCTACCATCTCCTGTAGCCCTCCTCTCTATGCAAAAATTCATCACCCAGGCCTGTCAGTCGTGCTACTATCAATTACGGCGTATTAGTGCAATTCGAAAGTACCTGTCCACAGATACAACAGCCAAACTTGTCACTTCTCTCATTCTTTCATGTTGGACTACTGAAAATTCTCTTTTTTTCTGGTCTGCCAGCATCATCTATCCACTCTCTTCAACGTATACAAATCTCCGCAGCTCGACTAGTCTCAGAAAGAAAACATCTGTGCACATTACTCCTCTCTTCGATCTCTCCACTGGCTTCCTGTGCCACAGAGAGTAAATTAAAAGATCAGTACCCTCTGTTACAAATGTCTCCACAAATCTACACCCTCCTCCCTCTGTGAATGTCTTCACCTTTTACACTCCTTCACTTTCCCCTCCGCTCTGCTGCAGATACCTTGTGCCTATGAATACCTAGATTCAACCAATCCACCGTTGGCCGCTGCTCTTTCTCTATTTCGGGTCCATCGACCTGGAATGAGCTCCCTCTCTCTCTTTGCCAGAAGCCTAGTTATGACACTTTTAAATCCAACCTCAAGACAAATTTATTTCAAACCTAAGATTTCCCCCTCCTGTTTCATATCAGAACTATCCTACCTTCACTAACCCATGTCCTATCACCCTGCTAAAGTATACGACCTGTGTGAGTGTGTGTGTGTGCTTTTGAAAAACATTTGACTATTGAAATTTTATTTCATTGATTTTGTCTGCAGCGCACCATGTTTGTAATATCTGTTTGTTTAAACTATTGATTATTTATTGATTGCATGACTGTGTAAGATTAGGTTGAGTGCATACGCTTTGATTTGTCTTTGCAAGATATAGTGCTATATAAGTTCCATTTATTATTATTATCATTATTATTATTATTATTATTATTTATTATCCTCCCAGACCACTGACCTCAGTGATGTTGGTAATATAGAATGCTGGCGGTCTACCACTTTACCTTCTGCCCTCAACCTTACCTTGGAGAACTGTGGTCTTCAGATTTGTCTGTGTGTTTCTGTTTGCATGATCAACATGTCTCAGTCTGCGCTTATCCATTCCAGCCAGCATGTGTCTTTGCTCTGAGAGTTCATCAAGACTGCTCTCATCTGTTCTTCTGTGTGACTGACCCTTTGACTCTTGGAAGTCGCCTGTAGGACCACCAGGGCACTAATGTAAACTAGCGTGATGTGATGCCTTGTAGTGGAATGGATGGTATAGTTCAGTGGTCAGAACACTCGCTCTCTTTAAGCTCAAGTTAAACAGTGTGGGTGCAGGCAAACTCCAGCAGACGTAGTCCCCTGTCGTTGGTCTCCCCAGTTCCAAACTGACCAACTGTTCCGGCCCATTGGTTGTAAGAGTCAGGACCTACTTTGGCGTTAAAATCCCCTTGGATGATGATGATGTCCTTCTGCACCCACAGACTTACCATTGCCAATACCCTCTATCCCCACAAGCAGTCAAGGAGGACAACCTGGCATGCGCCAAACGGCAAGATCCATAACCAAATAGATTTTATCTTAACACCACGGCGCTTCAAATCCAGCATCAACAGAGCCAGAACAAGAACCTACCCTGGAGCTGACATAGGCAGCGACCACGACCTTGTGCTGCTGGTATTCAAAATGAAGCTGAAGAAAAACAAACAGCCTGCAAACCACGTATCAAATTTGACGTGGACAACTGAAAGATCCAGATGTCGAGGAGAATCTTCCAAGCTAAGCTTGGCGGACGTTTTGCGGCATTAACCTCCTGGACAATGATATCAATGACCTCACCAACAACTTCAATGAGGTAGTCCGAGAAACAGCAGAGGAGGGTACTCGGTCGTCAGAGGAATAAAACACCAGCCATGGACTACCAATGACATCTTGGACCTCTGCGATACAAGAAGAGCACTGAACCAACCAGGTCTTCAACCCTAAGAATACCGGGAGGCCAACAATCTCGTGAAGAAGTCAATGTTAAAGGCCAGAGAGAAGTGGATCAGTGATCAATGTGATGAGATCGAAAAAAACATGAAAGTGGGCAACAGTAAAAAGGCATACGACACCCTGAAGAAACTCACAAAACCACTTCAAACCAAATCATCAGTCATTGAAGACAGCTCCGGAAACCTCCTCACAGAAAGCTCAGCTGCATTGAACAGGTGGTCTGAATATTGTCAAGAACTGTACAACTACCCAATACAACCTGACAAAGAGCATTAATAGAAGAGAAAGCAGCAACATCAAGAGCACCCTCGCCTTTACCTATACTGAGGGAAGAAGTGGAAGAAGCCATCCGCAGCTTACCAGTAGGAAAGTCCAGGAGCATACAATATACCAGCAGAGCTGCTCAAGCATGGTGGCGAAACAGTCATCACATATGTTACAGCTATCTGTCAGAAGATTTGGGAGACAACACAGTGGCCAACAGAATGGACACAATCACTCATCATACCCCTCCCCAAGAAGGGGAATTTACGCCAATGCCAAAACTATAGAACAATCAGCTCATCAGCACGCCCGCAAGTTCATGCTCAAAGTTATTTTGAATCGACTCAAGAAGGAGGCAGAAGAACACCTTGCAGAGGAACAAGCTGGGTTTAGGGCAGGCAGGAGCACAATCGAACAGATTTTTAACTGCCACATCATGATGGAAAACATCTTCAACATCAGAGAGACCTGTTCCACAACTTCATCGACTTCAAGAAGGCTTTTGACAGAGTATGGCACGAAGGCCTGTGGCAGGTCCTCAGAATGTTTGGCATTGAAGAAGGACTAGTGCCCAACCATTCAAGCACTATACAACACTGCAAGCAGTGCAGTCCTTCTGAACAATCAGGTCGGAGACTACTTTAAAACCACAGTTGGGGTCCGACAAGGATGCCTGTTATCTCCAGTCCTGTTCAATCTGTTCTTGGAAAACATCATGAGAGAGACCCTCCATGGACTTCCACCCTACCATCTCCATTGCGGGAGACCCTCAACAACTTACGGTTTGCCGATGACATTGACCTCATGGGCGGAAGTAACACAGAGCTGCAAGATCTTACGACCAGACTTGAGAACAGAGCTGGAGCATATGGGATGGAGGTGAGCTCGGAGAAAAGTAAAGTACTTGTGAACAGCACGAGCAATGCCACCGCTAAAATTTACATGAACGGCCAACAACTGGAGGAGGTAGACGCTTTTAAATCCCTCGGCGCTACACTCACAAAGGACGGGCGATCGACGACAGAAATCAAAGTCAGAATAGCCATGGCAACATCTTCCATGACAAAACTCACCACCATATGGAAAAGTAAAGAGATCAGTTTCCCAATCAAACTAAACTCTACAAAGCCCTAATTCAGTCGATCCTGCTGTACGGAAGTGAAACCTGGACATTGACGCTGAAACAGCAAAGCAAATCCAGTCATTCGAAACAAAATGCCATAGAAAACTACTGGGCATATCCTGGAGAGAACGAAAGGACCAATGAATTTGTCAAGAGTCAAATAACACGGCTGGCAGGCCCACAGGAACCCCTTCTCACCATGTCAAGAAGAAAAGCTGACATGGTTCGGCCACGTCACCCGTCACAACACTCTGCCCAAAACAGTACTGCAGGGCACACTCGAAGGTGGCAGAAGGAGGGGAAGACAGAACAAGTCATGGATGGACAACATCAGAGAATGGACCAGGATGAATGACTCGGCACTACTGCGCAGAGCCGAGGACCGAGATGGATGGAGGAGGCTTACCACGGCATCGTCTTTCATGTCTCCCCCACGACCGCCAAGGTCACGGGTCTGATGATGATGATGAAACAGTGTGGACTGCTGACCGTTTGTGTGCCTTGGCTTCAGCACAGCCCCCCTGTCCAGCCAGCTGTCAATGGATACCCGCCCTCTTTAAGGATAAGGAAGGTAAAGCAGCGAGGGAGAGGAGATGGGCGCCACCCTCGAAATGCTGGCCGCTAGAGAAGCTGAGGTCTCTGACACCTCACTCGCCAATGACCGCATATGTTGTGGGACCACCTTTTTAATATGCTGTAATGTAATATAGAATAATGTAACGTAGTGTGCTCGGGTGTGATGCGGTGTGATGCTATGTAATGTCTCACCTGTCTCACCTGTTGACATCACCGAGTTGGGTGTTAGCCGCCACGCCCAATGACAGTGACATGATTCTATTTGCTCCGGTCTTCTCTGACCCTGTAGTTTAAACAAATTGTAATACGTGCTGTAATGCGATGTAACGCAATGCAGTGTCATGGAATGTAGATAATGTTGTGCATACACAGGACCAAAACACACACCGCTAAACCCCATGTACCACGGCAGTAAACCCAACAACAGGGCTTCTTCAGGTTGGGACCTCACAGAGATCAAAGGGGTATGGCTGGTTCCTTATGAAACGTGGTCTTAGAAATACAGTGTGACTGTGTTTGGGTGTGATTGAGGAGACTGGAATGAGCGCCTTGTGTGAAGCGACACTGAGGCTTCAGAGAAAATCGGACATCGAAATAATATCCCTGTTTTGTTTCGTTTTAGAATGGCTGGGTTTTAAAGTGCAGCGTCATGCTTTAGTTCTACTTTCAAACCTTGTTGTGTTGTGTTTTATTGTGCTGGGTTTCCCTTATTATCATTGTGTTGTGTAGCACTGCAATGTATTGCATTGCATTGTAGTGTGCACCAATTTTAGTTACAGCAGTTTCTCTACACGAATTCTCCAAAAAGAGAAGCAGTGCCACCACTTAACTTCCTGTCTATACTACGTGTTTTGTTTTCAAAATGAACGATGGTTATTTCTACCAATTTTTACCAGAACCAGGTCTCTTGTTGCCATAATCATGTTTTTGTACGTGCGCAAAATGTGAAAGGCACACTGGACTTAAGTTGATCATCTTCTCCGAAATTTCTAGCACCGGGTCACCACTCATGGGGCGTGGTGGGCGTGGGAAAAGCTCAAGTTTAAATAGGGCTCAAACCCGCGACTTGTCGTTGTCTTTTTGTGTGGATTTCCTCTGGACACTGAGGCGCTGCCAAGATCTGTGTTGGTCAGTGCTAAGTGTATATGTTGTCTGAAAAAAGCTTAAGGGTTGGGCTCAGTACCACAAAATGTGTTCATTGAAGAAGAAAAAAGGTGGACCAAAATTGAACCCTGTGGAGCCCGGTGGAATAAGAAGATAAGCAGGAATTTTTATTTACTACCACTGACTGGGTTTTCCAGTAGAAAGATAATCCACAAAACCCGTTAGCAGTCCCCCTGTATGCCCCACGCTTCCCTCTTTTTTAAATCGTCCTCTGTGCAAAACGGCCCAAGGGTTTAGATTGTCAAAGAATATAGACTGTGTTGTAACTTTCCAAACGAATGAAAAACATAGATCATTCAAAAAGCATAATAAAAAGATGAACAGTGGGGTCACCTGGAATAAATCGAAATGGAAGGGTAGTGTCTTGCTCGTTGCTAGAAAAGGTGCGATCCTTACGAATGCATCTTCTAGGGTTTACCCACACAACTCAGTAGGAAATTTAGCGGTAATTGTTTCATATGCTTTTTATCGGGTTTTGAAAAAAAACGCTCTCACGTGTTGTTTCTTAAAAACCGTGTACATCCCGGTTTGTAAATTTTGTATCCCTTTTTCCCCAGCACCAAGTACTCTTCCAAAAAGCGGAACGGGTTTTAACGTGTGCGCAAGATGTCCTGCGCGCGTTTGCACAGGGCACATCGGTTTTTAGTTTCATGCGAAGAACGTTTCAGGGGAGTGTAGTCGGCACTGATGTTAACTCCTCGAATACATCTCTTTGAAAGGGATTAGAACCCAGGTTAGCAGATTGTGAACACAACACGCAAAGCTCTTTCCACCAGGCTATTCCTTCCCACTTCTTTAGAAACTGTTAGTGTATAGAAAACAAACACAAGCAGCATTGCATGTTTGAGGGAACTTGGATTCTATCAAACTTCTTTTGAAGAGTGGCTAATGGATCCAGCATAGCTGGCAGAGAAGCAATCAGCAGTTTCACCTTCATCTATCCTGTAGTCTTGCAGACCGTTGGGTCATCACTACAGATTTTGCAACGGCTTCCTCATTCCTCGCGGTTCCCAGCTTTGGTAGCAAATCGTTCCACTTAAGGCAGGTCTACTATCTGCTGTTGTCTTCCCATCTTTGTTTTTCTGTCTGCCTCTTTGGTCTCCATTCTTCTACTGTTCTCTGAGCAGTATATTGTGAATCAAATCAGGCCCTACTGCTTATCGTATTTTTAGATCAATAATTACATTTCTATCATCAACGTTTGTCAACATTAAGAAATAGTACATATGGCAGTTCACAATCCGCATTTTTCTAATGTTGACTGATCAATAAAGAGTGTATTGAATACATTGGTCTCTTCTTTGTTCGTATGATAATAATAATAATAATAATAATAATAATAATATAATAATAATAATAATAATAATAATAATAATAATAATAATAATAATAATAATAACAATAATAACAATAATAATAATAATAATAATAATAATAATAATAAAAATAAATGGAACTTATATAGCGCTATATCTTGCAAAAACAAATCAAAGTGCATCCATTCAACCTAATCTTACAGTCATGCAATCAATGATAAATAATCAATAGTTTAAACAAACATATATTTACAAACATGGTGCGCTGCAAACAAAATCTATGACATAAAATTTCATTAGTCAAATGTTTTACAAAAGCACACACACACACTCACACAGGTCCTTTACTTTAGCAGGGTGATAGGACATGGGTTAGGGAAGGTGGGATAGCTCTGATATGAAACAAGAGGGGGAAAAAACTTAGGTTTGAAATAAATATGTCTTGAGGCTGGATTAAAAGTGTCATAACTAGGTTTATGGCGAAGAGAGATAGGGAGCTCATTCCAGGTCGATGGACCCGAAATAGAGAAAGAGCGGCGGCCAACAGTGGATTGGTTGAATCTAGGTATTCGTAGGCACAAGGTATCTGCAGTAGAGCGGAGGGAACGTGAAGGATGTACAGGTTAAGACATTCACAGAGGTAGGAGGGTGCAGTTTTGTGGAGACATTTGTAACAGAGGGTACTGATCTTATAATTTACTCTCTGTGGCACAGGCAGCCAGTGGAGAGATCGCAAGAGAGGGGTAATGTGCTCAGATTGTTTTTCTTTCTGAGAACTAGTCGAGCTGCGGAGTTTTGTATACGTTGAAGGGAGTGGATAGATGATGCTGGCATACCAGACAAAAGACAATTGCAATAGTCCAGACGTGAAAGAATGAGAGAAGTGACAAGTTTGGCTGTTGCATGTGTGGACAGGTACTTTCGAATTGCACTAATACGCCGTAACTGATAGTAGCACGACTGACAGGTCTGGGTGATGAATTTTTTCATAGAGGGTGTGTTGTCGATAATGATACCTAGATACTTCACATCAGTGGATAGAGGGACTAATGTATTGCCGAGTTCTATTGAAGCTGTTGTAATGGAAGATAACTTGTGTTTGGTCCCTACGAGCATGGCTTTGGTTTTATCTGCATTTAGCTGTAATTTGTTCTGTGTCATCCAGTTTTGAATATCTTCAAAGCAGTGGGCCATATTTGTCAGGAGAGAACACTGCTGTGAATCCGAGAGTCATCTGCGTAAAAATGATGGTTGATCTGATGACGGTTTTGCAATGCCACCATACTGACTTGATGATCATGCAATGCCACCATACTGACTTGATGATCATGCAATGCCACCATACTGACTTGATGTTCATGCAATGCCACCATACTGACTTGATGTTCATGCAATGCCACCATACTGACCGAAATTTCATTCCAATCAATTCCTTTCTTTCTAAAGAATGTATTGACTAGCTCCCATCATTCCCTGTCTTCAAAGTTTGGTGGATTTGATATCTTATTTTCAAAGTTTAGTTAAATGATTTACTTTTCTGTTCTTTTGTATATACGTTTGATGTTACGTTATTTTGAAATTGTCTGTCGCATGTCCGGTCTTCGGAATTGTCAGTGTGCTTTGCTATTTTAAAAAATTATGAATTCATTTTTTGCCTTCATATATGACACCTCTCATTTTGTCAGTGAGCCATGGTACGTCAGTGCTTCACAGATAAATAAGGTTTTTGTTGGTATACACATTTTGACAAACTCAAGCAGTGCTTCAGAAAACCTTTCTGCACGTTCAGCAATTGATCCAGCTGAAACCATTGAAGAAGAAGAAGAAGAAGAAGAAGAAGAAGAAGAAGAAGAAGAAATGAAGAGAAGAGAAGAGAAAAAGAAGAAGAAGAAGAAGAAGAAGAAGAAGAAAAGAAGAAGACGAAGAGAAGAAGAAGAAGAAGAAGAAAGAAGAAAGAAGAAGAAGAAGAAGAAAGAAGAAGAACAACAACAACAACAACAACAACAAGGAGAAGAAGAAGAAGAAGAAGAAGAAGAAGAAGATGAAGAAGAAGAAGAAGAGAAGAAGAAGAAGGAGAAGAAGAAGAACAAACAACAAGGAGAAGAAGAACAAGAAGAAGACGACGACGATGATGATGATGATGGTAATGGTGATGATGATGATTTAATTACTTAACTAACTAATTAAGTAACAAAAATACATGGAAACCAAAAAAACGACAACAGAGAACCGAACATCTTCTCCTTCAGTGTGTAGTTGCAGTGCCCCAGTGATTGCCAGGTGGCTAGTGAGTTGGACAGAGCGCACAGCAGTGTATTCTTACGGTCTCACAGACATTTGTACGTGTGCTGAATGAGACAGAACGAATATAGTGACCCCTGGGTTGTTGGCAGGAAAACGCCTCACACAACAGGAGGGGATAACTCTCTGGTCACAGTTCAGCAGTCCCCCAGGCACAGATTGTTTGTGCCTTTCTCCACCCTACAATAAATGCTTCATAATTATATAGATTGTTTTCTTGGTAAGAGTGATTAATCGATACAATTTTGCTTTAATTAGAGCAAGGGATCGCAATATTAAGGCTGTATGCGCCGAAGCTAATGAGTATGAATGTGTGTGTGTGTGTGCGTGCGTGCGTGCGTGTGTGTGTGTGTGTGTATGTGTGGTGTGTGTGTGCGCGCGCATGTGTGTATATGCGTGTGGGGGGAGGATGCATGTATGTGTGTGTGTATGTGTGTGTGTGTGTTATGTGTGTGTGCACGTACATGTGTGCGCACGTACTAGTACATCAGCGTATCGTTGTATGTGATTATCTGTGTGTCTGTCGCTGTGAAAAAGAAGCACACACGCACGCACGCACGCACACACACACACACACACACACACACACACACCACACACATATATATATATATATTTTATATTTTATATATATATATATATATATATTATATATGGATGACGTCAAAAACATGGCGACAGTAAGCAGCGACTAAAATCCAGCCTAGTGCACACGCTTGTTACTGCATAGAGAATGACGAAAACACGACGTCAACGGGCAGCCTCCTGTTTACTTTGATGTAACAACACATCAAGAAAAATGCTGATCAAGAAAGTACAGGAGATGCTTCGCCAACCGCAAAAAAAAGCAGCCCTT
>CM054156.1:34111399-34123899 GCA_028751875.1 Rapana venosa
TGTGTGTGTGACCGTTTTTACCCTCCATGATTAAGATAGCCTCTCCCCCACCACCACTATCCCCATCGTCGTCGTCTCATCATCATTATCACTATAATCATGATGACATCAAAAAATCATCATCATCACGTCGTCGTCATCTCATCATCGTCACAATCCCCTAAACCACCACCACCACCCACCACCACCACCACCACCATCATCATCATCATCATAAACATCATTCATCTATCATTTCATCTATCATCACCACCACTCATCCATCACCTCATCCTATCTCTCCTTCTCTCCCTCCCCTCCCAATCATTTGGTCGGGGGCAGGGAACGTGTTGGTCGGCAGTTTCTCCGGCTGGCTTGGTCGTCTTCAGCCTTTTTTCTTTTTATTATCTTGTTTTAATCTTTTTATTTCGGGGATAAGTAAACACTCATGGCTTTTAACCCATTCCCCGTGTGTATGCATTTTTGTATTTGTCATCCGTTCCCCTTGAACCCAAAGGCCTATTTTCCAAAAAAGCGGAAGGGGTTTTAACGGTCCCAAAAATGTTCTGCGTGCTTTTCAACCGGGGCCTCGGTTTTTAGTTATCCAAAGGGGATTTTGGGGGAATGGATAGATGTTTTTAAAAAACCCCAGGGAAAAAATCCTCTTGAACGAGTTTCAAACCCCCGGGTCATTAGATGGCGGGGCGCTCATTCTGGCCACAAAGGTTTCCCCCTTTTCACCAGAAACAGCCCATATGTTTGGCCGAAAAAGGGTTTATCGGGTTTTTTTTTGGGGAAAAATGTAAAATGTATGTAGGTTTTCCCCAAACAGACTGTTCATTTGTTTGGGGAAATTGGGGTTGGTTTTTTTTTTTTTTGGGGGGATTTTTTCCCTTATATATTAAAGCTTTTTTGCTCAAAACTTTTTTTTAAAAAACCACTTTGGTTTTGGGTTTTGGGTTGTTTTTTTTTTTTAAAAATTGACATAATTGACTTTTAACCCCTTTTTTTCTGTCTGATGAACTTTTGGGGGGGCTTACTAGCTTTTCCCTGATTTTTTGAGGGAGGAATGAAAAAAACCTTGAACAAGTTAAATTCTTTATTTTTGTCCCACAAGTGGTAGGGTAAAAAAACAATACGATTCAATTTAAAGATCTTTTTTAAATTTTACTTCACCCACGCGTGCTCGCCCCGCCACGCACCAAAACGGACAAAAACACACACCACACACACCACACAACACCACACACCAACACACACAACACACCAAAACACACAAACACAACAAACATATCGTTTTAAAGGCCTTTGATAACGACCCTAAAAAACGAACAACAGCAATAAAACAACAACAACCAGACAAAACAACCACACCCCAACCACACTACACAACAAAACACAACAAATCAAACACAATTTCTAAAAACAACACAAAAACACAATAACACAAAACCCCCAAAACTAACAAAAAACCCCCACACACACACACACACACACAAAACAAAACCAAAACAAAACACACAAACACACACAAACCAACAAACACCAACAACACACACACACACACCAAACCCCAAACCACACACACACATAACACAAACTTCTCTTTCCCCACACCCCAAACACAAACTCCCTCTTTCACACACCCCCACACAACCCCCCACACACACAACACACAACACACAAAACACACACACTAAAAACCCCACCACACCCACACACAAAACACACACATAACACACAACACACAACCCTTCTCCCCCTTTCTTCTCTCTCCCCTCTTCACTCTTTTTCCTCTCTCCTCTTCTTCCCCTCTCTCTCTCTCTTTTCCTTTTGATTTTTTATGTTTTAAACTATTTTAAAAGTAAAATGTTGGTAACTGAGGGCCCCTGTTATGGAAAAGTTTGTATGGGGGGAAAAAAAATCTCGGTTTATAAAGAAAAAAACCCCCGAAAGTAATGGGTGATATATTTTTAAATTCCTTTTTAGGAAGGGGTTATGGAAAAATTAAAAGAAGCTCTAGATTTGTTTAATGGTTTCATAAAAGCCAGTGCTGAAATTTTGAAGAAACAGGGACATATCAAAAAGGTCCATCTAAAGTAAAATTTGGGTTTTATAAAGCTGAAAAAAATATGAAATACAAGGGCCAAAAAAAATTTTTAAGACTTTCCGGGGAAAAAAAAAATTTAAAAAACGAGGACAAAAAACTTGGGACTGGGTTTCAAAAAAGGGTATAAATGCATTTCTTTAAAAGGAAAAGAAGCAGTAAAATAAAAACCCCCACTTTCCCGAATGGGTGTCATTTTTTTTACCCTTTTCCAATCCATTCGGAAAAGTTTTTTTAAGAAGGGGTCATTTTGAAAAAGTCAGCCAAAGAACAGTATATCAGTTTTTACAGTGTTTTCAAAAATTTCAAAACCTTTTTAAAAAAGACTTTATTAGCCCAAATCCCTGGGTTTTCTGATGTTGACTGATGGAACTGAGGAAATTTTGATCGTCCCCCCATCTAAAAATAAAAAAATTTGTGGCATTTGAAAATAAAAAGTGAGAAAGCAAACCCCGGGTTTATCAAGTCATTGGGGAATTGCTAAAATATTGGGGGTGAAAATATTTTTGGGTTTTTTCCCTTTTAAAATTATTCTCAAAAATTTTTGGGGGTTTGGGCTTTTTTTTCCCGATAACGGGTGAAAATATAATGCAACAATTCCTTAAAAAAAGGGGGATGTTGATAACTCTAATAATAACCCGGGGAAATTTTCTTAGTGAATAAATAGTAAATATCCCTACAAACATTACCAATTTGGTTAGGAATTGGTTAAGAAAATAATATTACAGGAGCAACCCAAATGGGTTTTAAAAGAGGGTTCTCCCCTATTTGATCATATGTTTTACTCTGCTTTCGTTTGGGGACGAAAAAAGTTTGGGTCATTTAAACCCTAAGCCTATGTTTGATTTTTTTGACTTTGAAAAAGCATTTTTTATTCCCGTTAAAAGGAACTTCTTTTGTAGTCTAAAAATTTTTTTTGTGAACGGTAAATTATTAAAGTGTTGAGAGCCATTTTCAGAATGTCAAAGGGAGAATAAGGTGACTTTATACTGTACCCTGGTGGAAAAAAGGGTGAAAGTTTAGCCTCTTAATGTTTTCCCCGTTTTTATTTAATTTAGTTAAGGGCCCGGGACTTTATTTAAAAATGGTAAACATGGGGCCCCTTTTCCCCCCAAAATTTCCCCAAAAAGTTGGTTTTTTTCTTCTGCTTGTGTGATGTTTTTCCTGCTATCCCAAACAGTTTTAAGGGTTAAAAAAAGCCCGTTTAAAAAGGGTTTTAAAAGTCTCCAAAATCCTTTATCTTAAGGTTTTTAAACTAAAAAAAAGATAATGTCGTTGTATTAAAAAAAGGTGGTTATTTATGTCATGGGGGAAAAAGGTTTTTACAATGGAAAAAATCATGCCTGTAAAAATGTAAATAAAATTAGGAAAAACTTTTTTTTTCTACAAGCTTTGTTTACAACTGCATTTTAAAGATTGACAAGTCGAGGTAAACCCAAAACTTGTTATTTTTTGGGGTTTAAAAAAAAAACCACGAAAATTTAATAATTAAAACCCCTTTTGACTTGTTTGATTTTGATATTTTGATTTCCCCAAATAAAACCCATGTGTTTTTTTTAAATTTGGGTGCGAAAATTAAAGGGGCTTGGATGCAGCTGTAACACATTGTGAATCAGTGCACCTCTTTGCTTTAAAGCAGTTTTTAGGCTTAGATAGACGTATACGTAATGATCTTGTTTATAGTGAAACTAATAGATATCCCCTCTCTGTTAATGCTGCTGTAAGATGCGTTAGATATTGGATTAAGATTCTGCATATGAATGAGAGCAGGCTATCTTCTTAATCCTACAAGGTGCTTTATGATCTAGATGTCAAAGGGAAAAACAACTGGGCAACACAAATACGTACCTGTTTGTGTGAACTCCGGTTTGGATTTGTTTGGCTCAATCAAGGAGTTGGAAATTGTAGAGAGTTTATTAACGCTTTAAGGCAAAGATTGATTGACTGCCAATGGAAACAATGGAGTGCTCATATACAAAGCAGTGAAAGATTTCAAATGTACAGACAATTCATAAGTTCGCATGATGTCAAACCTTATCTAAAACTTGATATGGATATACATTTGAAAAGAATTATGTCTAAGTGTACACTTGGTGTATCAGATATAAATGTTCATAAATTCAGATACAGAGAACATATTGATGACCTCAGGCTGCTATGCCCATTATGTAAGCAAGCACCGGAGGATGAAGTACATTTTGTGTTGTGCTGTCCAGTATTAGAGGATGTTAGGCAGAATTACATCCCTGATAAATATAGTAGACAGCCTAATTTATTTAGACTCTGTTTACTCCTGGTATCATGTCATCCTGAGGTTGTGCACAGCCTCACTTTATATTTGTGTAAAGCTTTCAGAATAAGAGAGATATTGTTATCCTAAGTGATATTTTTGTAGCTGACTTTTTGTTATACAGTAACATGTTGTCGTTACTATTGCTTTTACCCCACCAAAATACTAAGCAGTTCGGCATCCCCCTTCATGTATGGGCCAATGGCCTTTTTGTGAATATCTTTCGAGTTGAGTTCGAGTTCGAGTTCTCTCTCTCTCTCTCTCCTCTCTCTCTCTCTCTCTCTCTTCTCTCTCTCTCTCTCTCTCTCTCTCTCTCTCTCTCTCTCGATCTCTCTCTCTCTTCTCTCTCTCCTCAGGTATTTTTACTACTATTTGCCGATGATATGATTCTCTTGTCTGACACGGTACTAGGTTTACAAAACCAACTAGATATATTAAAGGAAGAGGCAGATCGCCTAGATTTATCAGTCAATATGGAAAAAACGACATCATGATTTTTAGAATGGGTGGACATTTATCAGTGCGTGAAAAATGGTTTTATGGAAATGCTGAAGTGAAAGTCGTGAATTCTTATAAGTACCTAGGGATGACATTTTCAACGAAGCTAAGTTTGAATGTTGCATGGCGTGAATGTTGCAGGAAAGGGAAAAAAGGTGTAATCGAAATCTTAAAAACGTTACGAAAGCTGAATTCAGTAGATTGTTCTTTATTTTGGAAATTGTTTGATGTTCAAATAGAACCTTTACTTACATATGCATCTGAAATATGGGGACTTACTGTTAATCCACAAATAGAACAAATACATACATATGCTATCAAACGTTTTTCAAGTGTCCCAATCCATTCGTCAAATACTGTACTATATGGAGAAACGGGAAGATATCCTTTAAACATCAGAACGTCTGTTAAGTGTATTAAGTACTGGCTAAAACTACTGAAACTTCCAGGGTCACGTTTATGTAGGCAGTCTTATGACATGATGGTTATACAAATGGAGCTGGGTAAGAAGAATTGGGCATATCAAGTTAAAAAGTTTTTATCAGAACATGGTTTTGGATCGTGTGGTTGTCTCAGGAAGTAGGTAGCGAGCATGGGTTTATTTCTGAATTGAAAGACAGACTCATTTGTTCATTTAAACAAAATTGGCCTCGGACATGGAAAGTAAGATAAATACTGCTGGGTTTTTCGTTTAAGTGTGCTTTTCAAGATGAAAAGTATCTTCGAATAGTCACTGACAAATGGCATCGACTAATTTATGCAAGATTTCGACTAAAACACTCGGCTTCAATGCAAACAAAAGATGGTTTCAACCTGAGACGTCCACACAGTTCCCATGCCCTATGTGTGGTCATATTCTTGATGATGAAGTGCATTTCCTGTTTCATTGTCAATCATATGTTTCCATACGTGAAAATTGTGGTGTTCTCAATCTAGAAGCTTTCCGAAGGCAAGATATTTTTTCTATCTTATCGTCCGATAATGATATTGTGATCAAATCGGTTGCAAAGTTTATTGCTGAAGCACTGAAATTAAGACAATTACAGCTAAGATCCAATTAGCTTAACATTTGTGACTAAAATAAAGTAACATTTATATTATGTAAACTCCAGCAATTTGTGAAACACATAAAGAAACATTTATAATTACGCTGTAGTCTCCAGCAAGAATGTTTTTTTGAAAATTTCACATACAATGTCAATGGATGGTCTAATATAACATTCTAGAATGTTCTTTTCATTATTTTAGTTATTGCTTATTGGTTCCTATTGTTCATCCTTGTTATTACTTTGTGTTCATTTTGAAACTGAGTTTACGTCAGAGCTTAAAGTCGTATCCGTTCATAAGACCTCATTTTGGTTTTTTGATTTTCATTACGTTAAATGCATCATGTGATTTTTCTTGTATCTATTTGTATTTACAAAAGAAAGTCGTGTATAACCCCCCTTGTCAATAGGCCACTTTGGGCAATGACAATAAATTGGTCAAGGCGTCAAAGCGTCAAAGCGTCTCTCTCTCTCTCATCTTCCATAACTCGGAGTAGAAGTCATTGGATGGTCTGCAGGGAATTATCTAGGTCGTGTCTCTGAAGCAAGTTGACCCAGTTGTGAAAGCAGGAACGGAGCAATCATGGCGTCACCACCCTGGAGGAGAAGACAAACCAGGACAGGGCCAGCTGTCAGAAACAACCAAACAGGGAACCCTCAAGGTCACCCGGTCACCAGAAACGGGAAGACTTCATCAGGACTCCAAGCCAACATGGGTCACCTTCACTGCCAGACATCAGGAATCGGGTCTCTGCTGTACGTGATGATCACTGTCAACCGGAAAATGGACGCAGACAAAGACAATCTGACATGCACAATCTGAGGGACAGCAGGGCTCCAGGGAGAGGTCCTGCCTCTCAAAGGAATCAGAGAAGCCCTCAGCCACGTCGATTAGAACGCAAATTCAATAAACCATAGGACAGGCAGGGCCATTCATCTGGTGTATCAGTTCTTACGTTTAATGTGGAAGGCCTTGCTGGTAAGATTCATGATGGTTCCTTTATGCAATATGTTTCTTCCTTTGATATGGCATGCTTGACAGAAACATTTATTGACAATTCCTTTGATTTAACTGGGTTATTCCCAGAGCATGTCATAATGGTATCACCAGCATTGAAATTGTCCGTCCAAGGAAGAAGGTCGGGAGGGGTGATTTTGCTCATTAGACATAAACTGTACAAAGAATATATGAAACCTGTAGAGGTAAACTGTGCAAACACAATTGCTGTAATGATTGGTAAGTTTTTTTTTAGCACAGACAAAAATGTCCTGTTCATAGCATGTTATGTTGTGCCAGAGAATGGCCCGTTATATGATTATATGGTGGCCAAAAATGGCATTGAGATATTAGAGGACAGTATTGCCAATCAGGTAGAGAACGAAGAAGTGTACTTTATGATCTGTGGAGATCAGAATGCTCGAACAGCTTCCCAGCAGGCAAAATTAGAGAGCATGCCAATCTACTCCCATGATGGTGATGATGATGACGACAATGATTTGGAAGTAAAGGGAATGTTTGACAGGTGTTCTAAGGACACAACAGTTAACAATTTTGGTCGTTCATTGCTTGATCTGTGTCTTATGCTCGATTGCATTGTTCTGAATGAGGTTTGTGAGGGGGACAAAAATGGGGATTTTACTTTTATAAGTTCAAATGGCTCTAGTGTAATTGACTATTTTGTTATGTCTCAAAATTTGTTTTCTCAAATGAACAGTGTTATGCAAGTCATGGATCGTTTAGATTCTTGGCACCTACCTGTGGAATTGCACTTGGATAACATAGGCAGAAGTTCTGAAACTGAAGTCATAAATGACATGAAAGAGGATCGTGTGGTATGGTCAGATGAGTTTGCCCAGTTGTATAAGAATGAATTAGCCTCATTAGAATTTAAGGAGATAGTTCAAGAAGCATGTCATGTTTTAGACGAAAATATTGATAAACCAGTTGATGTAACGACAAAGGCACTGCTTGGAGCAGCAGAATGGATGGTAAAAACTGTTGGGGGCAAAATGAAAAAAACCAATGACGTTTGATCATGAATGCCACGAAAGGAAACGTCAAGTTAAAAGGCTTCTGAGAGAATTTAGAAGGACAAATAGACTCGAAGTGAAAGAGACATTTGTACAATCCAAGAAGGAGTACAAAAAGATGCTAAAGCAAAAAGTATGACTTCGACCAGAATAGACTGACAAAACTTAAAGAAAATGTGAGAGACTCCAAGTCCTTTTGGAAGACTATTCGTTCTGTTAATTGTAAACGAAAAAATCTGTAACTCAGTTTCTAATGACAATGGCATGACATTTCCTTAGATTATTTCAAGACTTTGAGAATACGATACAGGACCAGGAAACAGTGGAAGATGAAACTGTCAGAATAGACAATGTTGTGCAAGACCCAGTCCTTGAAGAACCTATATCTAAACAAGAAGTAATCGCAGCCATAAAGAGATTGAAAGAGGGAAAAGTGCTGGTCCAGACAGAATTATAGGAGAGATGCTTAAAAATGTGGATGACACTATAATTGACTATTTGGTGCAGTTGTTCAATAAGCTTTTTGATGAGGGTTTATTTCCAAAGGAGTGGTCTAATTCTATAATTGTGCCAATACATAAGAAGGGAGCAACTAGTATGCCAGACAACTATCGAGGAGTTTCTCTGACAAGCA
This sequence comes from Rapana venosa, assembly GCA_028751875.1. Lineage (NCBI taxonomy): Eukaryota > Metazoa > Mollusca > Gastropoda > Neogastropoda > Muricidae > Rapana > Rapana venosa. Next base: position 34,119,985 of record CM054156.1, read on the forward strand.
TAATGAGTAAAGTATACACATCCATACTAAATAGAAGACTTTCAGACTCGGTTGAAACAAATGAAAAAATCAGAGAAGAGCAAGCAGGCTTTAGAAAGGGATATAACACAGTTGATCATATTTTTACTCTCTATGGGCTTGTACAGAAACATTTACAGAAGCATGCTAAACTATTTGTTGCATTCATAGATTTCAGAAAAGCATTCGATTCGGTAGATAGGAATGTACTATGGGTTATACTTCATAAAATAGGAATTGATGGGAAACTGTATAGGGCTATAAAGGGTATATATTCATCTGTAATAGCTTGTGTATGCAACAGATGTTCTTACACAGATTACTTTGGCTGTCCCAGAGGCGTTAAGCAAGGTTGTTTGTTGAGTCCCTTAATGTTTTCAATTTTCATAAACGAACTGGCTACAGAAGTAGCGAACTCCGGAAAACATGGAATACAAATGATCCCAGGAGCAGTTGAATTATTCCTGTTACTTTTCGCAGATGATGTCATTCTTTTGTCTAGCACACCTACAGGACTGCAAAATCAACTGAACACATTAAAATCAGAAGCAGATCGTCTGGGTCTCACAGTAAATTAGAGAAAAACGATGGTTATGGTATTTAGGATGGGAGGCCACTTGGGAATGAGAGAAAAATGGACTTATGGGGACCAAAAACTTAAAGTAACAAATAACTATAAGTACCTTGGGGTACATTTTCAACAAAGTTGTGTAATAGCTCTATGTTTGATATGATGTGTCAAAAAGCTAAAAATGGAGTTATGCAAATTATCAAATCAATGAGAAGATTAGCTTCTGCTGATAGTACATTATTTTGGAAACTGTTTGACACACAAATAGAACCTGCCCTGACGTATGCAGCAGAAGTATGGGGTCTAGAAGATACCACACAAATTGAAAAAGTACACACCTTTGCCATGAAAAAATTCTTATGTGTTCCATTACATGCATCAAATAAACTTATGTACGGAGAAACTGGTAGATACCCCTTGTATATAAGAACCATAACTAAATGCATTACATACTGGATTAAACTTATCAGGCTTCCTATGTCAAGAATAAACAGACAAGCATACGAGATGCTGCTTATACAACAAAATAATGGCAAAGTAAACTGGGCGACTAAAGTAAAAGATCTTTTGACGATAAATGGATTTGGTATTGTTTGGCTATGCCAGGGGGTGGGTTATGAAGAACAGTTTGTTAGAGAATTGAAAGATAGACTTATTTCATGTTTTCATCAAAACTGGCACGAACAGTTAATGTCTAGTGAAAAATACACTTGGTATAGCTCCTTTAAAGATGCGTTTGGTCCAGAACAGTAAACTGATATCGTTAACTAATAAAAGGCTTCGAAGTAAATTTTCTAAAAATTTAGGCTAAGATTGTGTGGTCTTTTGAACTGCAAACAATGGTATATTACAGCAGAGACAGACAACAACTCTTGTCCAGCATGTGGAGAAGAAGAAGAAGACGAATTTCATTTTTTGTTTGCTTGTAGAACTTATCATGAAATTCGCCAAAAAATTGCTTTTTGGACAAAAACCAACCAACAGGTCCACCAATCTTGTACAAAAGGTGTTATCTTCAAATAATATGTCCGAGCTTAAATCTTTAGCAATATATGTAACGCAGGCTCTAGATAAACGTAAGCAGACTATAAATGAAACGGATCCTATACTTAATAACTGAAAATATTGGTTGGCATTTATCTGGACTTTGGATTATTACTCATATCCTTTTCATATTCATTCCTATGTTAATATGTTACTTACAATTACCCCCTTTGACTGATGGGTTTGTAGCTTTTGTCAAATAAAATTCGTTCATTCATTCTCTCTCTCTCTCTTCTCTCTCTCTCTCTCTCTCTCTCATCTCTCTCTCTCTTTTCACACACACACACCACACACACACAAACTCTCTCTCACACACACACACTAAACACACACACACACACACACAACACACACACACACAACACACACACAAAACGGACACACACACACAACACACACACACACTCTAACACTGACACACTCACACAGCACACAAAGAGGAAGAGGATTTTGGAAATGCAACGAAGGCCGACGCCCCAAGGTACACGTCATTTTCAGAAAAGCCTCAAGTCCTCCATCACCGCCCACTAAACGCCCCCACTGTGGTGCCCATGTCACTGTGTACACATCATCAGAGTTGAAGGCCAACCCCGCGTGTGCATATCCGTTATGCGTGTGCTTGGTTTTGGAAGGTTTATGAAAAATGGGGAAATGGGGGGGCGGGGCGGTGGAATGGGAGGAGGGGAGGGGGTCAGCAGACAATAACAAAAACAGGACGCTGTTTCACAACCTTGACCTTATCTGACCCCAGTTTAAGGGCATTCATATCAATACAGGCAGACAGAGAAAACGATGGGGGAAACGACATCAGAGAATGGACTGGTCTGAAGAGGGACAACTTGCTAACGGAAAGCTGAAAACCGCGCGCGCGAGGAGTGGAGGAAGCTGGTTGTAAAATCTTTAGTGGTACTCAAAATGGTCTACAAGACTACGGGATAGGTGATGGGGAAAATGAGCACATGTACTGACTCCACTTGCGCTGAAAGTCTCTCCGATGAGGCTATAAACTGAGGCCCCGTGTGTGAACGCTCGCAGAACATCTTGCGCGCACGTTAAATCCTGTTCCGGCCTTTTAGAAGAGTAAGTGATTGTGTGTCAGTGGGAACGGATGAAAAAATCTGCACAACCGCATGTACACGGGGACCGGATGTAAAAGAAAAGCACATGAGTGCTTATTTCATTGTCTTCCAAACAAAAACAAACGTCAGCAACAAAAGAAGACAAATGAATAGACAAAAAAGAATGTACAGGACTATATAGCTGATGCATTATTCCCAAACAGCTCATTCTTTTTTCTAGTCTTATTTTTTTCATTTTCGGCTAAAGCTCCGAGGTTTGCTAATAGTGGGATTTTGCCTATGCGACTGTTTACCCCACCATCTAGGTAGCCGTATTCCAACTGGGGGGATAATGGTTAAACAGGACACCAGTGTGCATACGTTTTGTTTGTTGCTGTTGTTGTTGTTTTTTAATTTTGTCATCCTTAGTTTGGAGATATTAATTTAGAGTTCGTATAGGTATTCTGCCTGCACACACAATGGTCTGCTTTCGCATAATGCGGAACAGGGTTGTGTACAAGATAATCTGCATGCGTTGGCACACAGAACCTCCGTGTAAAGTCTCATCCGAAGGACTTGTTCGGGGTGTGGAGTCGGTACTGATGTTAACTTCAGGGGGGAAAAATCCCCTCGAACGTTGGTGTCAGTGGTGGCTCGAACCTGGGCCGTCAGATCGCGAGGTTAACGCTCTGACCACTGGGCCGTCCCTTCCCCCTGAAGTCTCACAAAAGTTAAGAGGATAAAACGAAGTCAAGCCATTCAGTTCAAAGCGCATCAATGGAGTGCTACCAAAGAAATGCTTCAAGTTCGTAAGAATTACAGAGTGTGTGTGTTTTTTGTTTGGGGGGGTGGGGGAGAGGGTAAAGTTCGCACACGCGCGCAATTGAGTGCATGCTGAAGGCGGTTTTGGGGTAGGGATTTTTTTAGTCTTGGGGGGGGGGGGGTTGTTTCCTTGTTTGCGCTCGCGCGCGCACGCGCGCACGTGTGTGTGTGTGTGTGTGTGTGCTTGCGCGCACACCCACACCTGTTCCTGTTTATGAGTGTGCACGCAAGCATGCAATTGTATGTGCGTATAATTATTACTGTATCTGCGTGCTTTAATGTCTGATTTCAAATTGCTCAGAACAGAGTAAGGCAAAGAAAATAATAAGATATTTTCCAAATGTAAGAGAAAGGAGAAAGAAAAAAAGCTTTTAAAAAAATAAGCCAAAAAAACCAACATGA
>CM054156.1:34133899-34136399 GCA_028751875.1 Rapana venosa
AAAATTTACAAAACCGCATACACACGGGGACTGGATGTGCAAAAAGGGGGCACCTGAGTGCTTATTCCGTTGTCCTCGATGTAAAAAAAAAAATTAAAAAATCATGTCATCTGAGCGCTTTGATTTGTTGCTTTACAAGATTCAGCGCTATATAAATTCCATACATCATTATTATTATTATTATTATTATTATTATTATTATTATTATTATTATTATTATTATTATTATTATTATTATTATTATTATTATTATTATTATTATTATTATTATTATTATTATTGTTGTTGTTGTTGTTGTTGTTGTTGTTGTTGTTATTATTATTATTACATCGTAGTCTAGTGGACAAACTTTCTCTTCCACTCCACATGCAGTGTTGGAGTCCATTTGAGGTGGTAGGTTACTTCCCTTAGTGGGTGGTGTGCTCGTGGGTGTAGCACAGCCAACACCCCGCTCCCCCTCCCCCCCCCCCCCCCCCCCCACACACACCACTACCACTACCACCCCTCTCCGTCGTTAAGGAACGAGTGGAGTGGAGTGGAGTGGAGTGGAGTAGAGTGGAGTGGAGTGGAGAAGAATAGAGTGGAGGAGAGTGGAGTGAAGTAGAATGGAGTGGAGTGGAGAAGAATAGAGTGGAGGAGAGTGGAGCAGAGTGAAGTAGAATGGAGTGGATTGGAGAAGAATAGAGTGGAGGAGAGTGGAGTGAAATAGAATGGAGTGGAGTGGAGAAGAACAGAGTGGAGTAGTAGAGTAGAGTGAAATAGAATGGAGTGGAGTGGAGTAGAGTAGAGTGGAGTGGAAAGGAGGAGAGTGGAGTGGAGCATAGTGGAGTAGAATGGAGTGGAGTGGATTAGAATGGAGTGGAGTGGAATGGAGTGGAGTGGAATGGAGTGGAGTAGAATGGAGTGGTGTGGATTAGATTGGAGTGGAGAGGAGTAGAATGGAGAGGAGAGCTGGACAGAATGGAGTGGAATGGAGTGGAGTAGAATAGAGTGGAAAGCTGACCGGAGTGGATAGAATGGAGTGAAGTGGAGAGGAGTGGAGTAAAATGGAGTAGAATGCAGCTGACCCGAGTGGAGTAGAATGGAGTGGATTGGAGTAGAGTGGAGTGGGGTGAGGAAAAATGGAGTAAAGTGGAGGAGAATGAGCTAGAATCGAGTGAGGTAGGATGGAGTGGAGTGGAGTGGAGTGGAGTGGAGTGAGGAAGAATGGAGTAAAGTGGAGGGGAGTGAGCTAGAATCGAGTGAGGTAGGATGGAGTGGAGTGGAGAGGAATGTACTGGAGTGGAGTGAGGTGGAGTGGAGTAGGGTAGAGGGGAGAAGAATGGAGGATGGTTTAGTGCAAACAGTGTCCTGGATTCTCTGAGTGCTCTGTGTCCATGTGTCCATGTTCTGAAGGATCATTCTCAGGCCAGAGGGTGCTGGAATGTTGCTGAATGATGTGTCTACATTACGGCGAAATGTGTCTCTGTGTGTGTGTGTGTGTGTGTGTGTGTGTGTGTGTGTGTGTGTGTGTGTGTGTGTGTGTGTGTGTGTGTGTGTGTGTGTGTGTGTGTGTGTGTGTGTGTGTGTGTGTGTGTGTGCGTGCGAGCGTGCGTGTTTACTGAATAATGCCTGTCAATTTTTACATCTGTGTGCGTGTGTGTACTGAATATTGTCTGTCAATTTTTATATGTGTGTGTGTGTGTGTGTGTGTGTGTGTGTGTGTGTGTGTGTGTGTGTGTGTGTGTGTGTGTGTGTGTGTGTGTGTGTGTGTGTGTACTGAATATTGTCTGTCAATTTTTATATCTTTGTGTGTGTGTGTGTGCGTGCGTGCGTGCGTGCGTGCGAGCGTGCGTGTTTACTGAATACTGCATGTCAATTTTTACATCTGTGTGTGTGTGTGTGTGTGTGTGTGTGTGTGTGTGTGTGTGTGTGTGTGTGTGTGTGTGTGTGTGTGTGTGTGTGTGTGTGTGTGTGTGTGTGTGTGTGTGTGCGTGTGTGTGTGTGTGTACTGAATATTACCTGTCAATTTTTACATCTGTGTGTGTGTGTGCGTGCGTGCGAGCGTGCGTGTTTACTGAATATTGCATGTCAATTTTTACATGTGTGTGTGTGTGTGTGTGTACTGAATATTGTCTGTCAATTTTTATATCTCTGTGTGTGTGTGTGTGTGTGTGAATGTGTGTGTGTGTGTGTGTGCGTGCGTGCGAGCGTGCGTGTTTACTGAATATTGCATGTCAATTTTTACATCTGTGTGTGTGTGTGTGTGTGTACTGAATATTGCCTGTCAATTTTTACATCTGTGTGTGTGTGTGTGTGCGTGCGTGCGAGCGTGCGTGTTTACTGAATATTGCATGTCAATTTTTACATCTGTGTGAGTGTTGTGTGTGTGCGTGCGTACGTGCGTGCGTGTGTGTGTGTGTGTGTGTGTTGTGTGTGTGTGTGTGTGTGTGTGTGTGTGTGTGTGTGTGTGTGTGTGTGTGTATGTGTGTGTTGTGTGTGTGTGTGAAGTGTTGTGTGT
>CM054156.1:34142863-34202863 GCA_028751875.1 Rapana venosa
ATAAGCTGCTTCAAAACTCACTTACCTCCCCAAAGTAACAGAAGTTTACTGCATGCAAGGACAGTCTGTTGTCTTCTCACTAATGGGGGGAAACGGGATAGCCTGGTGGTTAGAATGCTGCGCATTGCAATCTGCCAACCCGGGTTTGAACCCCGTTCGAAGAGATTTTGACACCCCCCCCCCCCGTCCCCCTTGGGGTTTTAACCCCCGTGCCCCCCTTCCCCTCCCCCAAAGTCCTTCCCGTTTAAAAATATAAACTAAGGCTGTGTGGAAAAGCACGCCCAAAAAAAAATTTTTGGGGGATTTTTTTAAGAAAAATTTTTTCTTAAAAGGATGGTTGATGAAAAAAGCAAATGCTTTTCCCCTTTTCAATGTACCATTTTGGGAAAAAAAAAAAAATTTTGGGCTTGGGGAAATTTTACTTGACACTCTTTTAAAAATTGGGTTCCCCTTTCCAGAAAATATAGTGGGTATTTTGCCAGTTTGGGAAGGGGACAAAATGAAAAAAACTGCATTTCCAACCCCAAAATTAGGGTGTTTAAAAAAAACAACAAAAAAACATGATTGGACTCCATTATCTTTTAAAAAAAAAGTTGAGTAGATAAACGAAAAATATGTTACTTAAGCTGAAAGGTTTGTCAGGTAAATGGTGTAGGAAAGTAAAAAAGGGGGTGCAATACAGCCCTTTTTATGGTTTGAAAAAGTCACGTGAATTTTTTTGCAACCCCTTGTCCCCTGGGGGTATGGGGGAACCCGCAGTATAAATAGCTCCAAAATTCGGAAATTTTTGTGAGGAATTTCCCCTTTTATATCCCCCTCTTTGTTTCGTTGTCCCTCTTCTTCCCGTGATCTCCTTGTTTATGTTTGATTTATTTCCTGTTTTTTCAAAAAAAATTTTAATTTTTAAATTTTTTTCCCCCGCTGAAGTCGAATGTGCAAGGGCCCGATTTGTCAGGTGTTAACGGCAGTGCAAAGTGTCTTGAGCGTTTGACGAAGGGAAATTTGGTGAGCAGGAAGCGAATTGAAAAAAAGATTTGACCCGTATGACGGCAACCCCGATTTAAACTCCGACCCACCAGTTAAATTCCCTTTAAATAATCCCCCCCGGTGCTTAAAAAAAATTTTATACTGGCTACCAAAGTTCCATTTGTTCCCCTTTTATTTTTGTTGCCCCAAAAGCCCAAACCCCAAAACCCGGAGGTGAACCTTTTTTGTGTGTGGTGGTGAGTGTGGGTGTGTGTGTTGTGTGTGTGTGTGTGTGTGTGTGTGTGTTTTGTGTGTTTTGTGTGTGTGTGTGTGTGTGTGTGTGTGGTGTGGGTTTTTGTGGGGGTGCGTGCGATTGTGTGTGTTTCTTTGAATTTGTAAGGTGATGGGGAATGATAGGATGATTTAAAGCGTTTGGGTTTTTTTTTTTGAAGATATAGGTATATAAAATTTAAATTTTTATTTTTTTTTTTATTATATTATTATAATTGGGTTTTTGTTTTTTTTATTATTTAATATTTTTATTTCGTCTTCTATTCACCCCCTTTTTCCCCCTTTTTCCCCCTTTTTCCCCTCCCCTTCCCCCGCTTTTTTTTTCCCTTTTCTTCCCCTACGCCTTCTCATATTGTCCCCATCTTTTCCCGGTTTTAAAATTTGATGTGGTTAAATGTAGTAAGGTTGAAAGAAATTGAAGGATTTGGGGTTTCCCCTGTGTTTCTTGGTGTCCCTTTATCCCTGGCCCCCTTTGTCCTTTGCTTGAATTCTTCCCCCCCCCCTTATTCATCCGGTCTTTTGGGGTTTCGTTTTCCCCAGACGGGTTTGGGCGGCCCTTTTACAAGGTAGATCAACCCCACGGGTCGCCTTTTAAAAATGGGCTCCCTTTCCCCTGGGTATGTATCAAAAACCCCCGGGCGACCGGATGCTGACAGTCTCCCGTTGCAAAAAGGTGCCGGCCAGTACAGTGATCAGCTTTAAAAAGACGGGGGCCCCCCGTGCTGAAGTCGCCTCAAACCGAGTTGTGTGGCAGATTTGGAGGAGGGTTTGGGAGGCATTGGGTAGCTTGAAGTTCAGTGGCCCACCCCGAGGATTAAGATTTTTTAAGGTGAATAAGGATCATGGGAGTTTGGATTGGTTGATGGATTTTAGTTTTGTTGTTAGGAAAAAATTTTTTTTAATTTGTCTTTCGAGAAAAGTTCCGTTTTGCTGGGAAAGGGTATTGCATTAAATAGTTTGGTAAAAAAAAAGGAATTTTTTTTTTTTTTTTTAAAAAGATGACAGGTTTTTTTGGTTTTTCATGCATTTTTGGGGGATAAATGATGGTTGGTTAGTTGGTGGATGGAGGTGGATGGGTGGAAAGAATGGGGTGGATGGATAGATGGGTGGGTGGGTGGTGGTGGGGGGGTGAATTTAATGGGTTTTTTGAAGAAAAGGTTTTTGGATGTATAAAATTTGGTTTTGGGTTTTTGGATGGTGGTTTATTTTTTGGGTTTTTTTGGTAGGTTTTTTAGTTTGGTGGTTGGTTGGTTTTTTTTTGTGGGCTGGGGAAGTTGGGTTTGGAAGGGGGAAATTGGTGGGTGGTTGGTGGGGGGTTGGGTAATAGGTGGGTGGTGGGTTGATAGGCGGGTTTTTTTTGGTGGGTGTTGTTAATTACTTGGTTTTTTTGGTGATTTGGGAAAAGGGTGCTTTTTGCTTGCTTGTTGCCCTTTTTGCTTTATGTTGGCCCGGGGGGGGGGTTTTTGTGGGTTTTTCGCCAGGTATGTTTTTTGTTTAAATTTTTTTGTCCTTCATATTGGGGAACAATGATTTGAACCCGGGTTTCTGCAGAAGTAAAAAAACGTTATTTTGTTTTTAAACCCGCTTTTTTCTGACAATCCTTTATTTTTTTGGGGGCGTGAAAACATTTAAAAAAAGCTACGCCAACCTTGCACCGCCCCATCCAAAATACAAAACGCAGCCCCGTGCGCCGCCGCCGCGGCGCGAAAAATCACACACACGAGTGGGACAATGTAGGAAGAAAACTATCTAATCACTTTTTTACGGGGAAAGGGTTGACAGGTGAAAGGAGGGAAAGGTTTGGGGGTTATCAGGCAGAAAAAAGGGTGTGATAATTGGGTTTTAAAAAAAAAATTGAATTTGAATTTTTATAGAGGAAATAGGATAGCGCAATTTTTTTTTTTTTTGCTTTTCCCTCTCGCTTCCCTTTGTTAAACACGGAAAAAAAAAACCAAATGCCCTCCCAAATGTTTAAATGGAAAAGTATCAACAGCATAAAAAGAAAACTCGAACAACCCCCAAAGGGAAAGGAAACTTCAGAAACAACATTTGAAGCAAGTTAGGCCCCTGATGAGGGGGTGTCAGGGGAAAATTTTTTAAATGGGTTTGATTGGGTTTAAAAGGGAAAACAGTTTATGTTTGGGTGCTAGTTATGTTTTTGCATTTGATTTTTTTTTTTTTCTTTGGTCTTATTTTACTATGTTTTTTATTTTTGGTTTAAAAAAAAAATTTGTTGTTTTTAAAGGGTACCCAAAGCATGGGTTTTGTATTTCTAAATGGGTTTTTTAAAAGTGAAAGGGAAACCCGATAAAGTATAATTTTTTTTGTTAGTGGACCTTTTTTGAAGGGGAGTTTTTTTTTGGCTCTTTTTACCCTTTCCCTTCAATTGTTATCTTTTCAAAATTGGAAAAACACTTAAAGCTGGTAAGGGCAATTTTTTTTTTTTTTTTCTTTTTTTAAAAAAATTTTTTTTTTTTGAAATTTGTTCTTTTGTCAATAAAAACAAACTGGAAAAAGTGTTTTAATGTTGGCCCTTTAAAAGATTGAATCAAAAGAGCTATTCCCCCCAGGCGGGTGAAAAACGGGAAGGCCCCGGTCCCCGTGGAACAGCAGGGAGAAGATAAGGGAAACATCAGAAAACATCAGAAGGAGGGAGCCGTTCCCCGAAAGTTTCCCCGCCCCACTTCCCCCTCCTTCCCATCACGGCCTTTTTGCCCGAACGGCCCCTTCCCGGGGGAAACCCCTTCGAGCTCTGTGAAGATACACGTTTGGGGGATTTCCCGTTCCCCTAGTGTGGGGAGATGGTCCCCCAAGAGCGAGCTTTTTCCTGCTGCAGAATGCCCGGGATCATGAGGGTCCTTCTCCCCGGAATACTTCTGGCCCGGCCCAAAATTACCGGGGGGCCATTACTGGGGGGATCCCGCCGTGCAGAAACGCAGGGGAAAGCGGAGGGGTTCGTCCCCAAACTTCACGCAGCTGGAGCTGCCCTGGTTTGGTGATGGTCAGGGGGTGTGACAAGAACGTGGATAGTGTGGGGGTGAGGGCGCCCCTAGTCGCTCCAGATGGAGCCCGAGGAGTTCCCTTTTCAAATTTCCCGCCCAAAGGGCCCCCCCCCGCCCCCCCCCGCCCTGACGTGGGGGGGTGGTGCCGGGGGAGGGAGGGGAAAAAGGGTGTTTCAGGTGCAGGGGGGGAAAAGGGCCCTATTTCCTTCCCTTTAGTCCCCCCCACCCCCCTTCCCCCTCACCCCCCGGTCCTGCACCGGGATTTGTTTCGAAGAGATCACGAAAGGGAAGGGGGAAAAAAAAAATTATCGATTCAAACCCGGGTTATCTCCCAAAGGGGGGGTAATGGGTTGGTGGGTTTCGTATCGGGAAAATTGGTTAGGTTTGCGGGTGATTGCGCTGGGGGGTTATTTATTGGGTTTTTAAAGGTGGGGTGTGGTTTTGTGGAGCCTTTTATGGGGGGGGGGGGGGGGGGTTAGGTTGGTGTTTGGGGGGGGGGGGGTGAGGGGGGGTGAAAAGACACCCGAAAAAAAAGGCCCCCTTTGGGTACAGTTTTACTTGGATTGTGTGAGGGTCATTTTATGTGGGAGTTGGCCCGTGTTGTTTCAATTTCCCGTGTTCCCTTTTCCCCATTTAAATTGTGCTGGGGTATTTTTGGTGGGGGGGGGGGGGTTTTTTTCAAAGTTTTGGGGGGAACAATCTGAGGTTTGGGGTAGCGGTATCATGACTTTAGGTGTGGTGCACATTCTTGTTTCATTGCATGTAATTGAGTACATAGCTCAAAAGCTTTCCAATTGTAATTGCTAGGCGTTTGCACTCGCGCGCGTGGGCACGTGCGCGCGTACACACACACATATAAACACACGTACACACAAGCGCACACGTACAGGCCAAAACTGTTATAACAAGTCACCAATATATATATATATATATATATATATATATATATATATATATATATATATATATATATATATATATATATAAGTTGCCGACAATTTCTGATTTCTTTTTTTTGTGAAGAATGATGAAACATCTGAAGTTTGGATTGTCATGTAATGAACATTGGTGTAGTGCACATTTCGTCTTAGTGCATAATTGTGCCAATTCATGTTTTCCCCCAGTTGAACTTAACATGTGTGTTTGTATTCATTTCATCCTTCTATTTTTCTTCGCGTTGTGGCCACCATGGTATCTTTTTCAAGAGAAGTAGTCAGTCCTCAGATGCCGATAAAAGAGTCAGCTTTGCAAAGAAGCCCACTGGAGAAATATTCAATGACAATTATTCCACACTTTCTTTTGCTCATCTGTAGATGGCTGTCTCTTTCGTAAAAGACTATAAACCCAGGCCTCGTGTGTGAACACACGCACAACATCTTGCGCACATATTAAAGCCTGTTCTGCCTTTCGGAAGAGTAGGCCATTGTGTGCTGGTCGGAATGGATGACAATTTTTTTCAAAACTGCTTATGCGCGCGGGGACTGATTGCAAAAAAAACACACCTGGATCCTTATTCTATAATATTTGATATCAAAGAATAGATAACTAAATAGCATAGATCAGAAAGCATCACCAAAACCATCACTGTGAACCCTTAATAAAGGTCAGCAGCTTCAAGTTGTCATGGGCTGGCCCTAATTGTCTCCCATGCGGACAGAGTGCTAGCACAATAGCTCAAAAGAGTTGATTGGAATAAACCATTGTGAATTGTGATTGCAACGCCGACTCTCTAAATCGGGATACACTTGCGACTTGTGCGAGGTTCTGTTCCTAGAGGTGGTAGTTCCTACTTCTTTTTGCATGAAATTTGCCTGCACAGTTAAAGGTAAAGTTCTTACAGATTTTTTTGTTATCAAAGAGGCCACACACCTCGTCATAGTGAGCGTAAATCGGAGGTTGTTGTAGAGATAGGAACTAATCCATCCCCTCTCTGTTATACAGTTAGTGGTGACCGCAGTGATAGATCCCATTAGTTCTACAGATAAGCAAAAGGTAGGTGAAAGCAGAGAAATAAAGTAGCAGGCAAGCTCTTTCCTAAGACAAATACAAAATGACAGTATCTTTCATATGGAAAATGATACTAATGGCCTTTTCTACCGGGAAAAATGACTTTTCACCGTAAAGAAGATACACAGTGCCCCAGGGGCAAGAGGAAAATAAAGGAAACCTTCAGTTGAAGACGTGTTGGATTTTTTTTCTGTTCCTTGGCTAGAGCTCCAATGGTGAGACTGTGTGTATGCGACCATTGCCCACCCTACATGGAGAATCATTCCGACTTGGAGATTCATTGGAGATAAACTTGCTTGATCCAAAGATAAAGAAATACAAATGACATACTCTCAAGAAAAATTTTATTTTTTATTTATGATATTCTTCTTACAGGATGAAGAAGGAATAGATGGTATACCCCTAACAGGACCAGCAACGGCATACTCAATAGCATACTGATCACAGGACAAATGGAAAATAAAGGTATGTTCAATGGCATACTCCTCACAGGACAAATGGAAAATAAAGGTATACTCAATGGCATACTCCTCACAAGACGAAAAAGGAGACACAAATGGCATACTCAATGAGATACTCCGCACAGCCAAAGGGAAATATGTGACGCTTTAATTTTCCCCCCAAAACTCACAAAAAGTAATGACAGATTTCTCGGGAAACTATACCGAAACCAGACATTGATCTTTGTGAACTCAGAGGAGATACAGGACATGTGTCTTTCGTTTCCATCCTTCTTTCTTTCTTTCTTTCTTGTATCAGTAAGTTTTGTTTTTATTGTTTATTTAGTGGGGGTTTTGTCCTTTCCAGTATTTTTTTTTATTCCGTCTGTTGTTGTTTTGTTCAGCTATTCATTTGTTTCTGTTTTCCATGTTTATCTCTTTCATTTAATCCTTCTTTCTTTCCATTTTATTTTTACATTTTTGAAACTTTAACTCAAGCTGCAGGAATGTCATCACCTGCCATAGCCCCACAGATTTCCCAGAAAATGAAAGCTTGAAATATAGCAATTCTCTCCCACGCCTAAGTTGGATACGCTGGGCCTGACTTGTCAGGCGCTTAACTGCAGCACAGCGCATTTTTGCTGCTATGGCAGACAACAATAGTTGTCGTCTAGGCCTTCGACGAAGAAAAGGAAGAAGACGGGTGGGTACAGAGGACGAACGATAAACAAATTGTAATTATGTTCAGGGAAAGGTTTTTTCCGCCGAAGACTGTGCTGCTTTTTGCTGTTAAGCTCATCAACATGGAAAAACTACCTCTTGGAAGCTGCGTGTAAAAATACCCCCTCCCTCTGTCTGTCTGTCTGTCTGTCTCATTCATTTCATTCATTTATCCCTCTCTCTATCTATCTCTCTCTCTCTCTCTCTCTCTCTCCCTCCCTCCCTTCCCCACCCCCCACTATCTCTCTCTCATGTCTGTCCTGTGTATACAACTATCTCTTTTCCGTTTGCTTATGCATGTTTTAAATTTTACCTAATTCCTTAAACATTTCATTATTGTTTTGCTTAATTGAATGTTTGGTTGATTGATTTACCCCATGGAATGAGAGCTGGATGAAAAAATAGCCACCATTGTGCTTATTCTTTTCCCTCAATTAAAAAAAAGTATCATTCAATCATTCATTCATTCTCTCTCTCTCTCTCTCTCTCTCTCTCTCTCTCTCTCTCTCTCTCTCTCTCTCTCTCTCTCTCTTTCTCTCTCTCTCTCTCACTCACTCTCTCTCTCATGTACACACATTCACACCCAGGCATGCTCGTTCTTACATGCCCTTACCTCTTTCTCCAACCATCTAATATTGCTCACAGTGGAAAAGCAACAAGGTGAAGACCACAACCATGTCCCTGAAGATTTATCCAACCACCCCACTAGACTTTGTTTACAGGCCGTGTCTCTTGGCCAAGTGGAACCCCGCGGAACCCACCCCTCTCCAGGTTCAGGGTTCATGCTGGATGAGTTTCTTACTTCAGTAACCCACCAAACCGTATCATGAATTGCGGGATCTTTAACGTGCATATTTGATCTTCTGTATGTGTATACGCATTAAAAAGAAATAAAGCACTGGCAGGCCTGGAATTAAAACTGTAAACATGTCGACCTTTAATGAACTAGGTGTTGCTATCTAGATTCAAACCCACAACGTTTGTTGGACTCGGGGGATTAAATTCAAGCACTCTTAACCACTGTGCCCAGCTGTTACGTTGCTTTGTCAAGTACAATCCTGTCAGAGAGTAAGAGAGAGAGAGAGAGAGAGAGAGAGAGAGAGAGAGAGAGAGGAGAGAGATGAGAGAGAGAGAGAGAGGAGAGGGGGGGGGGGTTATTTATTTATTTATTTATTCTTTAATTTCAAGGATAATGGATTAAGCATTCATGTGCTTTTTTCATTCAGTCCCCGGTGTGTATGCAGTTTTGTCAATTTTGTCATCCGTTCCCACTGGTACACAATGGCCTACTCTTCTGAAAAGCGGAATGGGTTTTAAAGTGTGCGCAAGATGTTCTACGTGGGACCTCGGTTTATAGTCTCATCCGAAGGACTTTTGGGGAGAGTGGAGTCGGCACTGATGTTAACTCCAGAGGAAAAATCCTCTTGAACGAGAATCAAACCCGAGTCAGCAGATCTCGAATACATCACTCTAACCACCAGGCTATCCCGTTCCCGAGAGAGAGAGAGAGAGAGAGTGAGAGAGAGAGAGAGAGAGAGAGAGAGAGAGAGAGAGAGAGAGAAAGGAGGTCAGGTCGTCAAGTCATCCTTGGCGCCCTTACAGTTAAAAACGACGTTTGGATGTGTTCATGTGATGAAGATAATTATACTGCTTCTTATGCCAAGCGCTAAAAATCCATAATGACCTCCGCACAGCTTCAAAGCCTCGATCATCTGTGGCTTCATGTCTTTACAGTTTTTAATGAAGATTATCGCTCCCCATTGATTTTAATTATCTCCATTTATTGCTCCCCATTAGTTGTGTACTGATCTCCATTAAGGAGACTGATTTTGTTATGGAAGGTATCAGGTTTGTTGTTGTTGTCAAAAAAAGAGAGCAATGGCGATAGTATTTGAATTGGCAGCACTAGCTTAGTAACAGCAGTAGGTGTAGCAGCAATAGTAGTTATAGTAGTTCCAGTAGTGGTGATTGCTCCAGTAGTAGTAGCTCTACAACTATTACTGTTCTTGGTAGCTGTATTTTTTATTTCTATTGCTTTTTTTAACGATGCCTTATTATTGTTACTTTTTTTCTATTCAAGATGGGTGTCATTTGTTTTTGATTCAGGCGATATATGGAGATTTTTCTCTTGTGAAATACTCCAACAAAAACTGATGACGACAGTTCTCCAAGGTAAGGTTGAGGGCAGAAGGAAAAGAGGCAGACCACCAACATCCTACATTACCAAAATCACTGAGATCAGTGGTCTGGGAGGAGGGCTACAGGAGATGGTAGAACTCAGCAGAGACAGACAGAGATGGCAGTCCATGGTGGCATTTTGTGGAGCTCCTACCGACGACAGTGATGATAGAGACAGTTGGCAGGTGACAGATGTAATGTGTGAGTCCGGAAGCGTGTTGATCGTGATTGCTGTAAACTTACAGCATGGAAATGTGAATGTTCCAGTGTGGCTCCACAAGGAGTGTGGGTTTTATTTGCTTGTTCTTTTTTAATGGGCGGGGGTAGGGTCGGTGGGATAGGGCCTGTTTGACGTAGATATTTTGTGCACAAGGCAGAGTCTTCAAACACAGAACAAGTTGAGTTAATAGCAGAACACGTTGAGTTAATAACATAACACGTTGAGTTAATAACATAACACGTTGAGTTAATAACAGACCATGTTGAGTTAATAGCAGAACACGTTGAGTCAATAACAGAACACGTTGAGGTAATAAAAGAACACGTTGAGTCAATAACAGAACACGTTGAGGTAATAAGGAACAAACCAAACAGTTCGTAGTGTCAGCCACCTTGGACTAGGGTCACTGCAGGATAAGGGATGCCAAGAAGGTTCTGAAGACATGGGGCTCAAGGTAGGTGGCAGAAAAACAACAAATCTGCACCACGCTGATGATAGAGCACTACTTGCTGATAACAATACCAGACATGAAGAGAGTAATACAGATAATAGATTAACAGGGAGAAGAGCCGGTCTCAAGCTCAATGCCGAAAAGACAAAAGGGCTGTGTGTTGCCAGAATCAGCTGCCAAACAGAGCATGGAATACACATTGACAAAAATTCTATAGAAAATGTCAAAGACATTAAATATTTTGTCTCAGTGAAAACAAATGACGGATCATGTACCAAGGACATATTAAAGACAAGAATAGGCATGGCTAAAAGCAGAATGATTCAAATTTTTTTTAAAAATCTGGAAAGATCACAGTATTCCTTGCCATCTGAAAATGGAAATAAAAAGTACTTTGTATAGTCTGTCTGCTAAATAACTGTGAATCCTGGACACAAAAAAATGACGAGGAGGAAAGAATCAAAGCAGTTAAGATGTGGTTTCAGAAAGGATGCTTATAGACAGCTGGACACAGAAAAGAAAAGAAATGAAAGCCTACTGCACGAACTGGGAACAACAAGAAGTCGTCCTACTCTAATAAATGAAAGGAATGTCGGCCATGCGCTACGAAACTAAGATAAGGATCATATGAAAACTGTCTTTCAAGGCAAGACCAAGGGTAAAAGAACAAAATGACCACCATCTTCTCTCATCGGCAACATCATCGAATCCTGTGGCATGAGAATCCTTGAAGTCGGCAGGGCCAGCGAAGACCGGAGCAGATGGAGAAGGAAGGAGGATCATGTCGGTGTCATTGGGCGCAAGAGTTACTAGGGTGTAAGCCTTGTCCTCTGAGACAAAGCTGAGCTGACTTGATCTGCCTCTGTTGTGCCTGTATACTTCTATCACGAGTCCTACACATGCTACTGCTTATACTGCGTGGCTTCTTTGACAGTACTTAATCTAATGAGATGTTGTCTTCCGTACAGTTCTCTGCTTCTATTGATTATTTAATCTCTCTTGGGATAACCAGATATTATGAACGCATTCCGCTGTTGAGATTTTGAGAAGTGCGGCCACGTTACTCCTTCAGCTGTAAGCATATTTGGGGGGATTTTGTTTGAATCTCTGTGGAAAGAAGTGGGGTCCTAATACTTAGCTCTTCAACTCTGTTTTGTTGTATCCGCCTGCTACACTGTTTAAACCCCTTCTTTTTGTTTGGTCTTTAAATAATATAGTTTCAATGTGATGGATTTTTCTGTGAGTTATATCGGACCACTTCAAATGCACATCTTTATTTGTGCGGCTTGTGATCTAAATGATTGATAATTATTCTGATGTGTATTTTGCTTGATGCTTGATAGAAGCCTTATTATGACCTTCCCTCACTCCATGATGAAGACGCATTGTTGTTGTTCTTGGTGGGCGTTCCCCAGCTTAACACCCTGGCAGGTCACCCAGAATATCCACCCTGACTCACTCATCCCACCCCCTGGGAATCATTGTGAGATTGGCGATACACCCAGAATCTGGTTTTGATTTTGTCTCCTTTTATGTGTGGCTAATGTGGTTTTCCCACAACGTGTAGACAGTCCTGGGTTGACCCTTATGGTTAGCCAGGGTGTTGGTACAGAAAACGACAGGAGAGTTGGTTTGTTTTATACCCTGTTTTTACCTGTATATAGTTGCACAGATTTATTCTGAGATTTAAAATTTACAAGGTGGCAGCCCTGATAGTTATGGCCTCTGTGGTCGGCAGGGCTGTAAACAACAGGATTGGATTGGACGCAGTCGAACCAAAGTTTGCAGTATCACTTTTTTAAGTACCTCGCCCAGTAGGTAGTCATACTCTGACTTCAGAAGACTATTTGGGGGTTTTGTAGAGAAGAGGATGGGTTGTTTCACTAAGAGCTTACCACAAGATAATGCCAAATGTGAAGACAATCTCTACATAACATCAATGTTCAATCTGTGACAACATTATGTAGCTAACATCAATCGATCAATTCGATTTTCCAATGATCAATAAAAAATTAAAAAAACACTTCTTTATATACAATCCACCCATCTCTGGCCTCTCCAGAAGTAAGAGTTGATTTACTGTTTTTCGGTTGCAGTTTTTGTTGTTTTTTCTGTTTCTTTATTTTTGTTTTGATTTGTTTGTCTGCTTTTGTTGAAGGGTCTTTTGTTGGGTTTTATTGGACCAAACTGCACTGTTGAATCATTCCATATCAACAAAGACCATCATTGTCCTCAAGAACTGTTTTCAAACAGTTACTTACCCTTGAATAGTGGCTGTATATGTTGCACGTAATTGCGTTCTGTTGTAGTCAAGAAGTACAGTTTTAACACGAGTCAAATTGACTTTTATTGCCTGTAAATATTCTTTGGCTGTGTTCTGAACTGAAATGTAAAACTCCTACAATGACAAACCAATGCTCTTTTCCTTTCCTTACTTGTTACAACAAACTCAATACTCTACTGGTAATGCATCTGTATGATTAGTTCGTGCTGTTGTGTTTTTTACGGTCAACGCATATTACTGGCATTTCCTTTTACTTTGAATGTTATGTCTTGTAACATAATGTGAAATATACCTATGTGACATGATCAGTCATCTGTGTTTTGCCATATCATATTGATTTGTTATAATATTATTGGACTTTCGGTGTCAAACAGAAACCTATCTCGTACATGAAGAGGGGACAGGTTCCCGTATGTTACGCCATATTTGCTTTGCCCTTCTATATCTCTTCCATTAGTGTTGTGTGACATACTCTCTCTGTCTCTCTCTGTGTCTCTTTGTCTCTCTCTGTCTCTCTGTCTCTATCTCTGTCTCACTTTCTCTCTCTCTCTCTCCATTTCTCTGGGCAAAATTGAAAAAGGCCTTTATTGGTGCCTATTTCTTATAAAATCATAAAGACTCAATTAATCAATTTAGATAATCAAATCGATCTCTAGTCTCTCTATCCTCTCGGTCATCTCTCCTCCTCTCAATCGAATCTCACTCTCTCGTCCCTCTCTCTCCTCTCACTCCCTTCTCTCCTAGTCTCGCTCTCTCAATCCGTCTCTCTCCTCTCTTTCTCTCTCACTCACTCCCTCTTCTCAACTCTCCTCCTCCCTCTCTTCTCTCTCTCTCTCTTAGTGCTTGTGTGTATAACGTTTTAAAATACATTTTTACTCTTTTTTTCGTTTTCAAAACCACATTGAAATATAGAATTAATGTAAAATGCCCAACAATAAATTAACAGCTTATCGGTGACAAAGAGTAGAAGTAATAAATTACTTTTACTTCCCCGTGAGATCAGGGACCTGTCAGTATGAATAGCATCCTACCACTTCTAGATATTCCCTTTGAGGAATTCCATCTTTCTAGCTCTCTCTTTATTTTCTGCCGGTGTGTTTTTCTTTCCCATTACCTCCATATCGATTTTTCACCACCAGGTCAATGTCTCCGGGGAGGGGTGGGCTCCAGAAAAGATTTAATTCTCCGGCCTCCCACGACCGAAGTCGGGATATTCTGGACCTGACTTGTCAGGTTCTTAACGGCAACCGGAAAGCATTTTCGTTCATATGACAAACAACAATAGTTGCTGACTGGCGTTCGACGACGACGACGAGTAAGAATAATATAGAACTTTGCAACAAAGCTGTGGAGACACAACAGGGTAGAGATAATAGAACTGTGAAAAATAGAACCGAGCTAGATTAGAGCTGAATGTGTACAGTACTGTGGATGATTTAAGCTACATAGCTTTTGTGATATAGAGCTACAGATTCGTAGAGCTCTGGGAATACAGAACTATGGAATCTCGAAGATGTAGAGAATATAGTGCTCTGTGAGCAATGAAATGTGAAAGCATACAGTTGTCGTGGCGTGGAGATGTAGGTAGGTTCGTATGTAGGTACAAATAAAGCCTTGGAATGAGATACGGGGTGGAAGGATTGGTAAGCGTATGGATTTGTAGAGAGAGATGTGAAAGTTAAACACACGAAACAGGAGAAAATGTTTGTCTGACTGCTATTCTTTTAAAGTATTGGATTTGAAATTGATTTGAATTGGATTTTGCAATTGTGCTGTGTTTATCCTGTATCCGTGTTGCATATCTTCGATTGTTTTCATTGTAACAAATACAAGTGCGAAGTTTTTTATTATCTGTAACCAAAGAAAATTCATGTAGGCTACAGCAAAGGATTACCCCATTAAAAGATAACAGAAGAATCACTATGGTTTTCATCACAGAGCTTACCAGCAACAAACAAAACTCAAGCACATTATGCCTGGCTGGTGTCTAACAGCACACATTATCTGACATGTTCCCATACATGTCCTGTAGCATTAGCTACGCAAGACCCTACACGAACCCCAGATATACATGACTCACGTTTCACGTCACTTGCGCCTCTATACCTGCGAACAAACACACACACAACACAAGACACACACACACAACGCACACCAGACAACACAGCGCGTGCCGTGCGCAACAAACACATACAGACAACACACAAGATAATGTAGAAATAATATTGTCGGTTTGCATTGTGTTTGTATCACATGGTACTGCACTGATAAAAGATTTATGAATTGTTACTGTAATTGTATTGTAATTGTATTACATTTCATTGCGAGTTTAAATTACGAAGTGAAAGCCCTGATGTGCACTCTGTGGTCCCGGCGGGGCGGGCAAACAATAGGAGGTGGATTTGGAATTGGCTTTCCATTGCAGGTATTTGCATTAATATATGGTTGTGTTTCTACCGCCATTGCTTTGTATTATATCGTATTGCATTGTAAGCAATATTGTATTATTAATTGTATCGTTTTTGTACGGTATCACACATCTCTTCGTAATGTAATTGTTGTTCATATTGTTTGTAGTGTATTGCACTGTATTTTTGTACTGTAATTTTCCAATTGCAATCGTATTGCATTGCTTTTGCATTGGTATCATAATATAAAGTTGCAATCCATGGCCAGGGTTTGTTTTTCCTGCACGGGCAGAGCGCGGCGCCCAAGAGTAGCGCCATTTAAATCCATATAAGCGTTGTTTGCTATCATACTTCTGACCCACAAATCTCTTTTTTCGGGAGGAAAGATGTACAGACGGTGCCATTTACTGTAGGTATGTGGTTTTAGTGTTGGGTTAGTTCAGTGTGTTATGTTCATCATTCAGGATGTCAATAAACTTGCTTGAAGTCCTGCAGTGCTTGTGTCTAAAACCTAAGTCCTAGTTGGGTTTGTTTCGCCGAGTTGTGTCCTTTCTGGTTGCTTTTCCTCTGTCCGGACTGTCCTGTTGGTCTGTCTGTGCTGTCTCTCTGTCTTTTCGTCTGGTTTGCCTGCCTGTCTGTCAGTCCTGTCTGTCTCTCCTCTCCTCTCTCTCATTCGTCTCAATCTCTCTGACGCCTTCTCGATCATCCCAATTACATCCTTCTAACCCCTATAGAACACTCTGCAATCGTCTGTCCCTCTCTCTTCTCCTCTCACTCCGAACTCTCTCTCAGTCTTCTCTCTCCCGGACATACTCACTTCCTCATTCCCTATCTCATCCTCTTCTCATTCTCTCCTTTCAATACAGATTGCCATGCTCTGGTACCCTTATAGAATAAGTTAGGGAATGGGCCCCACAACCGACTAATAAGAATAAAAATTATAAATATAAGTATTGTTATTATTATATTATTGTTATTAACTATTATTCCTAATATCGAGGATAATTGAATAAAACACTATGATGGGCTTTTTATATCTAGGCCCCGTGTGTAATGCGGATTTGTAAATTTCTGTCATCTGTTCCCACC
The DNA here is from genome assembly GCA_028751875.1 of Rapana venosa. Lineage (NCBI taxonomy): Eukaryota > Metazoa > Mollusca > Gastropoda > Neogastropoda > Muricidae > Rapana > Rapana venosa. The sequence continues at coordinate 34,158,920 of CM054156.1, forward strand.
GGCTCACAAAATGGCCCCTACTCTTACGAAAAAGCGGAACAGATTTACGTGTGCACAAATGTTTTGTGTGCGTTCGCACACAGACTCGGTGTATAGGTTCTCATCTGATAAAGAATACTTGCTACAGTCATAACCTTAGTCCTAGAACGTACAGGCAGTTGTACAATTTTAGTTCAAGGGCCCGAAGTGATTTGGTTTTTAAATGGGCGTTACAATGGGCCAAACTGACAACGATAGAAAAAGCGACAAGTACAGCAACATGTACCCCGCTTAACTCCCTAAAAACAGAAAGAAAAACCCAATTATAAACTAGCACACATGCAACGATACCTATTTCGCATACACAATAAAGGTAGAAACTAACTATAATAATTTCCCGAATTATAATCAACTATTCTGGTAAAAAGCAATCAGCAAGCAATCAAAAAAAAAAACCTCAGAGAGAGAGAGAAGTGAAGAGAGAGTGAGAAGGAGAATCATCAGAGAGAGAGAGGAGAATATCTTCCTACCACAGAAATGACGCAGGGAAACAGCGTTTCCGAACTAATGGCTGGAGGCTGACTCTGTGCAGAAAAGACTACCTAATTTATTTTCCGGAAACAGTCCTTTATTTGACAGTTGGGTGTCCCTCACACTCACCATGATCAATGAAAGCCATTGGGATTTCACGGCAGTGTCTAACCGTCACCATCTCCCTTAAAGGCATTGCAAGGGACCCTAAAATTCATGCTAAGCTGTTGACTTTGGGAGAAGTGTTTTCTATGATGCTGAAAAATGCATTGAAAGAAAAAAACTTCCATCATAAGCACTAAATGAAAACGCGGTTTTATATAGATTGGTTATTTCTTTTCATTTCCACTAGATCATTAAAAGCACTCAGTAAAGTGCTGATTGTACGAATATAATACACGGGGCATACCAGGGCTCATACATTTATGTAACCTAACTGTGATGAAAAAGAAGAAGATGAAGAAGAGAGAGAGAGAGAGAGAGAAGAGAGGAGGAGAGTAGGAAGAAGAGAGAAAGAGAGAGAGAGGAAGAAGAGAGAGAGAGAGAGAGAGAGAGAGAGAGCGGAGAGTCTTTATAAATTCATAACAACAAACTGAAAATGTATGCCAATAACATTCCCGAAAATCATTTGTCATTTGGAGAACATATTTCCAGGGAAAACATTTCTTGTTAATATGTCTCTATGGAAATCTAACAACACCAGTTCATCTTCCTGCCAAGTAGCTATATCTGTCTGCTCGATAGTTTTTTCAATTGATCTCATCTCTCATTCTTCAACTGTGCTCAAACCAAAGGCAGGGGGGTGGGTGGGGTGGGTGGTATGATATTATGTAATATAGCTGGTGATTTCGTTTAGCCTGGAACACAGAGATGAGATCAGATATAGACAGATTCGGGGAAAGGTAATAGAGCTGTTGATGAGCTTTGTTCTGGGTCCTTCTGATGGCAATCATGTTTTCAGCAAATTGAACTAACAAGATGGCAAAATCCCCCAAACAGAGGAAATATTCAAAACAAAAGCAACGAACAACGACACATAAAGATAGCGAATACTTATTGATGTAACGTTTTAAATTTTCTACTTTGTTTATCCATGTAGATTTCCTTGTTTCTGGCTAGAGTTCGAGGTTCCACAAATGATGAATTGTTGTTTATGTCCACCACCCCTCCCACACTCCCACAATAATAAAGGTATCTGCATGACGACTTGGGGGTAACGGTTTGGGAATTTAATTCTACTAATTTTGCCAGGAAAGTCAAGAAGTACCTCCTCACTTTTGCCAGTTTCAGGCTGTGACGGGTTCTGGTGACGTGCAACAAGTTGTAAGCACAAAAACGGTTCCACTGGTTAGGCCTCTTTCCGAAGACTACAATCAGTATGATTTGTCTGTGAAACAGGGAAGAAAGGGCAAGGCGGGAAATGAACCCAGAACCTCAGGTGCCCCCCATGTTGGCAGGCGAAACGTGTAAATCATCCTGCAACCTTCCCTTGCCTTATAATCTAAATATAATATTTCCCTTGTCCACTCATTATTTATGATAATTAACGTCCTGGTTTTTCATTTGTTACAGATCAGAAACTGCAGACAGGCCGTTACAAATGTTTGCTTGTTGTCCTGTCAAGGTTATGTTTGTGGTTGTGTGACTCCTTTCTTGACTACAGGTCTTTTCGAAGCAAACCATCTAAAATAACCGAGTTTTGAAAAGTGAAGCCATGGTTAAAACTACCTCTCCAGTGTAGGAAAAAGGCAAAAGAGCACAGCTGATTTTTACTACAGCCCTCTGGTGGGTTAGCTTCATCTTAAAGTCTTTCAACAATACCCTGTGTACCAATGCAGGCAGAATGTCACGTACAAAACCTTAAACTTGTCCACCTTTAGAAGAGTATAAAACCAATTTTAAAGGCACGGCAGCTTTCTCTGTGTGAAATTAAAGGCCGCTCTTCCCGCGGCGCAAAGAAGCAGCGCCATCCTATTTTCCCTCCTTTTCTTTCCCTGTCTGTATGTGTATTGGTTCCTGTCAGATGGCTTTTTTCCTACATAATTTTCCAGGGACAAAACTCTGTTGCCTGGGCTCTTTCACGTGCGCTAAATGTGGTACTGCACACGGACTTTGGTTTAGAGTTCCTCTTTCAAAAGATTCTGATGATAACCCTTCTGTCTTAAATAGGCCCATTGAATATTTGCAAGGGACGGATGACAAAATGGTACAAAACCCTCACGCTACACGGTGACTATACGTAAAAAGGAAACATAATATGAGTGATTATTTCCACATTATTCGCGAAATAAAAGAATAAAAATACGAAACCTGCAAGAGTCCGGAGGTCAGTCTTTGTGTTTTCTATCAGACGTCTGTTGCAATGATTCTGCAATATCACACAAACGTGTGATTAATCTAGCATTCCATACTTGCAGACGAATACATCGCAAAACGTCATGTGGCTGAACAGAAATAACCCGAGAAAAATGTTGACAGGAGAGAACTTTGATAGCATCTCTTGTACTCTGTTTCTGTAACTGTGTGCTCACTGTGTCACGCCCCGCTTCCACACACACACACACACACGCACACACAAGTAACACACAACACACACATATACACACATAACACAAATACAACACGAACCACACACACACACACACAACACACATACACAACACGTACAACAGAAAACAAACACACGAACACAAAACAGAAAAACACACACACAATACACAAACCTCACACAACAGAGAAACAAAACAACTGACACACGTAGACACAAAACAGAAACACTCGCACACATAACACAAACTCACACACAAGAAACAAACATAACATACACACGTAAAACACAAAACAGAAAACAACCAACACACATACACAAACTTTCACACACACAGAAACAAACATAACCGTAACACAATACAGAAAAACACACGACATATACCAAACTCCACACACACACATACACACTTATACACACAAAAACCGTAGACACAAAAACAGAAAAACAGAAAGAGAAGCAAAGACCAGCTCAAAACAGACCATGGACACTGATTAGAACATGAGATAAAAGTCAAACAACAATTACAAACACACACAAACGCAATTCCCATCCAAAAACGGCCAGCCATCACTCGACCCTATAATTTCGATAACTGCAGCATAATGCAAGGCACTGGACAGGAAATTAATCAAATTAGTGGCCCGCATCATTTCCCCCTGGACCAGTTTTTTCAGCCAGTGGCCATAATCTCCCTAGCATTGCGCATACAGACCTCTGGGTATATCGAGTCACTGGAGTTATCGGCCTCTTTGGGGGGTCTTTCAAACTAAGGGTGTTGTGTGTAGCTGTAGGATTGCTTTTGGCAACAGTTATGATATGGTCTTGAATGTGTAGAAAGAGAAAACTAAATTGTAGAATTAAAGACGTTTTATAGTTTACAGCTGTCAACTATAGTGTTGTGTTTTTTAAGTTATATAAAGCACATCAAAACAGTGAACTGCTATAGTATTTTTTTTTTATATTGTTGCTTTTAAAGAAAAGATTGTTTTAATTATTGCAACTGGTCAAATATCGTTTTTAAAAAGTTTATATGAAGGCTCACAGAAAACAGTGTACCGCTATAAAATTTTTTTTTAACACAGAACAATGTTTTTATTGGTACAAGCTGTAAATATCTTTTTATAAATGTTCTATGAAGCCACACCAGAAAACAGTAAGTAAGTAGGTCCTTTTTGGTAATTTTGTTTAATGTTTTTAAAACACCAACTACACATCCACAATGTGAAACTGATACTAGCCGGGTAAGGGAATACAGACAAACGGAAGTCAAAGAGAGAGAAAAAAACAACAGAACAAATGACCAGAGACAGACACAGACATGAGAGACAGAGAAAAAATACACAAAAGACACATTGACACTGTGAGTAGTTTCTTGTCATTGGCACGACTCTTCTATTGGCAAGGAACACACAATAAACTCCTGTATTCGACCCGTGACATAGCACTGGGAAAACAACAAACACACAATAGCAATCACTACTGAAACAAACCAAAAAACGAGCGAGCGAAAAGAACTAATAGCAAACACATAGAGAAAAACAACCATTAAAATGTCAAAAACAACAACTCTGAAATAAAGATTTATTTAGATAAACCTTCCAGTCGACAATTTTCAAAGTGTAGGCATGGCCACTCGATTCTTCAGATAGATAAAGACGGATCCATATTCACATGATCTTTTTTTGTTGTTTATATCTGACTGTTAATGCGTGTCATGTCAACGTTCTGAACAAGTTTTCTAGTTCATTGCTAGTTACTCAACTGCTTCGGAAAACACAGTAATAGAAAAGTTAAAAGGAGATTTCTGAGGACATGAGGAAATGGGACTACGACAGATATGTGTTTTGGGTTTAATGGCTTTACAGATGAGATTATATTTCAAGTAAACATAATAACATTTTTTTTTAAGACTCACATGTAAAATACAAAAAATATATAAACTCCTCCCCTTTATCTTTCGGAAAGAAAATCAAAGCAAATTCGACCAAGGGAAAAACATAAAACAAAAACCGTCCCAATATACGAGTGAAACAAACAACAAAACGTCAAACAACCACACAAACAACAACACACACACACTCACAACACACACACAAAACACACACTACACACCACACAGTGATAGCGTAGAAGTAGTAAGCATATTGCTCACTGCAAACTGGAGACCCTGGCCGATCCCCGTTCAAGGGAATTGTTTCCCCTGGAGTTAACCGTCAGTACAGACTCCACTCTCCCCAAGAAGTCCTTCGATGAGACTATAAACCAAAGCCCCGATGCGTACGCGCGCAAACGAATCATGCGCCACGCAAATATTAACGTTCAATCCTGTTCCGCTTTTCGAAAGAGTAGGCCATTGTGCGGCGGTGGAAAAATCACAAACAGTTGTAAAAACGCAATTCACGGAACAGATGTAAAAAAAAGCACATGGTGGTGTTTCAAACTTCCATTTCGCCGAAATTAAAGAATAAATAAGGAATATGAATAAATAATATAGAATATATATATTATATATAATATATATATATTATAAATATATATATATATATATAATATATATATATATATATATATATATATTATATATATTATCACGTTTGTATAATCTTCCTAGTCAAAAGTTTCTATACATTGTATCCCACATCATTAGGAAAGGTACGATATTGTAGCTTCGGACTAACACTTTTTGTAATCATATTCCTCTGTTAGTGATGTTATTGTCCCTTTCATGGGTTATTAAAGTTTTTTGACGTTAGCTTACTTACTCATACACAACACCACACATTCATCCACACACGCGCGCGCCGGCACGCGCACAGCACGCACGCACGCCACTTCGCGCACCACACACACACTACACACACACAGCTGCTAAACCACTGATGCAGTAATCTCATATGGTGGTGCAAATATGAAAACAAAGACCTACCTACCCAAGAGTTATAAGGTCATGTCATTATCTAATTATGTATTGATTTATTGATTTATTATTTCTTTATTGATTTACAGCAAGATGTAAAAAGGCGACTCATTTTGTCCTCGTCCCCCTTAGAAATAGAAAAACGTATATTGCTCCTTTTCTCTTTTCCGCCTCTCTGGTATAAAAAAACGTCCATGTGTAAATGGTTTTCTCCCATCTTCTCTTTTCTGATTGTTGTATCACTGTATTTATTTATTATTTTATTTTATTCTTTATTTCAAGAATAATGGAATAGAGCATTCATGTGCCTTTTTCACCAGTCACCCGCATGCATGCAGTTTTTGGTTCATCAGTCCATCCGTTCCCAAGGCACAATAACAATTGGCCTACTCTTACGAAAAGCGGAACGGGTTTTAAACATTGAAAAGATGTTCTGCTGCTTTGGCACACGGGACTTCGGTTTATAGTTCTCACCCGAAGAACCTTTTAGGGAGAGAGGAAGTCGACACTTGAAATTGTTAACTTTCCAGAGGAAAAAACAAACCCTCTTTAACGAGAATCGAACCCCGGGCGAGCAGATCATGAATAATCACTCTAACCACCAGCCGATTCCGTCCCCCCCGTATTGACGGTTATCCCTCAATCCCAAGTCCTTGATAATATTTCAATTAGTTGCGTAGGTGTTAATAAGTGGATTTGTTGGACTTGTTTTATACTGAAGGGCTGAATGAAAAAGAATATGTTTCCCTCCTCCTCCCCCAAATTAAAAAGGAACCTTTCGTTTGTTTTTCTATCAGTATAATACAGAATCTGGGGGAAAACTGCACACTGGGGACAGAGTGAATGCAGCCCTAACGTCCCCGGTGCCTAAATGGCAGTGAGTTTCAGGGCCAGAAGGAGGGGCACCAGGACACAAAGCGAATATTCGATTAGCCCCTCGCTCCTTACCGATATCGTAGTCCGCATGTCCGGATGGTGACGTCAAATAACGGCCGAGGCTGTGCAAATGCGCCATGAGGCGTGGATTTATAGATGTTAGAAATGAGATTACAGGAAGAGGGGGGGGGGGGGGGGGGGGGGGGGGGGGGGGGGGGGGGGGGGGGGGGGGGGTTTTATTATATCATTAGTGTTCCTTTTCTCTGTCTCGTTTGTTCTGTCTCTGTTTCTGGCTGCCTGTTTTTTAATAGTATTATTAGTTTTTATGGTCTCTCTCTCTCTCGCTCTCCACTCTCTCTCTCTCTCCCCTCATCTCTCTCATTCTCTCTCTCTCCTCACTCCGCCTACCTCTTCGCACTCGAAAATCCAATCCTCCCTCCCTCGTCTCACTCTCCCTCTCTCATCCTCCTCTCTCATCCTTCTTATAACTATAGTGTAGTTAAAAAAAATATTTAAAAATAATATAAAAAAAAGCCTTACACTTTGCTAAAAACAACCTCACTTTTTTCCATTGTTGTGGAAAAAGTGAGTTAGCAAAGTGTATGCTTTTTTTTTTATTTTTTGTTTTTTTAACTACAACTATAGTATAAGAAATTATATCTATCATAACTACAATAGTGTTAATTCCTGTACGAGTATATATGAAATAGAGTGTTGTCAGTGTGAAGTGCTGTTTTGAGAATGATATTTCAGGATTTTGTTTTCTATGTCCTTTTGTTCTGTTTGTTTACAAACTAAAAGCATTTAATCTTTAAAAAAACACACAAACACACACTCACACAAACAACACACGCACAGCACACGACAACACACCCCCCCCTCTCGTTTTTCCCACTCTCTCTAAGTCTTCCCCCCCCCCCCCACCTCCCCGCCCCACCTCTCTCCTTACACTCACAATGTATAGAATGTTCTTTTTAAGACTTAAAGTGAGTTTTTTTTCGCTTAAATGGGAAGATTGGTATAATATTGGGGCTTATTTCGTTTTCATGGCGTTCAATTTGTACGAGTATATTCGAAAAGAATATTGTTGGTGATCTCCTGTGCTGTCTTGAGAATTATATATTTAGTTATTATCCTTGAAACACACTCACACGCTCCTCTCTCTCTCCTCTCTCTCAAATCTCCTCCTCGCTCGTCCTCTCTCCTCTCATCACCCATTTCACATCCAATCTTCATCACATCAAGTCTCTCTCATCTAGACCTTCTCTCTCTCTCTCTCTCGATCCTCTCTTCTCCCCTTCTCCTCTCTTCCTTCCACTCGCTGCTCTCTCACTCTCTCTCCCTCCAGAGTCTCTTTCTCTCTCATCCTCATCTTCTTCAAAAAACCTCTTCTCCTCTCTCTCTCCTTCTCTCTCACCCCTGAACTACTTATAGATTTGGCTTTTATCCCCCCCCTTATCTCCTCGTTCCTTGTTTTTATTGTATAGTTTAATACGGGTATTGAAAGTGTTGATTCATTATCATGACAATATCTGCATGAATATTATCAAAGATGTGGTGAGACGGTGATCGTGCAAACTGTTTTGAGAATTAGTATTTAGAGAGTTACATTGAAACAACACACACAACACAACACACACACACACACACTCTCTCTCTCTTTCTTCTCTCTCTCTCTCTCTCCCTCCTCTCTCTCCTCTCTCACTATGTCCCTTATAGATTTTGGCTGGTTGTTGTTTGTGTTTTACCTTCGTGTCTCGTTTCCTCCTTTGTTTTATTGTGTGAAGTATGGGTAATTGAGGTGTTTTTTTTTGGTTTTTTTTTTTATTTATTATTTTTTTTTATTATCATAACATATTTTTTATAGTTATCAAAATAAGTGTTGAAGGTGATCGTGTATCTGGTTTTGAGAATTAGATATTGTACTATTCTCTGAAACAACTTCACACACACGCACTCGCACTCTCTACTCTCTCTCTCTCTCTCATCCTCACTCCTCCTCCTCGTCAATATCCTCTTCCCTAATCCCCCCTCCCCCTCTCTCTCTCAGCCTATTCTCTCATATCTTTCTCTCTCTCCCTCTCGCGCATCCTCTTCTCTCTCCTCCTCCTCCACGTCTCTCTCTTCTTCTCTCATCCTCCACCCCATCTCTGTCTCTCTCCTTTCTATTGTTGGTTGTGTATTCTAATAAAGGGCATAATTCCATTACTTTTCCTGTTTCATTCATATTATTTTGACTTGTTGACTGTACTTAGCTCCAGTGAAAATCTCCTATTTTAATATCTTTATCACGTGTAACAACTATGTTATACTATTCGACAATATGGATGGTGTTCAAGTTTTTATGTTCATAATTTGGCTCGCATCTCTCCTCTCTCTCGTCATCGTTCTCTCTCCCGTCATCCTTTTCGCCCATCTCTTCTCTCACTCCTCTCATATATTCTCCTTCCTCACTTCCTTTCTCGTCTCTACATCCTCTCCAACTCCTCTCACTCTCTCCCTCTCCTCTCCTCCCGTCTCAATCCCCTCTCGTCCATCCTCATCCCTCTCTCAATCTCTCTCTGTTGTTATTGCTTGTAAGTTGTTTACTTTGTTTTTGTTGTTGATGTGTTGAGTTTTGTTGTTTGTTTTTTTGTTTTGGTGTTTCTATATGTGTGTCGTGTGGTGGTGGGGGGGGTATACGTGTTGGTTTTTTTTTGTGTTGTTTGTTTGTTTTTTAAGTGTGTTTTCGTTTTTTCTCAGTTGTTTGTTTGTTGTTGTTTTTTTTCCTTGTTTTTTGTTTGTTTTTGGGAGGGTGCTTTTGTCCTGTTTTGTTGTTTTGAAATTTTGTTTTGTGTTTTTTTCTGTGGTGTTTTGTGTGGTTTTTTTATTTTGTGGGGGGGGGGGGTTCTGGGGTTTTTATTTTGTCTTTTTGCTTCCGGGGTTGTTTGTTTGTTTGTTTGTTTGTCTGTTTGTTTTGTTTTGTTTTCTTTTTGTCCTCTTTTTTCTTTTTAAAAAAAAAAAAAAAAAAAAAAAAAAGTTTTTTTTTTTTTTTTCTTTTTATTTTTTTTTTTTTTTTTTTTTTTTTTTTTTTTTTCTCTCTCCCTGTGCTTCTCTAACTGTTTGAAAATATGAATACTTACACTGCAGGTGCATTTTCAAATGTGAACCACGGGGCCGGGGGAACCTGATGTAAAAAAGGCCACATGAGTACATTTTAATTTCATATCCCTGAGAGAAAAAAAAAGTTTCTATTAACCTTCAATGTGTAGATGTTCTTTTGATTTAATTGACTTTATATTTGGCTTTTTTCCCCCTCTTTAAAATTTATGTGAGTTATGGTATTCGTGCACGTCCGATTTTATGATCATTAGACCATTCAATTTGTATGTGTATAATTAAAAAGTTTGTGTTGATCGTGTGCTAATATGTGAGTATTACATATTTATATTATCCCCTGAAACAACACCAACACCCCCCCCCCACACACCAACACACTCACACAACAACAACACATACATACACAACACTCACGGCACATCACTCAATTCCCCTCTCCCCTCAATACTGTATAGGTTTAGATTTCTCTTCTTTGTGTTTGTTTCCTTATTTTTTATTGTGTGGATATGGGTATTTTAAATTTATTGTCATTATCACATGACATATAATTGAAACGAATATAATCTAAAATGAGTGTTGATGGAATCGCATACTGTTTGGGGAATATATATTGGATATTATCTCTGAAATACACACCCACACACTCTCTGTCTCGCTTCTCTGTCTCTCTCCATCATTAATCTTTTATCGTCCCTGCTTATAGTTATAGTGTAATCCTGAATGGAAGATTCATAAGTAATATTTTCAATACCTTTATAGGACTTGCCTCTGGACTTAACTTTAAATGGAGTGCCCTATTTTCTATAATCTTATAGGTTTATGTGTAACAATATGATGTACCATGTGAACAGTGTGTAGATGTTTTTATCCTTTATGACCTTTATTAAGTTTGGTTGTGTTATTTTTCCTAGGCTCTGTGTTCTTAGTGTTTATTGTTTGACTGTTTTTCCTCCTCTTTTTTAAATCTTCTTTTCTGTTGGTTTGTTTTTCTTTCTCTTTTGTTGTTTGTTGGATTTGGTTAGGGTTTTTGTTGTTTTTTGTTTTGTTTTTTTTTTTTTTTTTTTGGGGGGTATTTATAGTTTTCCTTTTATGTGCTTGCATTTCTTGGGGGGGGGGGTTGTTGGGGGGACTGTTTTGGAAAAGGGTTATTTCCCTTTTTTTATTATTGTGAGACTGTATAAGTATTGGTTATATTATTTCAGAGTAGCCTCGCCCCGAACGGCGGGGACTGATGTAAAAAAGCCTATGTGTGCTTATTCATTAGCCTCGAATAAAAAGAATTTGTCATTGTCTTGTCCATTGTCCTTGCTCTCTCCTCTCTCTCTCTCCCCCTCACATCACCTCCCTCTCTCTCTCTCTCTCTCTCTCATCTCTCTCTCATCTCCCTTCCTCGCTCTCTTCTCTCTCTCGTCATCACTCTGTCAGCTGGGTCTGTCTGTCTGTCTTCTTTCTCTCTCCTCAACCCTCATCTCCATCCGCTACATCTACTACTACCTAACACTACTATACTACTACGACTACTATACTACTTCTACTATCTACTACTTACTACACTACTAGTGTTACTAATACAACAACAACAACAACAACTACTTTTTTAAATACTAACGACGACTAACTACTACTACTTACTATACTACTACTACTAACTACTACTACTACTACTTATAACTTGTTTCACACAAATCAAAAGTGGATATAGCAAAAAAATACTCAAGGCCATACTTGCTCAACCGAATCTTATAAGATCATGACATGATAATATAACAATAATATGTTTACAGGAGCCATATTTCTTAATCTTGCTAAGAGACAATTTGATCATGCTCTTTAGGTAAAGAAAATCACACATGTAGGGTTTACGAATTCCAGAATCAGTTGAAACCGTATATCCTCCTTTCGAGGAAAGAAGACAAGCAGTATACCAGGACCTAAACAGCATCCACCCTTATAGCTGGATTTCATTATGAGTTCCCTCCGGGGATCAGTCCTAGGTCCCATCTCTCTCAGCGTGTATGTAAAATGATTTTCCACTTAGTGTAATCATATAAGTGTTTTCATTTATTTACTGATGACGCTACAATTCATAATAAAAGCAAAAGATGCCAGCAAGTTTGTATTCAATAAATTACAAAAGACATTAAAAGGCTTATGAAATGGGTTGAAAATTAACCACATGGCTCTCACACCCTGAAAAAGTCCGAAATTTCCATGCTAGTTACACAAGGCTAAAAACAAAATATAAAATTTCAGCTAAACCAAGAAATTAAAGTCTATAAAAAAAATTGTTTCAAGAAGTGGATTCTCATAATTCCTCGTCTTCATATTGATCAACCATCTATCTTGGGTCAAGTCATGCTTTTAATAATTTGTTTAAGAACTAGCCCCAATCTTTTTCCTGCTGAACACAGAATTAATAAATAGTAATAATAAATAATAAATGGAATTTATATAGTGCTGAATCTTGTTTTTTTTTTAAAAAAAAAAAAAAAAATAAGCAAACAATCGAAGCGCTTGCCACTCAATCATGTTACAGCATGCAACTCTCCTGAAACATAATGTACTATCCGATGTCAAAAACCATGGGCGCGCGCCACCGCATGCAACGCACCACACACATCACACACACACAAGCACAAATTCACAACACACACACACACACAGACACAATTAAACACATCACACACAACACTCACACAACTCGGGAACAACACTTAGAAGGTAAAAGATGCTGTTGAAAAATAGGACCAGATTATTTGGGGAAAGTCTCAGGTAGGAAATATGTTTGTTTTGGAAGGCTGGATTTGAAGGATCAGTGAAGGCTTGGCGAAGTGAAAGTGGAGGTCATTCCGGTGATGGACCAGAAACAAAAGTAGGAGCGAATGGCCAACAGTGGTTTTGTTTTGATTCTGGTGTTCGAAAGCAGTCAAGATGTATCAGTTTTTTAAAACGATCAAATTGACTTTTAGTTATTGCCTGTAAATATTCTTGGCTGTGTCTGAACTGAAATGTAAACCCTACAATGACAAAAACCAATGCTCCTTTTTCCTTTCCTTACTTGTTTACAACAACCAATACTCACAGGGTAATGCATCTGTATGATTATTAGTGCTGTTGTGTTTTTAAACGGTCAACGCATATTACGGCATTTCCTGTACTTTGAATGGTAATTCTTGTAAAACATAATGTTGAAAATATACTATGTGACATGATCAGTCATCCTGTGTTTTTGTTGCCAGATCATATTGAGTTGTTATAATATATGTGGAACTTTCTCGTGTCAACAGAAACCTATCTCGTACATGTAAGAGGGGACTAGGTTTCCCGTAGGTTTTCGCCCATATTTGCTTTGCCCTTGCTATATCCTTCCATTAAGTGTTGTGTGACATACTCTCTCTGTCTCTCTCAGTGTCCTCTTTTGTCTCCTCTCTTCTCTCTGTCTCTATCTCTGTCTCCACTTTCCCTCTCTCTCATCTCTCCATTTCTCTGGCAATATTGAAAAAGGCCTTTATTGGTGCCTATTTCTTATAAAATCATAAAGACTCAATTAATCAATTTAGATAATCAAATCGATCTCTAGTCTCTCTATCCTCTCGGTCATCTCTCCTCCTCTCAATCGAATCTCACTCTCTCGTCCCTCTCTCTCCTCTCACTCCCTTCTCTCCTAGTCTCGCTCTCTCAATCCGTCTCTCTCCTCTCTTTCTCTCTCACTCACTCCCTCTTCTCAACTCTCCTCCTCCCTCTCTTCTCTCTCTCTCTCTTAGTGCTTGTGTGTATAACGTTTTAAAATACATTTTTACTCTTTTTTTCGTTTTCAAAACCACATTGAAATATAGAATTAATGTAAAATGCCCAACAATAAATTAACAGCTTATCGGTGACAAAGAGTAGAAGTAATAAATTACTTTTACTTCCCCGTGAGATCAGGGACCTGTCAGTATGAATAGCATCCTACCACTTCTAGATATTCCCTTTGAGGAATTCCATCTTTCTAGCTCTCTCTTTATTTTCTGCCGGTGTGTTTTTCTTTCCCATTACCTCCATATCGATTTTTCACCACCAGGTCAATGTCTCCGGGGAGGGGTGGGCTCCAGAAAGATTTAATTCTCTCCCACGCCGAAGTCGGATATGCTGGACCTGACTTGTCAGGTGCTTAACGGCAACGGAATGCATTTTCGTTCATATGACAAACAACAATAGTTGCTGACTGGGCGTTCGACGACGACGACGAGTAAGAATAATATAGAACTTTGCAACAAAGCTGTGGAGACACAACAGGGTAGAGATAATAGAACTGTGAAAAATAGAACCGAGCTAGATTAGAGCTGAATGTGTACAGTACTGTGGATGATTTAAGCTACATAGCTTTTGTGATATAGAGCTACAGATTCGTAGAGCTCTGGGAATACAGAACTATGGAATCTCGAAGATGTAGAGAATATAGTGCTCTGTGAGCAATGAAATGTGAAAGCATACAGTTGTCGTGGCGTGGAGATGTAGGTAGGTTCGTATGTAGGTACAAATAAAGCCTTGGAATGAGAGACGGGGTGGAAGGATTGGAGCGTATGATTTGTAGAGAGTGATTGAAAGTTAAAACAACACGAAACAGGAGAAAATGTTTGTCTGACTGCTATTCTTTTAAAGTATTGGATTTGAAATTGATTTGAATTGGATTTTGCAATTGTGCTGTGTTTATCCTGTATCCGTGTTGCATATCTTCGATTGTTTTCATTGTAACAAATACAAGTGCGAAGTTTTTTATTATCTGTAACCAAAGAAAATTCATGTAGGCTACAGCAAAGGATTACCCCATTAAAAGATAACAGAAGAATCACTATGGTTTTCATCACAGAGCTTACCAGCAACAAACAAAACTCAAGCACATTATGCCTGGCTGGTGTCTAACAGCACACATTATCTGACATGTTCCCATACATGTCCTGTAGCATTAGCTACGCAAGACCCTACACGAACCCCAGATATACATGACTCACGTTTCACGTCACTTGCGCCTCTATACCTGCGAACAAACACACACACAACACAAGACACACACACACAACGCACACCAGACAACACAGCGCGTGCCGTGCGCAACAAACACATACAGACAACACACAAGATAATGTAGAAATAATATTGTCGGTTTGCATTGTGTTTGTATCACATGGTACTGCACTGATAAAAGATTTATGAATTGTTACTGTAATTGTATTGTAATTGTATTACATTTCATTGCGAGTTTAAATTACGAAGTGAAAGCCCTGATGTGCACTCTGTGGTCCCGGCGGGGCGGGCAAACAATAGGAGGTGGATTTGGAATTGGCTTTCCATTGCAGGTATTTGCATTAATATATGGTTGTGTTTCTACCGCCATTGCTTTGTATTATATCGTATTGCATTGTAAGCAATATTGTATTATTAATTGTATCGTTTTTGTACGGTATCACACATCTCTTCGTAATGTAATTGTTGTTCATATTGTTTGTAGTGTATTGCACTGTATTTTTGTACTGTAATTTTCCAATTGCAATCGTATTGCATTGCTTTTGCATTGGTATCATAATATAAAGTTGCAATCCATGGCCAGGGTTTGTTTTTCCTGCACGGGCAGAGCGCGGCGCCCAAGAGTAGCGCCATTTAAATCCATATAAGCGTTGTTTGCTATCATACTTCTGACCCACAAATCTCTTTTTTCGGGAGGAAAGATGTACAGACGGTGCCATTTACTGTAGGTATGTGGTTTTAGTGTTGGGTTAGTTCAGTGTGTTATGTTCATCATTCAGGATGTCAATAAACTTGCTTGAAGTCCTGCAGTGCTTGTGTCTAAAACCTAAGTCCTAGTTGGGTTTGTTTCGCCGAGTTGTGTCCTTTCTGGTTGCTTTTCCTCTGTCCGGACTGTCCTGTTGGTCTGTCTGTGCTGTCTCTCTGTCTTTTCGTCTGGTTTGCCTGCCTGTCTGTCAGTCCTGTCTGTCTCTCCTCTCCTCTCTCTCATTCGTCTCAATCTCTCTGACGCCTTCTCGATCATCCCAATTACATCCTTCTAACCCCTATAGAACACTCTGCAATCGTCTGTCCCTCTCTCTTCTCCTCTCACTCCGAACTCTCTCTCAGTCTTCTCTCTCCCGGACATACTCACTTCCTCATTCCCTATCTCATCCTCTTCTCATTCTCTCCTTTCAATACAGATTGCCATGCTCTGGTACCCTTATAGAATAAGTTAGGGAATGGGCCCCACAACCGACTAATAAGAATAAAAATTATAAATATAAGTATTGTTATTATTATATTATTGTTATTAACTATTATTCCTAATATCGAGGATAATTGAATAAAACACTATGATGGGCTTTTTATATCTAGGCCCCGTGTGTAATGCGGATTTGTAAATTTCTGTCATCTGTTCCCACCGGCTCACAAAATGGCCCCTACTCTTACGAAAAAGCGGAACAGATTTACGTGTGCACAAATGTTTTGTGTGCGTTCGCACACAGACTCGGTGTATAGGTTCTCATCTGATAAAGAATACTTGCTACAGTCATAACCTTAGTCCTAGAACGTACAGGCAGTTGTACAATTTTAGTTCAAGGGCCCGAAGTTGAATTGTAAATGTGCGTTACAATGGGCAACTGACAACGATAGAAAAAGCGACAAGTACAGCAACATGTACCCTCGCTTACTCCCTAAAAACAGAAAGAAAAACCCAATATAAACTAGCACACATGCACGATACCTATTCGCATACACAATAAAGGGTAGAACTTAACTATAATAATTCCTAATTATAATCAACTTAATTCTGGTAAAAAGCAATCAGCAAGCAATCAAAAAAAAAAACCTCAGAGAGAGAGAGAAGTGAAGAGAGAGTGAGAAGGAGAATCATCAGAGAGAGAGAGGAGAATATCTTCCTACCACAGAAATGACGCAGGGAAACAGCGTTTCCGAACTAATGGCTGGAGGCTGACTCTGTGCAGAAAAGACTACCTAATTTATTTTCCGGAAACAGTCCTTTATTTGACAGTTGGGTGTCCCTCACACTCACCATGATCAATGAAAGCCATTGGGATTTCACGGCAGTGTCTAACCGTCACCATCTCCCTTAAAGGCATTGCAAGGGACCCTAAAATTCATGCTAAGCTGTTGACTTTGGGAGAAGTGTTTTCTATGATGCTGAAAAATGCATTGAAAGAAAAAAACTTCCATCATAAGCACTAAATGAAAACGCGGTTTTATATAGATTGGTTATTTCTTTTCATTTCCACTAGATCATTAAAAGCACTCAGTAAAGTGCTGATTGTACGAATATAATACACGGGGCATACCAGGGCTCATACATTTATGTAACCTAACTGTGATGAAAAAGAAGAAGATGAAGAAGAGAGAGAGAGAGAGAGAGAAGAGAGGAGGAGAGTAGGAAGAAGAGAGAAAGAGAGAGAGAGGAAGAAGAGAGAGAGAGAGAGAGAGAGAGAGAGAGCGGAGAGTCTTTATAAATTCATAACAACAAACTGAAAATGTATGCCAATAACATTCCCGAAAATCATTTGTCATTTGGAGAACATATTTCCAGGGAAAACATTTCTTGTTAATATGTCTCTATGGAAATCTAACAACACCAGTTCATCTTCCTGCCAAGTAGCTATATCTGTCTGCTCGATAGTTTTTTCAATTGATCTCATCTCTCATTCTTCAACTGTGCTCAAACCAAAGGCAGGGGGGTGGGTGGGGTGGGTGGTATGATATTATGTAATATAGCTGGTGATTTCGTTTAGCCTGGAACACAGAGATGAGATCAGATATAGACAGATTCGGGGAAAGGTAATAGAGCTGTTGATGAGCTTTGTTCTGGGTCCTTCTGATGGCAATCATGTTTTCAGCAAATTGAACTAACAAGATGGCAAAATCCCCCAAACAGAGGAAATATTCAAAACAAAAGCAACGAACAACGACACATAAAGATAGCGAATACTTATTGATGTAACGTTTTAAATTTTCTACTTTGTTTATCCATGTAGATTTCCTTGTTTCTGGCTAGAGTTCGAGGTTCCACAAATGATGAATTGTTGTTTATGTCCACCACCCCTCCCACACTCCCACAATAATAAAGGTATCTGCATGACGACTTGGGGGTAACGGTTTGGGAATTTAATTCTACTAATTTTGCCAGGAAAGTCAAGAAGTACCTCCTCACTTTTGCCAGTTTCAGGCTGTGACGGGTTCTGGTGACGTGCAACAAGTTGTAAGCACAAAAACGGTTCCACTGGTTAGGCCTCTTTCCGAAGACTACAATCAGTATGATTTGTCTGTGAAACAGGGAAGAAAGGGCAAGGCGGGAAATGAACCCAGAACCTCAGGTGCCCCCCATGTTGGCAGGCGAAACGTGTAAATCATCCTGCAACCTTCCCTTGCCTTATAATCTAAATATAATATTTCCCTTGTCCACTCATAATTATGATTATTAACGTCGTTCATTGTTACAGACAGAAACTGCATGACAGGCCTGTTACATGTTTGCTTGTTGTCCTGTCAAGGTTATGTTTGTGGTTGTGTGACTCCTTTCTTGACTACAGGTCTTTTCGAAGCAAACCATCTAAAATAACCGAGTTTTGAAAAGTGAAGCCATGGTTAAAACTACCTCTCCAGTGTAGGAAAAAGGCAAAAGAGCACAGCTGATTTTTACTACAGCCCTCTGGTGGGTTAGCTTCATTCTTTAAAGTCCTTTCAACAATACCCTGTGTACCAATGCAGGCAGAATGTCTTACGTACACCTTAAACTTGGTCCACCTTTTAGAAGAGTATACCATTTTAAGGCACGGCAGCTTTCTCTGTGTGAAATTAAAGGCCGCTCTTCCCGCGGCGCAAAGAAGCAGCGCCATCCTATTTTCCCTCCTTTTCTTTCCCTGTCTGTATGTGTATTGGTTCCTGTCAGATGGCTTTTTTCCTACATAATTTTCCAGGGACAAAACTCTGTTGCCTGGGCTCTTTCACGTGCGCTAAATGTGGTACTGCACACGGACTTTGGTTTAGAGTTCCTCTTTCAAAAGATTCTGATGATAACCCTTCTGTCTTAAATAGGCCCATTGAATATTTGCAAGGGACGGATGACAAAATGGTACAAAACCCTCACGCTACACGGTGACTATACGTAAAAAGGAAACATAATATGAGTGATTATTTCCACATTATTCGCGAAATAAAAGAATAAAAATACGAAACCTGCAAGAGTCCGGAGGTCAGTCTTTGTGTTTTCTATCAGACGTCTGTTGCAATGATTCTGCAATATCACACAAACGTGTGATTAATCTAGCATTCCATACTTGCAGACGAATACATCGCAAAACGTCATGTGGCTGAACAGAAATAACCCGAGAAAAATGTTGACAGGAGAGAACTTTGATAGCATCTCTTGTACTCTGTTTCTGTAACTGTGTGCTCACTGTGTCACGCCCCGCTTCCACACACACACACACACACGCACACACAAGTAACACACAACACACACATATACACACATAACACAAATACAACACGAACCACACACACACACACACAACACACATACACAACACGTACAACAGAAAACAAACACACGAACACAAAACAGAAAAACACACACACAATACACAAACCTCACACAACAGAGAAACAAAACAACTGACACACGTAGACACAAAACAGAAACACTCGCACACATAACACAAACTCACACACAAGAAACAAACATAACATACACACGTAAAACACAAAACAGAAAACAACCAACACACATACACAAACTTTCACACACACAGAAACAAACATAACCGTAACACAATACAGAAAAACACACGACATATACCAAACTCCACACACACACATACACACTTATACACACAAAAACCGTAGACACAAAAACAGAAAAACAGAAAGAGAAGCAAAGACCAGCTCAAAACAGACCATGGACACTGATTAGAACATGAGATAAAAGTCAAACAACAATTACAAACACACACAAACGCAATTCCCATCCAAAAACGGCCAGCCATCACTCGACCCTATAATTTCGATAACTGCAGCATAATGCAAGGCACTGGACAGGAAATTAATCAAATTAGTGGCCCGCATCATTTCCCCCTGGACCAGTTTTTTCAGCCAGTGGCCATAATCTCCCTAGCATTGCGCATACAGACCTCTGGGTATATCGAGTCACTGGAGTTATCGGCCTCTTTGGGGGGTCTTTCAAACTAAGGGTGTTGTGTGTAGCTGTAGGATTGCTTTTGGCAACAGTTATGATATGGTCTTGAATGTGTAGAAAGAGAAAACTAAATTGTAGAATTAAAGACGTTTTATAGTTTACAGCTGTCAACTATAGTGTTGTGTTTTTTAAGTTATATAAAGCACATCAAAACAGTGAACTGCTATAGTATTTTTTTTTTATATTGTTGCTTTTAAAGAAAAGATTGTTTTAATTATTGCAACTGGTCAAATATCGTTTTTAAAAAGTTTATATGAAGGCTCACAGAAAACAGTGTACCGCTATAAAATTTTTTTTTAACACAGAACAATGTTTTTATTGGTACAAGCTGTAAATATCTTTTTATAAATGTTCTATGAAGCACACCAGAAAACAGTAAGTAGTAGGCCTTTGTAATTTGTTTTAATGTTTTAAACACACACGTACACATGCACACAATGTGAAACTGATACTGCCGGGTAAGGGAATACAGACAAACGGAAGTCAAAGAGAGAGAAAAAAACAACAGAACAAATGACCAGAGACAGACACAGACATGAGAGACAGAGAAAAAATACACAAAAGACACATTGACACTGTGAGTAGTTTCTTGTCATTGGCACGACTCTTCTATTGGCAAGGAACACACAATAAACTCCTGTATTCGACCCGTGACATAGCACTGGGAAAACAACAAACACACAATAGCAATCACTACTGAAACAAACCAAAAAACGAGCGAGCGAAAAGAACTAATAGCAAACACATAGAGAAAAACAACCATTAAAATGTCAAAAACAACAACTCTGAAATAAAGATTTATTTAGATAAACCTTCCAGTCGACAATTTTCAAAGTGTAGGCATGGCCACTCGATTCTTCAGATAGATAAAGACGGATCCATATTCACATGATCTTTTTTTGTTGTTTATATCTGACTGTTAATGCGTGTCATGTCAACGTTCTGAACAAGTTTTCTAGTTCATTGCTAGTTACTCAACTGCTTCGGAAAACACAGTAATAGAAAAGTTAAAAGGAGATTTCTGAGGACATGAGGAAATGGGACTACGACAGATATGTGTTTTGGGTTTAATGGCTTTACAGATGAGATTATATTTCAAGTAAACATAATAACATTTTTTTTTAAGACTCACATGTAAAATACAAAAAATATATAAACTCCTCCCCTTTATCTTTCGGAAAGAAAATCAAAGCAAATTCGACCAAGGGAAAAACATAAAACAAAAACCGTCCCAATATACGAGTGAAACAAACAACAAAACGTCAAACAACCACACAAACAACAACACACACACACTCACAACACACACACAAAACACACACTACACACCACACAGTGATAGCGTAGAAGTAGTAAGCATATTGCTCACTGCAAACTGGAGACCCTGGCCGATCCCCGTTCAAGGGAATTGTTTCCCCTGGAGTTAACCGTCAGTACAGACTCCACTCTCCCCAAGAAGTCCTTCGATGAGACTATAAACCAAAGCCCCGATGCGTACGCGCGCAAACGAATCATGCGCCACGCAAATATTAACGTTCAATCCTGTTCCGCTTTTCGAAAGAGTAGGCCATTGTGCGGCGGTGGAAAAATCACAAACAGTTGTAAAAACGCAATTCACGGAACAGATGTAAAAAAAAGCACATGGTGGTGTTTCAAACTTCCATTTCGCCGAAATTAAAGAATAAATAAGGAATATGAATAAATAATATAGAATATATATATTATATATAATATATATATATTATAAATATATATATATATATATAATATATATATATATATATATATATATATTATATATATTATCACGTTTGTATAATCTTCCTAGTCAAAAGTTTCTATACATTGTATCCCACATCATTAGGAAAGGTACGATATTGTAGCTTCGGACTAACACTTTTTGTAATCATATTCCTCTGTTAGTGATGTTATTGTCCCTTTCATGGGTTATTAAAGTTTTTTGACGTTAGCTTACTTACTCATACACAACACCACACATTCATCCACACACGCGCGCGCCGGCACGCGCACAGCACGCACGCACGCACACGCGCACCACACACACACATACACACACACACTGCTAAACCACTGATGCAGTAATCTCATATGGTGGTGCAAATATGAAAACAAAGACCTACCTACCCAAGAGTTATAAGGTCATGTCATTATCTAATTATGTATTGATTTATTGATTTATTATTTCTTTATTGATTTACAGCAAGATGTAAAAGGGCGACTCCTTTTTGTCCCGTCCCCCTTAGAAATAGAAAAACGAATATTGCTCCTTCTCTTTTTCGCCTCTCTGGTATAAAAACGTCATGTGTAAATGGTTTTCTCTTCTCTTTCTGATTGTTTATCACTGTATTTATTTATTATTTTATTTTATTCTTTATTTCAAGAATAATGGAATAGAGCATTCATGTGCCTTTTTCACCAGTCACCCGCATGCATGCAGTTTTTGGTTCATCAGTCCATCCGTTCCCAAGGCACAATAACAATTGGCCTACTCTTACGAAAAGCGGAACGGGTTTTAAACATTGAAAAGATGTTCTGCTGCTTTGGCACACGGGACTTCGGTTTATAGTTCTCACCCGAAGAACCTTTTAGGGAGAGAGGAAGTCGACACTTGAAATTGTTAACTTTCCAGAGGAAAAAACAAACCCTCTTTAACGAGAATCGAACCCCGGGCGAGCAGATCATGAATAATCACTCTAACCACCAGCCGATTCCGTCCCCCCCGTATTGACGGTTATCCCTCAATCCCAAGTCCTTGATAATATTTCAATTAGTTGCGTAGGTGTTAATAAGTGGATTTGTTGGACTTGTTTTATACTGAAGGGCTGAATGAAAAAGAATATGTTTCCCTCCTCCTCCCCCAAATTAAAAAGGAACCTTTCGTTTGTTTTTCTATCAGTATAATACAGAATCTGGGGGAAAACTGCACACTGGGGACAGAGTGAATGCAGCCCTAACGTCCCCGGTGCCTAAATGGCAGTGAGTTTCAGGGCCAGAAGGAGGGGCACCAGGACACAAAGCGAATATTCGATTAGCCCCTCGCTCCTTACCGATATCGTAGTCCGCATGTCCGGATGGTGACGTCAAATAACGGCCGAGGCTGTGCAAATGCGCCATGAGGCGTGGATTTATAGATGTTAGAAATGAGATTACAGGAAGAGGGGGGGGGGGGGGGGGGGGGGGGGGGGGGGGGGGGGGGGGGGGGGGGGGGGTTTTATTATATCATTAGTGTTCCTTTTCTCTGTCTCGTTTGTTCTGTCTCTGTTTCTGGCTGCCTGTTTTTTAATAGTATTATTAGTTTTTATGGTCTCTCTCTCTCTCGCTCTCCACTCTCTCTCTCTCTCCCCTCATCTCTCTCATTCTCTCTCTCTCCTCACTCCGCCTACCTCTTCGCACTCGAAAATCCAATCCTCCCTCCCTCGTCTCACTCTCCCTCTCTCATCCTCCTCTCTCATCCTTCTTATAACTATAGTGTAGTTAAAAAAAATATTTAAAAATAATATAAAAAAAAGCCTTACACTTTGCTAAAAACAACCTCACTTTTTTCCATTGTTGTGGAAAAAGTGAGTTAGCAAAGTGTATGCTTTTTTTTTTATTTTTTGTTTTTTTAACTACAACTATAGTATAAGAAATTATATCTATCATAACTACAATAGTGTTAATTCCTGTACGAGTATATATGAAATAGAGTGTTGTCAGTGTGAAGTGCTGTTTTGAGAATGATATTTCAGGATTTTGTTTTCTATGTCCTTTTGTTCTGTTTGTTTACAAACTAAAAGCATTTAATCTTTAAAAAAACACACAAACACACACTCACACAAACAACACACGCACAGCACACGACAACACACCCCCCCCTCTCGTTTTTCCCACTCTCTCTAAGTCTTCCCCCCCCCCCCCACCTCCCCGCCCCACCTCTCTCCTTACACTCACAATGTATAGAATGTTCTTTTTAAGACTTAAAGTGAGTTTTTTTTCGCTTAAATGGGAAGATTGGTATAATATTGGGGCTTATTTCGTTTTCATGGCGTTCAATTTGTACGAGTATATTCGAAAAGAATATTGTTGGTGATCTCCTGTGCTGTCTTGAGAATTATATATTTAGTTATTATCCTTGAAACACACTCACACGCTCCTCTCTCTCTCCTCTCTCTCAAATCTCCTCCTCGCTCGTCCTCTCTCCTCTCATCACCCATTTCACATCCAATCTTCATCACATCAAGTCTCTCTCATCTAGACCTTCTCTCTCTCTCTCTCTCGATCCTCTCTTCTCCCCTTCTCCTCTCTTCCTTCCACTCGCTGCTCTCTCACTCTCTCTCCCTCCAGAGTCTCTTTCTCTCTCATCCTCATCTTCTTCAAAAAACCTCTTCTCCTCTCTCTCTCCTTCTCTCTCACCCCTGAACTACTTATAGATTTGGCTTTTATCCCCCCCCTTATCTCCTCGTTCCTTGTTTTTATTGTATAGTTTAATACGGGTATTGAAAGTGTTGATTCATTATCATGACAATATCTGCATGAATATTATCAAAGATGTGGTGAGACGGTGATCGTGCAAACTGTTTTGAGAATTAGTATTTAGAGAGTTACATTGAAACAACACACACAACACAACACACACACACACACACTCTCTCTCTCTTTCTTCTCTCTCTCTCTCTCTCCCTCCTCTCTCTCCTCTCTCACTATGTCCCTTATAGATTTTGGCTGGTTGTTGTTTGTGTTTTACCTTCGTGTCTCGTTTCCTCCTTTGTTTTATTGTGTGAAGTATGGGTAATTGAGGTGTTTTTTTTTGGTTTTTTTTTTTATTTATTATTTTTTTTTATTATCATAACATATTTTTTATAGTTATCAAAATAAGTGTTGAAGGTGATCGTGTATCTGGTTTTGAGAATTAGATATTGTACTATTCTCTGAAACAACTTCACACACACGCACTCGCACTCTCTACTCTCTCTCTCTCTCTCATCCTCACTCCTCCTCCTCGTCAATATCCTCTTCCCTAATCCCCCCTCCCCCTCTCTCTCTCAGCCTATTCTCTCATATCTTTCTCTCTCTCCCTCTCGCGCATCCTCTTCTCTCTCCTCCTCCTCCACGTCTCTCTCTTCTTCTCTCATCCTCCACCCCATCTCTGTCTCTCTCCTTTCTATTGTTGGTTGTGTATTCTAATAAAGGGCATAATTCCATTACTTTTCCTGTTTCATTCATATTATTTTGACTTGTTGACTGTACTTAGCTCCAGTGAAAATCTCCTATTTTAATATCTTTATCACGTGTAACAACTATGTTATACTATTCGACAATATGGATGGTGTTCAAGTTTTTATGTTCATAATTTGGCTCGCATCTCTCCTCTCTCTCGTCATCGTTCTCTCTCCCGTCATCCTTTTCGCCCATCTCTTCTCTCACTCCTCTCATATATTCTCCTTCCTCACTTCCTTTCTCGTCTCTACATCCTCTCCAACTCCTCTCACTCTCTCCCTCTCCTCTCCTCCCGTCTCAATCCCCTCTCGTCCATCCTCATCCCTCTCTCAATCTCTCTCTGTTGTTATTGCTTGTAAGTTGTTTACTTTGTTTTTGTTGTTGATGTGTTGAGTTTTGTTGTTTGTTTTTTTGTTTTGGTGTTTCTATATGTGTGTCGTGTGGTGGTGGGGGGGGTATACGTGTTGGTTTTTTTTTGTGTTGTTTGTTTGTTTTTTAAGTGTGTTTTCGTTTTTTCTCAGTTGTTTGTTTGTTGTTGTTTTTTTTCCTTGTTTTTTGTTTGTTTTTGGGAGGGTGCTTTTGTCCTGTTTTGTTGTTTTGAAATTTTGTTTTGTGTTTTTTTCTGTGGTGTTTTGTGTGGTTTTTTTATTTTGTGGGGGGGGGGGGTTCTGGGGTTTTTATTTTGTCTTTTTGCTTCCGGGGTTGTTTGTTTGTTTGTTTGTTTGTCTGTTTGTTTTGTTTTGTTTTCTTTTTGTCCTCTTTTTTCTTTTTAAAAAAAAAAAAAAAAAAAAAAAAAAGTTTTTTTTTTTTTTTTCTTTTTATTTTTTTTTTTTTTTTTTTTTTTTTTTTTTTTTTCTCTCTCCCTGTGCTTCTCTAACTGTTTGAAAATATGAATACTTACACTGCAGGTGCATTTTCAAATGTGAACCACGGGGCCGGGGGAACCTGATGTAAAAAAGGCCACATGAGTACATTTTAATTTCATATCCCTGAGAGAAAAAAAAAGTTTCTATTAACCTTCAATGTGTAGATGTTCTTTTGATTTAATTGACTTTATATTTGGCTTTTTTCCCCCTCTTTAAAATTTATGTGAGTTATGGTATTCGTGCACGTCCGATTTTATGATCATTAGACCATTCAATTTGTATGTGTATAATTAAAAAGTTTGTGTTGATCGTGTGCTAATATGTGAGTATTACATATTTATATTATCCCCTGAAACAACACCAACACCCCCCCCCCACACACCAACACACTCACACAACAACAACACATACATACACAACACTCACGGCACATCACTCAATTCCCCTCTCCCCTCAATACTGTATAGGTTTAGATTTCTCTTCTTTGTGTTTGTTTCCTTATTTTTTATTGTGTGGATATGGGTATTTTAAATTTATTGTCATTATCACATGACATATAATTGAAACGAATATAATCTAAAATGAGTGTTGATGGAATCGCATACTGTTTGGGGAATATATATTGGATATTATCTCTGAAATACACACCCACACACTCTCTGTCTCGCTTCTCTGTCTCTCTCCATCATTAATCTTTTATCGTCCCTGCTTATAGTTATAGTGTAATCCTGAATGGAAGATTCATAAGTAATATTTTCAATACCTTTATAGGACTTGCCTCTGGACTTAACTTTAAATGGAGTGCCCTATTTTCTATAATCTTATAGGTTTATGTGTAACAATATGATGTACCATGTGAACAGTGTGTAGATGTTTTTATCCTTTATGACCTTTATTAAGTTTGGTTGTGTTATTTTTCCTAGGCTCTGTGTTCTTAGTGTTTATTGTTTGACTGTTTTTCCTCCTCTTTTTTAAATCTTCTTTTCTGTTGGTTTGTTTTTCTTTCTCTTTTGTTGTTTGTTGGATTTGGTTAGGGTTTTTGTTGTTTTTTGTTTTGTTTTTTTTTTTTTTTTTTTGGGGGGTATTTATAGTTTTCCTTTTATGTGCTTGCATTTCTTGGGGGGGGGGGTTGTTGGGGGGACTGTTTTGGAAAAGGGTTATTTCCCTTTTTTTATTATTGTGAGACTGTATAAGTATTGGTTATATTATTTCAGAGTAGCCTCGCCCCGAACGGCGGGGACTGATGTAAAAAAGCCTATGTGTGCTTATTCATTAGCCTCGAATAAAAAGAATTTGTCATTGTCTTGTCCATTGTCCTTGCTCTCTCCTCTCTCTCTCTCCCCCTCACATCACCTCCCTCTCTCTCTCTCTCTCTCTCTCATCTCTCTCTCATCTCCCTTCCTCGCTCTCTTCTCTCTCTCGTCATCACTCTGTCAGCTGGGTCTGTCTGTCTGTCTTCTTTCTCTCTCCTCAACCCTCATCTCCATCCGCTACATCTACTACTACCTAACACTACTATACTACTACGACTACTATACTACTTCTACTATCTACTACTTACTACACTACTAGTGTTACTAATACAACAACAACAACAACAACTACTTTTTTAAATACTAACGACGACTAACTACTACTACTTACTATACTACTACTACTAACTACTACTACTACTACTTATAACTTGTTTCACACAAATCAAAAGTGGATATAGCAAAAAAATACTCAAGGCCATACTTGCTCAACCGAATCTTATAAGATCATGACATGATAATATAACAATAATATGTTTACAGGAGCCATATTTCTTAATCTTGCTAAGAGACAATTTGATCATGCTCTTTAGGTAAAGAAAATCACACATGTAGGGTTTACGAATTCCAGAATCAGTTGAAACCGTATATCCTCCTTTCGAGGAAAGAAGACAAGCAGTATACCAGGACCTAAACAGCATCCACCCTTATAGCTGGATTTCATTATGAGTTCCCTCCGGGGATCAGTCCTAGGTCCCATCTCTCTCAGCGTGTATGTAAAATGATTTTCCACTTAGTGTAATCATATAAGTGTTTTCATTTATTTACTGATGACGCTACAATTCATAATAAAAGCAAAAGATGCCAGCAAGTTTGTATTCAATAAATTACAAAAGACATTAAAAGGCTTATGAAATGGGTTGAAAATTAACCACATGGCTCTCACACCCTGAAAAAGTCCGAAATTTCCATGCTAGTTACACAAGGCTAAAAACAAAATATAAAATTTCAGCTAAACCAAGAAATTAAAGTCTATAAAAAAAATTGTTTCAAGAAGTGGATTCTCATAATTCCTCGTCTTCATATTGATCAACCATCTATCTTGGGTCAAGTCATGCTTTTAATAATTTGTTTAAGAACTAGCCCCAATCTTTTTCCTGCTGAACACAGAATTAATAAATAGTAATAATAAATAATAAATGGAATTTATATAGTGCTGAATCTTGTTTTTTTTTTAAAAAAAAAAAAAAAAATAAGCAAACAATCGAAGCGCTTGCCACTCAATCATGTTACAGCATGCAACTCTCCTGAAACATAATGTACTATCCGATGTCAAAAACCATGGGCGCGCGCCACCGCATGCAACGCACCACACACATCACACACACACAAGCACAAATTCACAACACACACACACACACAGACACAATTAAACACATCACACACAACACTCACACAACTCGGGAACAACACTTAGAAGGTAAAAGATGCTGTTGAAAAATAGGACCAGATTATTTGGGGAAAGTCTCAGGTAGGAAATATGTTTGTTTTGGAAGGCTGGATTTGAAGGATCAGTGAAGGCTTGGCGAAGTGAAAGTGGAGGTCATTCCGGTGATGGACCAGAAACAAAAGTAGGAGCGAATGGCCAACAGTGGTTTTGTTTTGATTCTGGTGTTCCACCCTCTTCGTATAATATCACGCAAGCACTCACACACGTACGTACGCATGCACACACGTACACAACGAACACACACATACACACTCGCATACACGCGCGCATGCACACATACTAACGCAGATCAACTGCTAACAAGAGATTAAAAAACTTCAAATAATGCAATAAAACATAAAACAGAAAATCAATATTCTGAGAGAGAACGACATTGATTCTCTATTTGACGTTCTATGATATGCAGGGCGGGTTGTCAAATCAACCATGAAGGCCCTTTGATCCACAAGACTAGGGATATGCAATTAGTCATGAAATGTACTACAAAGCAACAAATATGATATCTCGAGTCAGCTCCATTTATCTGTCTCTGTGGCCGCTGTCGTCAGGTAGGAGCTCCACGCAATGCCACCAGGGTTCGCTATCTCTCTCTCTTTGCTTGCTTTTTTTTTTTTTTTTTTTTGAGGGGGGGGGGGGGGGGGGGGGGGGGGGGGGGGGGTTCTTGGGTATGTTTTGTCTTTTGCTCGTCTGGGGTTGTTTGTTTGTTTGTTTGTTTGTTTGTTTGTTTTTTTCTTCTTCTCTCTTTTTCTTTAAAAAAAGTTTTTTTCCCTTTGCTTCTTCTGCTTGAAAGTATGAGTACTGAGTGCATTTTTAAATGTGACCCCATGGGCGGGGACTGGATGTAAAAAAGAACATGAATACTTATTCATTATCCTGGAAAAAAAAGAATTTGTTTCTATTACTTACAATGTGTAGATGTTCTTTTTATGACTTTATTGGCTTTTTCCCCCTCTTTATTATGAGAGTGTATGGGTATTGCACTTATTTTATTACCATGACATTCAATTTGCATAAACATAATTAAAAAGTGTTTGTGTTGATCGTGTGCTATGTGAGTATTACATATTTAGTATTATCCCTGAAACCCCCCCCCCCCACCCCACCCCCCACACACACAAACACACACACACACACACACACACACACACACACACACACACACACACACACACACACACGCTCAAACATACACACACACACACATACACACACACACTCACTCACTCACCCACCCATATTCTCTCCCTAAACGACTGTATAGTTTTATATTTCTTCTTGGTTTGTTTCTTGTTTTTATTGTGTGGATGAATGGGTATTAAATTTATTTCATTATCATGACATATAATTTGAAACGAGTATAATCTAAAATGAGTGTTGATGGGATCGCATACTGTTTTGGGATTTATATATTGGATATTCTCTCCGAAATACACACACACACACTCTCTGTCTCTGTCTCTGTCTCTGTCTCTCTCTCTCTCTCTCTCTCCTCTCTCTCTCTCTCTCTCTTCCCTCTCTCTCTCTCATTCTCTCTCTCTCTCTCTCACCTTTTATCGTCCTGCTTATAGTCATAGTATATCCTGATGAAGGATTCATATTTTATAATTTCAATACTTAATTGGACTTGCCTCTGTACTTAAGTTTTAATGAGTGCCCTATTTCAATATCTTATAATTATGTGTAACAAGTATGTGTACCATTTGACAATGTGTAGATGTTTATCTTTATGACTTATTAAGTTTGGTTGTGTTAATTTTCTTGGCTTTGTTGTTGCTCTTGTTCTTGTTGTTGTTGTTTGTCTGTTTTTCTCTTTTTTATCATCTTTTGTTGGTTTGGTTTTTCCTTCTCTTTTGTTTGTTTGTTTGTTTTGGTTAGGGTTTTTTGGGGGGTGGGGTAGGGGTGGGGTATTCTTAGGATTTTCTTTTAATTGCTTGCTTTCGGGGGGTAGGGTTGTTGGGGGGGAACTGTTTTGAAAAGGGTTATTTCCCCTTGTTTTTATTGCGAGACTGTATAAGTATTGGGTTATTATTATTAAGATGTATCCCTAACGGGCGGGGACTGGATGTAAAAAAGCACATGTGTGCTTATTCATTATCCTCGAAATAAAAGAATTTGTCATTGTTATTGTCATTGTCATTGTCATTGTCTCTCTCTCTCTCTCTCTCTCTCTCTCTCTCTCTCTCTCTCTCTCTCTCTCTCTCTCTCTCTCTCTCTCTCTGTCTCTGCTGAGTTCTACCATCTCCTGTAGCCCTCCTCTCTATGCAAAAATTCATCACCCAGACCTGTCAGTCGTGCTACTATCAATTACGGCGTATTAGTGCAATTCGAAAGTACCTGTCCACAGATACAACAGCCAAACTTGTCACTTCTCTCATTCTTTCATGTCTGGACTATTGCAATTCTCTTTTGTCTGGTCTGCCAGCATCATCTATCCACTCTCTTCAACGTATACAAATCTCCGCAGCTCGACTAGTTCTCAGAAAGAAAAAATCTGTGCACATTACTCCTCTCTTGCGATCTCTCCACTGGCTTCCTGTGCCACAGAGAGTAAATTAAAAGATCAGTACCCTCTGTTACAAATGTTTCCACAAATCTACACCCTCCTACCTCTGTGAATGTCTTCACCTATACACTCCTTCACGTTCCCTCCGCTCTGCTGCAGATACCTTGTGCCTATGAATACCTAGATTCAACCAATCCACCGTTGGCCGCTGCTCTTTCTCTATTTCGGGTCCATCGACCTGGAATGAGCTCCCTCTCTAGCTCTCTCTTCGCCAGAAGCCTAGTTTTGACACTTTTAAATCCAACCTCAAGACAAATTTATTTCAAACCTAAGATTTCCCCCTCCTGTTTCATATCAGAACTATCCTACCTTCACTAACCCATGTCCTATCACCCTGCTAAAGTATACGACCTGTGTGAGTGTGTGTGTGCTTTTGAAAAACATTTGACTATTGAAATTTTATTTCATTGATTTTGTCTGCAGCGCACCATGTTTGTAATATCTGTTTGTTTAAACTATTGATTATTTATTGATTGCATGACTGTGTAAGATTAGATTGAGTGCATACGCTTTGATTTGTCTTTGCAAGATATAGTGCTATATAAGTTCCATTTATTATTATTATCATTATTATTATTATTTATTATCCTCCCACACCACTGACCTCAGTGATGTTGGTAATATAGAATGCTGGCGGTCTACCACTTTACCTTCTGCCCTCAACCTTACTTTGGAGAACTGTGGTCATCAGATGTGTCTGTGTGTTTCTGTTTGCATGATCAACATGTCTCAGTCTGCGCTTATCCATTCCAGCCAGCATGTGTCTTTGCTCTGAGAGTTCATCAAGACTGCTCTCATCTGTTCTTCTGTGTGACTGACCCTTTGACTCTTGGAAGTCGCCTGTAGAACCACCAGGGCACTAATGTAAACCAGCGTGATGTGATGCCTTGTAATGGAATGGATGGTGTAGTTCAGTGGTCAGAACACTCGCTCTCTTTAAGCTCAAGTTAAACAGTGTTGACTGCTGACCGTGTGTGTGCCTTGGCTTCAGCACAGCCCCCCTGTCCAGCCAGCTGTCAATGGACACCCGCCCTCTTTAAGGATAAGGAAGGCAAAGCAGCGAGGGAGAGGAGATGGGCGCCACCCTCAATATGCTGGCCGCTAGAGAAGCTGAGGAGGTCTCTGACACCTCACTCGCCAATGACCGCATATGTTGTGGGAACACCTTTTTAATATGCTGTAATGTAATATAGAATAATGTAACGTAGTGTGCTAGGGTGTGATGCGGTGTGATGCTATGTAATGTCTCACCTGTCTCACCTGTTGGCATCACCGAGTTGGGTGTTGGCCACCACGCCCAATGACAGTGACATGATTCTATTTGCTCCGGTCTTCTCTGACCCTGTAGTTTAAAAAAATTGTAATGCCTGCTGTAATGCGATGTACAGCAATGCAGTGTCATGGAATGTAGATAATGTTGTGCAGACACTGGACCAAAACACACCGCTAAACCTCATGTACCACGGAAGTAAACCCAACAACAGTGCAGGGCTTCTTCAGGTTGGGACCTCACAGAGGTCAAAGGGTTATGGCTGGTTCCTTCTGAAACTTGGTCTGAGAAATACAGTGTGACTGTGTTTGGGTGTAATTGAGGAGACTGGAATGAGCGCCTTGTGTGAAGCGACACTGAGGCTTCAGAGAAAATCGGACATTGAAATAATATCCCTGTTTTGTTTTGTTGAGAATGGCTGGGTTTAAAGTGCACGGGTCATGCTTTAGTTCTACTTCAAACCTTGTTGTGTTGTGTTGTATTGTGTTGTGCCATTATTATCATTGTGTTGTGTAGCACTGCAATGTATTGGAATGCATTGCAGTGTGCACCAATTTTAGTCACAGCAGGTTTCTCTACACGAAATTCTCCAAAAAGAGAAGCAGTGCCACCCACTATACTTCCCTGTCTATACTACGTGTTTTTGTTTTCAAAATGAACGATGGTTATTTCTACCAAATTTTACCAGAACCAGGTCTCTTGTTGCCATAATCATGTTCTTGTACGTGCGCAAAATGTGAAAGGCACACTGGACTTAAGTTGATCATCTTCTCCGAAATACTAGCACCCAGGTCACCACTCATGGCGTGGTGGGTGTGGGAAAAGCTCAAGTTTAAATAGGGCTCAAACCCGCGACTTGTCGTTGTCTTATTGTGTGGATTTCCTCTGGACCACTGACGGACGCTGCTCAAAGATCTGTGTTGGTCAGTGCTAAGTGTATACTAGTATCGTCTGCAAAAAGCTTAAGGGTTGGACTCAGTATCCACAACAATGCTGTTCATATGAAGAAGAAACAAGAGTGGACCCAAAATTGAACCCTGTGGAGCCCCGAGTGGAATAAGAAGATAAGCAGGTAATTCATTATTTACTACCACTGACTGGGTGCCAGTAGAAAGATAATCCACAAACCAGTCTAGCAGTCCGCCTCGTATGCCACACGCTTCCATCTTGTAAATCAGTCCTCTGTGCCAAACACGGCCCAAGGCTTTAGATATGTCAAAGAATATAGACTGTGTTGTAACTTTCCAATCGAATGAAAGACATAGATCATTCAAAATGCATAATAAACTGATGAACAGTGGGGTCACCTGGAATAAATCGACACTGCGAAGGAGTAGTGTCTTGCTCGTTAGCTAGAAAATGGTGCGCATCCTTACGAATGCATACTTCTAGGGCTTTACCTACACAACTCAGTAGAGAAATTGAGCGGTAATTGTTGCATATGCTTTTTATCGGAGTTAATGAAAAAAACGCTCTCACGTGCTTGTTTACATTAGTACCAGTGTACATCCGGTTTTGTAAATTTTGTCATCCGTTTCCGCCAGCACACAATGACCTACTCTTCCAAAAAGCGGAACGGGTTTTAACGTGTGCGCAAGATGTCCTGCGCGCGTTTGCACAGGGCACATCGGTTTTTAGTTTCATGCGAAGAACGTTTCAGGGGAGTGTAGTCGGCACTGATGTTAACTCCTCGAATACATCTCTTTGAAAGGGATTAGAACCCAGGTTAGCAGATTGTGAACACAACACGCAAAGCTCTTTCCACCAGGCTATTCCTTCCCACTTCTTTAGAAACTGTTAGTGTATAGAAACAAACACAAGCAGCATTGCATGTTTGAGGGAACTTGGATTCTATCAAACTTCTTTTGAAGAGTGGCTAATGGATCCAGCATAGCTGGCAGAGAAGCAATCAGCAGTTTCACCTTCATCTATCCTGTAGTCTTGCAGACCGTTGGGTCATCACTACAGATTTTGCAACCGGCTTCCTCCATTCCTCGCGGTTCCCAGCTTTGGTAGCAAATCGTTCCACTTAAGGCAGGTCTACTATCTGCTGTTGTCTTCCCATCTTTGTTTTTCTGTCTGCCTCTTTGGTCTCCATTCTTCTACTGTTCTCTGAGCAGTATATTGTGAATCAAATCAGGCCCTACTGCTTATCGTATTTTTAGATCAATAATTACATTTCTATCATCAACGTTTGTCAACATTAAGAAATAGTACATATGGCAGTTCACAATCCGCATTTTTCTTAATGTTGACTGATCAATAAAGAGTGTATTGAATACATTGGTCTCTTCTTTGTTCGTATGATAATAATAATAATAATAATAATAATAATAATAATAATAATAAATAATAATAATAATAATAATAATAATAATAATAATATTATAATAACAATAATAACAATAATAATAATAATAATAATAATAATAATAATAAAAATAAATGGAACTTATATAGCGCTATATCTTGCAAAAACAAATCAAAGTGCATCCATTCAACCTAATCTTTACAGTCATGCAATCAATGATAATAATCAATAGTTTAAACAAACATATATTTCCAAACATGGTGCGCTGCAAACAAAATCTATGACATAAAATTTCATTAGTCAAATGTTTTACAAAAGCACACACACACACTCACACAGGTCCTTTACTTTAGCAGGGTGATAGGACATGGGTTAGGGAAGGTGGGATAGCTCTGATATGAAACAAGAGGGGGAAAAAACTTAGGTTTGAAATAAATATGTCTTGAGGCTGGATTAAAAGTGTCATAACTAGGTTTATGGCGAAGAGAGATAGGGAGCTCATTCCAGGTCGATGGACCCGAAATAGAGAAAGAGCGGCGGCCAACAGTGGATTGGTTGAATCTAGGTATTCGTAGGCACAAGGTATCTGCAGTAGAGCGGAGGGAACGTGAAGGATGTACAGGTTAAGACATTCACAGAGGTAGGAGGGTGCAGTTTTGTGGAGACATTTGTAACAGAGGGTACTGATCTTATAATTTACTCTCTGTGGCACAGGCAGCCAGTGGAGAGATCGCAAGAGAGGGGTAATGTGCTCAGATTGTTTTTCTTTCTGAGAACTAGTCGAGCTGCGGAGTTTTGTATACGTTGAAGGGAGTGGATAGATGATGCTGGCATACCAGACAAAAGACAATTGCAATAGTCCAGACGTGTGAAAGAATGAGAGAAGTGACAAGTTTGGCTGTTGCATGTGTGGACAGGTACTTTCGAATTGCACTAATACGCCGTAACTGATAGTAGCACGACTGACAGGTCTGGGTGATGAATTTTTTCATAGAGGGTGTGTTGTCGATAATGATACCTAGATACTTCACATCAGTGGATAGAGGGACTAATGTATTGCCGAGTTCTATTGAAGCTGTTGTAATGGAAGATAACTTGTGTTTGGTCCCTACGAGCATGGCTTTGGTTTTATCTGCATTTAGCTGTAATTTGTTCTGTGTCATCCAGTTTGATATCTTCAAAGCAGTGGGCCATATTTGTCAGGAGAGAACACTGCTGTGAATCCGAGAGTCATCTGCGTAAAAATGATGGTTGATCTGATGACGGTTTTGCAATGCCACCATACTGACTTGATGATCATGCAATGCCACCATACTGACTTGATGATCATGCAATGCCACCATACTGACTTGATGTTCATGCAATGCCACCATACTGACTTGATGTTCATGCAATGCCACCATACTGACCGAAATTTCATTCCAATCAATTCCTTTCTTTCTAAAGAATGTATTGACTAGCTCCCATCATTCCCTGTCTTCAAGTTTGGTGGATTTGATATCTTATTTTCAAAGTTTAGTTAAATGATTTACTTTTCTGTTCTTTTGTATATACGTTTGATGTTACGTTATTTTGAAATTGTCTGTCGCATGTCCGGTCTTCGGAATTGTCAGTGTGCTTTGCTATTTTAAAAAATTATGAATTCATTTTTTGCCTTCATATATGACACCTCTCATTTTGTCAGTGAGCCATGGTACGTCAGTGCTTCACAGATAAAAAAGGGTTTTTGTTGGTATACAATTTTGACAAACTCAAGCAGTGCTTCAGAAAACCTTTCTGCACGTTCAGCAATTGATCCAGCTGAAACCATTGAAGAAGAAGAAGAGAAGAAGAAGAAGAAGAAGAAGAAGAAGAAGAAGAAGAAGAGAAGAAGAGAAAAAGAAGAAGAAGAAGAAGAAGAAGAAGAAGAGAAGAAGAAAAAGAGAAAAGAAGAAGAAGAAGAAGAAGAAGAAGAAGAAGAAGAAGAAGAAGAAGAGAAGAAGAACAACAACAACAACAACAACAACAAGGAGAAGAAGAGAAGAAGAGAAGAAGAAGAAGAAGATGAAGAAGAAGAAGAAGAAGAAGAAGAAGAAGGAGAAGAAGAAGAACAACAACAACAAGGAGAAGAAGAACAAGAAGAAGACGACGACGATGATGATGATGATGGTAATGGCGATGATGATGATTTAATTACTTAACTAACTAATTAAGTAACAAAAATACATGGAAACCAAAAAAACGACAACAGAGAACCGAACATCTTCTCCTTCAGTGTGTAGTTGCAGTGCCCCAGTGATTGCCAGGTGGGCTAGTGAGTTGGACAGAGCGCACAGCAGTGTATTCTTACGGTCTCACAGACATTTGTACGTGTGCTGAATGAGACAGAACGAATATAGTGACCCCTGGGTTGTTGGGCAGGAAAACGCCTCACACAACAAGGAGGAGATAACTCTCTGGTCACAGTTCAGCAGTCCCCCAGGCACAGATTGTTTGTGCCTTTCTCCACCCTACAATAAATGCTTCATAATTATATAGATTGTTTTCTTGGTAAGAGTGATAATCGATACAATTTTGCTTTAATTAGAGCAAGGGATCGCAATATTAAGGCTGTATGCGCCGAAGCTAATGAGTATGAATGTGTGTGTGTGTGTGCGTGCGTGCGTGCGTGTGTGTGTGTGTGTGTATGTGTGTGTGTGTTGCGCGCGCATGTGTGTATATGCGTGTGGGGGGGATGCATGTATGTGTGTGTGTATGTGTGTGTGTGTGTGTATGTGTGTGTGCACGTACATGTGTGCGCACGTACTAGTACATCAGCGTATCGTTGTATGTGATTATCTGTGTGTCTGTCGCTGTGAAAAAGAAGCACACACGCACGCACGCACGACACACACACACACAACACACACACACACACAATACCATATATATATATATATATTATATTATATATATATATATATATATTATATATATATATGGATGACGTCACAACATGGCGACAGTAAGCAGCGACTAAAATCCAGCCTAGTGCACACGCTTGTTACTGCATAGAGAATGACGAAAACACGACGTCAACGGGCAGCCTCCTGTTACTTTGATGTACACACATCAAGAAAAAATGCTGATCAAGAAAGTACAGGAGATGCTACGGCCAAACCCGCAAATCAAAAAGCAGCCGTTCTGCCCCATACTTCCACCCATGGCAACGCAGCAACTAACGATCCAGATCTGCCAGGCCATTCCATCATCATGGAACTCAAAGAAATGGTCGTGTCTTTGAGTGAAAAAATCACGGCTCTGGAGAGGACCGTGGCGGACCAGGGACGCCTTCTGGTCACCAGCAGCGCTAGGGACACCGACACACCGGTGAGCAGAACCTCCAACATGGTGACCAGAGGAACCCAGACCGACTGTTCTTCGGCTCCACGCTCCTCCCCCCTGCCTGCCACTACCTACGCCCAAGCAGCAAAACGACTGCCCTCTTCACCCAGCCCTCTGCCCTCTTCACCCAGGGCTGGCACAACAACAAAGAGGTCAGTAGAAATTGTGCAATTGGAAAGAAAAAGTAAAAAGCTTGACAATCAACGTCAAAAGACAGCTGTGATGAAAAAGAATCATGACGTCAAATCAAATTCTACTTTGAAGGAAGAGACTTCTAGTCTCCCTTCGGTAGTGATAGTCCACGATTCCATTCTGCATGGAATTAACAGCAAGCGCCTAGGTAACTCCTATGGCTTTGATGCTGTTAAAGTAAAAACATCGAAAATAGGAGAGATTCACCAGTCTGTGAAAGCAAAGTCTGATGTCCAGAAACCACAATGTGTCATTATCCATTGTGGGATAAATGATCTAAAAGACACAGACCCACAGGAAGCCAGCAAGAACATGGTTCAGAATGTGAACAATGTTATTGCCTCTTTCCCCAGTGCCAAAGTTGTAATTAGCAAAATTGCTCCAACCAGGAACGCAGATCTGCAGAGGAAAAGAGATGTATTCAATGCTATAACATGTTCTGAATTGTTTGAACAGAAAAATGTTTCCTTCATCTCACACGAAAACCTGAGCACTCATTATAGTAATTTCAGAGACCAGCTGCACCCTAATGCCCAGGGGTCACGTGTCCTCGCAGAAACATCGGCCGACATGTGCACGAATTGCTCTGGGAAAAGCAGAAGAGGAAACCAAGACGCTGGATCTACAATTCACGCCAGGTACCCTCCCACAGATCTACCTACAACCACTTCCTTCACCAGCCAGGTTACAGAGATAGTCAGTGGCCATTCAATTTCCAGGACTGCCAGTACCCATGGTGGAGACAGCCTAGACCTAATCATTTTAGTGTGTTAAGAAACACTGACTGGTAATTTATATGTATTAACTTGCAGTGCACTAGCTATGGTATTATTCCGTTTTGCTCACATCTGTAGCAGCTGTTTTTACTTGATCCAGTGTGAACTTTCTTGAATGACTAGTTTGTATTGAGTTGTTTAAAATTCTTTAGTCAGTTAAGGTTGCTTATTATTATATTTTTTATTATTATTTTTTGTTTGGTAAAGTGTTTTTTTTCTGGGTTGGGTTTGTTATTAACTCATAAGTTTTTAACGTTGTACGTTACTATGCCTTCTAAACAACAAAGCGCGTTTTCCATCATGCAGTGGAATGCTAGATCTATTTCCACTAATCTGCCATATTTAATACAGCATCTTGCTGAAAATCATTATCAAGTAGTGATGTTACAATCACTCAAAGTAACTAAAAGTAAGCTGCCCAAGCTGCCTGGCTATTATTATCCACCTGTCTATCAGCAAGTCGATACTGTAACAAAAATCAGTGCAGCCATATACATTCAGGAAGGGGTGGATTACTGCATGTGTCCCTCACCAGTGCCTAACCAGACCCCAGATATACATTCATGTGCAGCACGAGTAAGTTTTGGAAAGAATATAATAATAAATACTGTGTCTGTATATCTGCCCAAGGGACCAAATGATCTGAATACTGAGTGGATACACAACCTTAAAGATAATGAAAAGTGGTTCATTGCAGGAGATTTTAATGCACATGCTCCCTTCTGGGATAAGGAATGTAGAAAAATATCTCATAATCGATTTGTAGAAAACATAGTCGACTCTTGTCTATGTTTGCTAAATGACGGCAGTGTCACAAGAATCCCAGACATTGTTAGTCACAAAGCATCAGCCTTAGATCTGTCATTTGTGTCTCCTGCATTAGCTCCAGAGTGTGAGTGGTCAACATATAATGACACCCTTGGCAGTGATCACCTGCCTATTATCACAACTTTTTGTGGAACAAACAACTTTCTGTGACACTCAGAAAGACAAAATCCTCAAATTTAACTATAAAAAAGCTGATTGGCAGAGTTTGAAGACATCCTTGCAGTCTTACAACACTGACAGCTTTGACACTGACAACATTGACCACTTTTATTCCAGTTTTACTGAGACCATTCTTAATGCTGCACTTTATCTATCCCAAAATTAATACAGTAAAAATAAATAAACATCAGGGAAATATCTGGTGGACACCAGCATGTGAGGAAGCAGTTAAAAATAAACGCTCAATGTATAAAATTTATCTAAAAGATAAAACATCAGAAAATAATTTAAAACAGAAACAAGCTAAAATTCATTGTAACCTTGTTGTAGCTCAGGCTAAGAGACAGTTTTGGACTTCTTTTTGTACCACCGAAATTTCAAATCATAAGGACCTTAAAAAGGTTTGGGAAAAATTTCATGAAATGAAAAAAGGCGTTAGTTTACCAACTTGTCCAGTGAGACTGGAAAACAAAGAATTCCCATCAAATTTAGAAAAGGCAGAGGCGTTTGCAGATATGTTTTCAAAATCGATGCGTCTTGAAGGATTGTCACTTAAGTGTAGGAACTATAGAATAGAAGAGGAAAATAAAACAGAGTATAATGACCCAATCTCTGACAACAGTTCATGCATTAATGCTCCAATATCAGTGGATGAAGTTAGAGATGCTTTACTGTCTCTTTCTACTAAGAAAACATCTGTCGGGCTAGATGCAGTTTCTAATGACATGCTAAAACATCTACCAGCAAACTTTATTTTTCTACTGCATAATTGTTCAATAAATGTTGGATTGAAGGTGTTGTGCCAGTGGATTGGAAACAATCTATTGTCATTCCTATTCATAAAACAAGGAAAACCCAGAACAGACAAAACTAGCTACAGGCCAATTGCTTTGACCTCACACACTGGCAAGCTAATGGAGAGAATTATTCTTAAAAGGCTGATGTACTTCTGTGATAAAATAAAATAATCCGGTCAATCAAGCGGGTTTTCGAAAAAGACAGATCTCCCATAGATAACTTGGTTAAGCTATCAAACGCATGTAAAAATTCAGTTTGCAAGAAGAAAGAACGTTCTTGCAACATTTTTTGATATAAAAAGAGCGTATGATCAAGTTTGGCATGCTAAGTTGCTACATAAACTTAAGAATCTGGGTTTTTCTGGGCATTTTTATAATTATATTAAAAGTTTTTTGACTAATAGAAGTATACAGGTTAGAGTAGCTAAATCATATTCTAGTTTTAGATCTCTTCATATGGGACTTCCCCAAGGTTCTTAATATCGCCTCTCTTTTTAATGTTTTGCTGCATGATCTTTCCTATGAAATTGTCGAAGGAAGTCGTCTTAGTACAATATGCAGATGATATATGTATGTGGATGAATGTTTCTATGAAACGAAAACACACCAAAAGAGCGTTAAAATACATTAAAAAAGGTTATACCAGAACCAGCTTAACAACATCGATAATTATATGCTCGAAAATGGATTTACTTTATCCACAGAAAAAAACGTACACTGTGCTTTTTAACAATGGAAGTAATCCAGATGACCTACCAGCATTTAGAATTGGGACCAACATGATTGAGATAAAGACACCGTAAAGTTCTTGGGTGTTATTCTCACTTCTAAGCTAACTTGGAATGCACATATCGAAGACAATTTAACTAAAGCAAAGAAAGGCTTAAAACTTTTTGAAGATTGGTAAGTAAACAGTTCTGGGGCCAAGACACATTAAATATGAAATATTTAGCTACATCCCTTATTCGTTCAAAATTATCGTATGGTCAAGAGGTCTTTTTCAGTGCGCCTAAGTATTTACTTAAAAAGTTACAAAGTATAGACTGCAAAGCATCAGACTGGCTCTTGGTGTGCCTTATCACGCCTCAGCCCTGGGAACATATAACGAAGTCGGCATATTGCCTTTAGATGATTACCGTCAACTGGCATGTGCTAAATATTTGCTTAGAAAACAAAACGACAGAAAACTTTATTTCAGAAGAAATAGAAGTGAAATCAGAGTTTAATTTTCCTAAAAGAGCGAAATATATATCCTCTTTAATGCCCATAAGTACATATGTGTCTGATCTGGTAGAAAACTCTGAAGTCAATCAACACAGCATGGACACACGAGAAGCAATCTTACCTTGCCCATCATGGGAGATGAATAAAGCACACTTTGATTATAGAGGTGTCTAATGAAAACAAGAATGACAACCAGATTATAATGGTTGCTGATGTCCGATCCCACATCCATCATAAATATTTTGACCATTTACAAATTTATACAGATGGATCACGCCTAGATAATCAAGAAACAGGTTCTGCTTTTGTTATACCAGCGTTAAAAATTGAAAAATCATATTATATTGGTAAACATCACTCGATATTTACAGCAGAACTTGTAGCAATACTAATGGGTCTTACTTATATCTTTGATTTGCCGTTGAGTATATTTCAAATTCTTCTTTGCGTTGATTCTAAATCGGCATTGTATGCTTTAAAATCGCCATGTTACAAGAAAACTTCGAAAATCATATTAGAGATTAAGCATGCATACATCTCTTAACCTTAAAGGGCATAAGTGTGAATTTTGTTGGGTGCCTTCACACACTGGGTTCTTTCCAAATGAGTGGGCGGATAGAGCTGCCAAAAAGGGTGCAAAACATGGACGGGATGCAATAGAATTGCATGTGCTTTATCCTTACAAGAAGGGTATAGCTTACTAGAACAAAAATCATGGAGAAAAAGGTCACTGATAGTAATCAGCAAAATGAGAGACTTTTCAACTAG
The DNA here is from genome assembly GCA_028751875.1 of Rapana venosa. NCBI lineage: Eukaryota > Metazoa > Mollusca > Gastropoda > Neogastropoda > Muricidae > Rapana > Rapana venosa. Next base: position 34,202,201 of record CM054156.1, read on the forward strand.
AACTGCAATCAATACCCATAATCTAACAGTGGGGAACCATTCAGAAGTTAGTACAAGTGTTTTTACGTCAAGGAGAATTATACTTTATTCTATAGATGAAACTAAATTCATTGATAACCAAATTCAGCAAAAATGGTAAATGCCTGTGTGGTGAGAATATCACTAATACTCATATACTTTTTGACTGCCAGAGTTGTAAAACCTTTCATACCCATTTTTCTGAAAACTCCCTCACCAGCATATTCAGTAATTTAAAATTGGCATTTGAAATTGTGAAAGGTCTTTGTTACAGTCCCATAGGACATTTGTTATAGTTACATTAACGTTAATGACTTGTTGGTTTTTTTTGTTGTTTTTTAAATTCCTGTCGCATTGCCAAGTTTTTCGAGATTATTATTATTATTTTTTTTTTTTTTAACACCACATCCACATCTCCCGGTTTTTTTGTTGTTTTTGTTTTGTTTTTTTGTTTGTTTGGTTTGGGTTTTTTTTGGAGGGAATGGGGGGAGGGGTGGGGGGCGTCTAATATCACTAAAAGTGAACAGACGTAAAATTGAAGTCAACAACAATATATATATATATATACATAGAGAGAGGAGAGAGAGAGAGAGAGAGAGAGAGAGAGAGAGGATAGAGAGAGAGAGAGAGAGAGAGAGACTCAGA